>JANVCC010000083.1:722122-767558 GCA_025345505.1 Todiramphus chloris collaris | reverse complement strand
ATCAGACAGCATGAAGGGGAGGCAAGACGTTAACTGTGGGCATCATCAAAGTTGAAGAGGAAGGGGAAACCAAAATTGTAGCTGGAACCTGAAGGCTTAAAGCAAGGAGAAGCAAATGTGCTGGCCATCTCAGAGAGCTCTTAGTTAATCCTAGCAAGCACTTTTACTGCCTCTCATTTTGACAACAAAGGCAGTGTTGAAGGAGTTGGAAAGTCACAGGGACACTGCTTGTGGATAGCTGTTGTTTGGTGACCTCCTTTCTGTTTCTGCCTTTCCAAGGTGTAAGAATCTGGCAGAAGTGAACATTCTCCTGCAGGAGCACCTAGATAAAGTGAATGAGGTTAATGCAGCCCTCAGAGAAGAAGCTGGAAAACTGATGTCAGATTGGATGAGGGCCCAGGAGGAGCTGCAATTGAAGGAGAGCAAATGGTGCAGTGAGCGTGAGGTAAGGATTAGCTATGGGAACATCAGACATGATGTCAGAGTGGAATGAGAATGTATTTTATTTCTGGCATAAACGACTTGCTGTGTGAAAGCTGTGGCTCTCTGAGGATGTATTAGTGTTGACGAGCAGAAGACAGGGGTGTGAGATGGAGGAGTGTCAGCATATTGCAGAGGCAAGATGCCCACCTGCAGTGACCGTACTGCTTGGTAAAGGTAAACGCTTGGTGTTGTGGCATGCTGTAGGGCAGTCATGTGTGAACACTCCTCTTCTTAATAGTTCCTAAATCTCTATCTACAGCAGTGGAGACCGGAGGGGTCTGTGTGTTTTCAGATTCAGAGTAGTCAACAGAAGAACAGGACAGGCCTCCTTTATCAATAGCCTGTTGTAAGCAAATCTGGTACTGGTCCTGGAGGGGCTTGGTTTTATTTGTCTTCCTTCTCCAAGACTTTTGGACACCTCTGCAAGGTGAGAGGATGAATCATGATCAGTTTGCTTTGCTGAGAGCAACTCCTGCATAAGAAGTGTAGATGTTCCCTCCTTTGAAGTCAGGTGGCAGGTCTTCTGAGGAGGCTTGTGTGGTGCCTCTTCAGTCCCTGTTGAAATTGTTACTAAAGGAGACCTGGTGGTGGTGGGTGTACTCTGTCCTACCTGAAAGACTTGTACAGTGACAGTGAAGGCTGAATTGGTGTTTCTTTTTGTCTTTGCACATTTAGCTTTATGACAACTACTTAAGAGGTGAACAGAAAAGTCTGCTCAGCCTATGGCATCAGGTGGTGACCCTCTGCTGTCACTTCCTGGAGCTGAAGACTAACACTTACTGGTGAGTAGAAGTTAAGCCTAGATCTCTTGCAGAAAAGATGTAGCTTCCCTTCACAGCTGCTTTTTGAGCCTTGATGTTACTTTAGTTGTGGCTAAAGAGATGATTTCTCCTTTGGTGGTCCAAAGCAATGCCATTAAGCATGCTTCAGGCTATTTTCAGAATTGTTTTGTTTGATGCTGGTTTCGAGGTAAAACTGAGGGGCTCAGGCTGTAGCAATTCAGAGGCCCCGAACAGATGGTCTTGACTATGGTGGTGTTTGGTTGTATTAACACAGACATGGGCATATATGGACATGTTGGCAGAGGCTCCCCAAAGCTCTGCATGCAGTGTGTAGAGTGGTCCCTTTTATAGAGTGATGCAGATTTGCCTTAAATCTCACTGGCTTTCTTATCCCACTGCTGCTGATGGAAAAATCCTTCATTAATATAAATGTTTTGGGGTTTTTTTTTGTTTCTAATTTCTAGTACTTTTGGTACCCAGGGCTGTGGTCAAGGAGTTGGGAGGAATTTGCACAGGGGCAAATTTGTTTCAGATGCAATAGTAACACCTCTGTACTAGATGAGTGCAGAAAGCCTTTGGGGCAAGAGATGCCATTTTGCAACATCACCCATACTAACCTGAATCATCCTGTGATGATTATATTGGAAACTCCCACACATCTGCCCAATTAGATTGCAAGCTCTTGCCTCAGTTCACTGCTGAAGGCAGTTGTAATGGTGGGACTTTTAATCTGGATTTTAGATGCCGGTCTTGCCCAAAGAAGAGCTTTGGAAAGTCTTGTATCCAACAGAAGAGGAGAGCGAGAACTAACAGGCAGGAAGCTGTTGGCTACCTGTGAGGAGGTTGGAGTCAGGTGGGGTCTGTCTCTTCTCCCAAGGACCGAGTGATTGGACGAGAGGAAACAGCCTGAAGTTGCACCAGGGGTGGTTTAGGTTGGAGTTGAGTAACAGTTTCTTCCCCACAAGGGTTATCAAGGGTTGTTCCAGGCTGCCCGGGGCAGTGGTGGAGTCCTCATCCCTGGAGGGGTTTCAAAGACATGGAGATGTGGTGCTGAGGGACAGGGGTCAGTGGTGCCCTGGAAGTACTGGGTTAAGGGTTGGACTCTATGATCTTAAAAGTCTCTTCCAACCTAAATGAATCTATGATTCTATACTCTTTGTTTCAGAAATGAGAACATTTTTTATATTAAAAGCATGTTTTTCTATCCTCTTCTCTTTGACTGAAGGACTTCGCTGAACTTGAAGGAAAACATTCAGTATTACAGAGTGAGGTGATAGTTGCAAGAGAGACACTGCACCTTCAGAGGGCTCTGTTGACTCAAGAGAAACATGAGCTTACAGTGGCACTGGAAAAGGTATGGTCCCCTTGTTCCTAGGCAGCACTTGTGGGAGGGGGAGTTGTGATATCAAGACCAGCACAGAGGCTGTTCTGTCAGTAGAAGACAGGGACAATGTTGTTCTCTTTCTTGGAAGATGGTGATCAGATGACACAGGCTCTTTGGTGAAGTCAGTCGCCGGGTGCTTCTTGTGAACATTGAACTGGGGGTGTGTCAGAAACACAAAAGTGGATCTGGACTTGCTGCTTGAAGTCAGAGATTTTCCTGTGGTTGTTTTCATGTTGTCCTGTCTTTTCAGACAGAACAGCCAGGAGCAGAGTTGACAGGGGCTGCAAATAAGCCAAGTGCTGAAGTAGCTGATCTACATGTTGCACCAGCGAAGATGGGCAGTATGGATGACATCCTTGTGATGGATAAAGTGCAACTGTAGAAACTTGTGTTGCAGGTGGGTGGAGTTGCCAAAGATCTTGCCAGGTGTTCATCTCTAGCTGCTGCTGCTTCTCAGACTTCTCAACCCCAGACAGAATGACTGTCTGAATATGGAAATGTTCCTTTTTCTGTCTAAGCCAAACCTTCTACATAGTAAATCTTATTGCATTTTATTTCGTCTCTGCTTCCATGATGGTAGCTGAAGCAAGAGAATGACATTCTGTTGTATGAAGTGGACGAGCTGGAGAGAACAAAGATCTCTGACCAAGAGAAGCTGAACTTTTGTGAAAGAAGAAATGAAGAGCTCAGCACCTGAAGCCCACCTGGAGCAGCTGCTGAAGAAAGCAGAGGAACAGCAGGTAGGCTGCAGGTAGAGCTGAGGATACTGTCATAGGAGAAGGCAGAAACCCAAGAGGAACTCAGTCAGGTGAGACCAAAAACCTGTTGTTTTCTGGGTGGGCTTTTGGCTGGATGGAATACAATGAAGCTGTGTGTTTGTTGGATTCTGCCATGTTTTTGTCAAAGAGACACTTGGCAGCACTGGAGGTCAGAAGGCTTTGTTTACTTTTTTTTAGAAACATGTTGATGGCTCTCAGAGATGTTCTACAGTTCTCCGAGTTGTCCTTTGCTTTTGCAGATTACTTTAATCCACCTGTCTGTGTTGGCCTCTGTTTTGGCTTTTGATAAGCTGCTGAGAGAGATGATTTGTCTTGCCCATAAATCTGAGTGCGGCTACAACTCTTACGTGTGGCAAAAGCAGCAACAGCACAGCTCTGCACCCTTTTTCTGAGACAAGAAAACCCAAAGCTGCATGTTTCTGCTTATGCTTTGTCTTGTGAAGTCTGCAACTTCCCAAACTCCATTTGTTCGAGCAGAACAAAGCTGTAAGACAATGTCTGTGGTCTTGCACTGCTAGGAATGTGAAGGGTGTCTTGAAATTATTGATGCTGTGTTTTAAGACAGACAGGCAGCTTTGAATTGCTCGATCCTCTTTAGGTTTTGAGGAAGAAGGTGAGAAATAGGTCATCACCTAAGACTGTTTGCTCTGGACTAACTGATTTTGGCACAGTGGAAAAAGTGCTTGGGAGACTCATATCACTGGAGGAGACTGGGGAGTTTGCCGTCATTTAAGCGTCGGTTTCATAATGTAAAATTGTGGGTATTATGGGATAACTTTGAGAGAAGAATTGTTTGTTTCTGATGGCCTGTTCTCAGTTAAATGGTCTTAGTTTTGGAGTAGGTCATATATTTGGCAAATACCCAGCAGAGGTGTTATACTGAAGAAAAAAAGCTTTAAAATCACAGTTACTCTTCAAGCTTGAATACCAGCAAGGTGTGTCAGACAACTTCTTTGTGTAAGACAAGTCAACAGTGCTGTTGGCATGAACTACTCTGCAAATAAAGCCTTCCATCTCTTTGGCCACATCAGACAGACTTCCCTAAATCCCTACATGACACTGCTCACCACACGGGCTGTTTCCCTGCTGAGCATCACCTCATTACATCCAAATGCTTTACACACTGAAGTAGGTGATACTTTGATGGTTGGTTGGTTGGTTGTTTTTCCTAGAAGGAGAAGCCAGGAGAACCCAGCTATGGGTTTTGTTGTTGTACCACTCAGGTGGCCCTTTACCTTGAAGGATGTTATCCTGACTGCGTCCCTGTACTAATGGGGCAGTGCTGTGTATCATGGGAACCTGCCACACAGGGCCCTGTGTTAGATCAGGAAAGTAACTTCTGCTCCCAGTCCCAGAATGCTGTGTCATAAGCAGCAGTTGGTTGAAGTCTGTGGATGAATGTTATTTGAAGACAGAAAGAGAAAAAAGCTGGACCTGATGGCAGGTCCCAGTAGGTTGCTCTCCTTTTGTGTTTACAGAACATCACAGGAAAGCTGCAAGAACAGCTGCAGGAAACTCAGAGTAGGACCAAAGAAGTGAAGAACGGGAACAGGGAGGAAATCCAAAGTGTCAGGGGAAGTGAACCCCCTTCAGCAGAGGGATGCTCTACAAACACAGGGGACTGAAACAGCAGCAGCTACTCCAGCCATCCAACAGGTCTCTTGCCACTTCTTGCCTTTCCATTGCAGAGCAGATGTTTCCCATAAAGATATGGGAATATATATTCCTATAAACACATGACCTGCTTGGCCAAGTAAACTGTGACTGCAGCCAGCCGGCCCACCTGCCTGGGTAGCTCCAGCCAGAGACCTTTCACCTGATCAAATGTTTTCTGTCAAGCCCAGAACTACAGAAAGAATGATGGAGCATGCTCTTAAAATTAACTTGAGTCCAAAAGCTGGGGATGAGTAATTGGTTGTCTCCTACCTAGGCAAGCTTAGCCAGTGAGTACTGGTGAAGATTTGGCATGGACAGGAAAGGGCACAGTTGACCAAACAAATGTACTAAACTTAGTAGAATTTTATAATGATGGCTGAAGAGCAGCTACACAGATGGTGCTTAGAGGATGTTTTCAGAGGCGTGTTAAAAAGAATGGAATTCGTACCATTGCCTGATCAGGTTAAAGGCTTTGCTTTGTATTCAGGCTGTACTTGGGCCACAGTTTCCAGAAAGCATGAAGGCAAATTTGTGTGGATTTCTCCAGGTGATCTAGAGAGAGGCTTCTAGGAAGAGTGTGTTGTTTTGGCCTGTGGGCTGGGAGGAGAGGGACTTAGCACTGTCCATTCCTGAGTCCAGTCACTCTCCCTAGTGTGTTGATTCTGGCCCTTCTAACCTTTATGTGGCACCAGCAGACATAATCCCTCCTCTGTACACCCAGCAGGCTACTGCAGAAGGGGAGCAGCTGTCCTGGCTCTCAAAGAGACTGCTGTCACAGTGGCTGGAATGTCTGCAGCAAGCAGTTGCAAGGCTGGAACTGGAGGAGACTGAGCTGAAGCACCTCAGTGCTGAGCTCAGGAGGACTCTTGAGCAGGTAAAACAGGCTTTCACTTGACACTCGTGTGTCTGACACTCTTGCTCTTTCATGGTCTACTTTGAGCGGTTTTTGCCCACAACATTCTCTAGTGCAATGAATAGTCTCTGAGCAGACATCTCCTTGCCATGATGTCCAGATGCCCTTTTGCTCCTTGTTTGGTGACAGGTTTCTGTGACCTTTCTTTCCTATCCAACATGCAGGTAGAATGTAAGTGGAGGAGACTGAAGAGATACTACAGTGGTCAGTTGCTGCCAGATGCAGGTGGATTTTCTGTCTCTGACCAGCACAAGACACCTGTTTCTAGACAGGTGAGAACAGAACCCTCTTTGGGAGGAGGCTCTGGCCTTTTTTAAATGGAAGAGGTATTGGTACACCTACAAAACGAGAACTGTACATTTCTCCCACTGAATTTCCATCCCCTCTATTATAAAATAAGGATTTGTTGGTTACTTTTTTGGCTAACAATTCCCATACATTTCTATTCCTGTCCCACTGCAGCACAAGTATTTGGCTGTTGATCACCTTTATCCATATTATCACAAGGCTGATAACGTACCATCACCCCATTCTTACTGCCCCAACAAAGATTCTTTTTACCACAATACAAAGACAAGGATTATGAAATCACCTCCCCTGGGAAACACTCTACATCGAAGACTAATCAATGTCCAGGTACAGTTCACTTATTTCTGTGTAATTTGGTCTTTAAAGGCTGAACTTGTTCAATTCTCCAGATTCCAGGTGCTGGGCCAAAACTCTGCTGAGGTTGCTGCTGCTATCAGAGGCTTTAATTGAACTCCTGGGCCTTCATCTCAGGAGCCCACTCTGCCTGGAGCCAGTGTAAGATGGCTGGGCAGGAGCAGTCCCTGAGAGCAACAGGCACAGCAAGGTCAGGACAAGGAAGAGCGGGAATGTCTGGCCTAGAAAGCCAGATGTGCACAAGCACCTGCCTCTCACCTGCGAACCTACGCGGAGCAATCCCCCTGCTTGGTGGTGCTGTGAGGTATAGACAGCCACTTCAGCCAAGGTGTTCCAGCAGCTCAGCCCATGCTGGTGAGCCTCATCTCAGGACAGTGCTGTGGAGCAGAGTCCCTCTGTCCCATCTGCAGCTGAGGGCCTCAGTGGTCTCCTCTCTCCACAGGGGCCTCTCTGCAGCTTCAGGGCACCATCTGGAAACAAACAGCAGCCCCTCACACCTGGACAGGCCACCCTCGCACCCCTGAGAGTGGGATACAAAGGCAGCAGCCACCACTGCTACCTGGGACACTGGAGCGCCAGCACTGTGCACAGCCCGTGAGCCCCACAGCCAGTCCCCAACCAGCCTGCCACTGTGGAACCAGTACAGTGCCATCCAGCACCAACTGGAAGAGCCCCTGCACCTACCCAGCCTGCCACCCTATTCCTGTACCAATATGGTGAAGAAAATCCTCTGAGACTCATGCTGGAGTGTTTGAAGGCAGTGTTCGGTATTGCAGCACTGGGCACAGAGGGGGTCACTCCACCTGGTCGCTCAGGGAGTTCAAGACAATTTCAAATATACATACTCATATTTCTGAGAATAGATTAACATCCTCACGTTTTTTCCTAGAACTCATTAATATATGGAAATGTCCTTGACACATGCATATTCAAATTGGTTGGTGGTCACCTGAGGTCCTCTGGTGGCTGTTGATAGCTGTGGTATACCAGGTGCCCACCAAGCCACTACCACTTACCTGCCCACACCCTCAGCTGGACCAGGAGGAAGAAAATAAGATGAAACTTGTGGGTTAAGACAACGGCACTTTAATGAAGAACAAAGCAAGGCTGTGCACGGAAGCAAAAGAAAACAAGTATTTATTCTCTCCTTACCGTTGGCAGGGGATATCTGTCCCTTTTCAGGAAGCAGAGCTCCAAAAATGCAGCAGTTGCTCCAGAGGACAAGACGATGTACCCCCTCCTGTATCTACACAACTTCTAAACATGGACAGGGACGGTGATTCAACCACCTCCCTGGCAGGCTGTTCTTAAGCAATGCTTGAAAATGCTTTCAATCAAAAAATTCTTCCTAATGTCCAACCTAAGGGTTGCACAACCAACTGAATGGAGTCGTATGACCTGCCAACAATTCATCTTGCATGCAACACCCAATTTGCTCAATCTTCCACCCAGAGAAATATGACAGGGCTGGAAGGCAGGTCTGACTCAGGAGCACGGCCTCAGTAACCTGCTGCTCTCCTGCACTGGGCTCTCAGAACAGACAGCCCTTCAAGGGCGCTGATGCTTGCACAAGGGAGGAACATGCTGCCACAGGGAAATGTCTCCCATGGTTGGAGGGGTTGACCAGAGGAACAACTTCACGGCTGTTGTCTGCAGCCCACTGAGCTCTGCCATCCTCCTCCACTGCTCCTGGCAGGATCTGTCTGGCTCCAGGGCTGCCAGGCTTATGGTGGCCAGGTCTCAGCTCTCTCTGCCCGCAAGCCTTCTGTGGTGCTCAGTCCAGGTGGGGAACTAGCAGGGAGGAGAAGTGAGCCCAGCAGGGACTGTGGGGTAGGAGCTGGGGAACCAGGAGGCTCCACACAGAAGCCAAGAGTGGTGAGCTCCAGGCGTCCACTCCGAGATGTCCCTATGTCTTGGTTTGCTTCCTGGTTTGCCCAGTCGCCCTGCGCGTGCCCTTCGGCGCCCCCTGGGTGCGCCTGTTGGGTCAGCTCACAGCCCTCCATGTGCCTTTCGGGGTGCACGGCCTCTGTCCACGGGCCTTTCCCTGCACCCGGGGCTCCTCGGTAAGCCCTCTGGTGAGGGGCACTCGTTGCCCCATCCCCGGTACCATTCCAGGATGGGCTGGCTGGGGCTCCGAGCACCCTGCTCTGGCTGCAGATGACCCTGCTCCCTGGAGGGGGGGTTGGACCAGATGAGCTTGAACGGTCCCTTCCGACCGAAGCCGCCCAGTGATTACCTGCCGCAGGGGCCACGGCCCTAAACCCGCTCGGGCCCCGCGCCCCCGGCCCGCCCCTCCCGCTGCCGCTCCTCCTTCCTGTGCCGCCTGCGCTTCCGGCGCTACTTCCGCTTCCGGGAGAGGAGGCCGCCATGGCGGTGCTGGCGTCCAACCCCAACAACCCCGTGGTGTTCTTCGATGTCACTATCGGCGGGCAGGTGGGTGAGGCTGCTGCGGCCGCCGCCTCCGGCCGGGCTCGGGAGCCTCGGCTGCGCCGGTAGGGGCCCGTGGGGGCGCGCTGGGGTATGGAGGGGGTGCCCCTCTCGGGGGACTTGGAGGGCAGGGGAGCGCGGGAGAGGGGGCTCGGCTTGGGGCGCCGGGCGGGGAGCCCCCGGGGGTGCACGGAGCGGGTTCTGCAGGGCTTATGTGGGTGTGTAGGAGCTGAATGGGGTGTGTTGGGAAGGAGGGGAAGGCTGCAGAGCAGCACTGGAGGAGGTGGGGGAGCACCGGGAGGGGAGCACCGAGGGACGCACGGAGCAAGGGGGAGCTCGTCCTGGTGTCAGGAAGGGGATGCCTCAAGGGTAGCTGGAGGTGTAGGAGTGCAAACGGGGGGAGCTTGCAGGTAACACTCGTAGGGGGTGTAGGGGAGCATGCAGGGGTGCTTGGAGGGGAAGGGGCTTGTGGTAGTGCTCCAGGTCAGGGTTTGCAGTGGTGCACAGCAGGGAGAGAGCTACAGGGGTTAGTTGGGGGTGTAGGAGTGCAAAGAGGGTGCACTGGCAAGGGTGGAGGTCCAGGGGTTCATTGTGGGAGTTGTAAGGGTGCAACTGGAAGCACTTGGAGGGGCACCGCTGAAGGGAGTGGCTGGGGAGCAGCAGGGGGTGCAGGATCAGGGGGTGTGCAGCAGGGGAGAGGTGCAGGGGTGCATCAGGAGGGGGCTGCAGGGCTGGAAGGGTGCAACAGGAGGTGGAATTTAGGCAAGTACCGTGAGTACAGAGGTGGGGAGGCTGGTGTGTGTCAGTGGGGCCCAGAAGGCTTATCTAGCCACTGTCTCCACAGGAGGTTGGCCGCATGAAGATTGAGCTCTTTGCTGATGTTGTACCCAAAACAGCAGAGAACTTCAGGTAAAGCACAGCTGGCGTTCCTGCAGCTTGGTCTGGACCGGGGCTGAGAAGGCTTTTCAGTGCAGGAATGTCTCAGTTGGCAGAGTCACTACTTGCTCCCCTGAACCACTGCACCTGCTTTACTCCTCTCTCCATTCCCAGAGAGATGTGACTGTGCAGATTCCTGATCCTCTGCCAGAGCCTGTCTGACTAGAAGATGAAGGGCTCCCATCCCTTTTTGCTCCTTCTGTGGACCCTTTCTGATCCCTGTGTGATATGCACAGTGCATTTATAAAAGGCAGTTCCTCAGTGTTATGGCAGAGTTCTCCTGCCACTGGGTGAAGGATGTACCTCTTGGACATCCCACTTCTACAGAATGTCAATGGACGTTCCCTGGTCTCTGTGGAATGTGGTGCCTGCTCCACATTCACCATCTCTCACAGTCTTGGTGTTAAAGTTCTGACCTCTTCAACTGCAGAAAGCACAGAGGTCTGGTTTGAAATGGAAGTGGGGAGCACTTATTGCCCGATTTTGTTTCCCTGATGCATATGAGAAGTCCTGCATGACAGTCAGTGCATGTTGACCAAACACAGCCCTCCGAGTCTTCAGAGTTCAACTGTGCCTCACTCTCTGCTCTTTCTTTTTTTTCCCCAGGCAGTTTTGTACAGGTGAATTCAGGTGAGTGGGTTATAGTGTCCTTTCAGGAGCCTACTCAGAGAAACAGAGCTGGGTAAGGAGGAATAAGGCTCACTTGGAAGTTTTCCTTAATATACCAGTACAAAATGAAGGAATTACAGAATTTGCTCAGAAATCTGTTTATTCAGTCATGGAGGTGGCAGACGACTTTCCCTTTTGGATGTGACATTGTTTATGCTCAGGTTGCTCTATAAAGCCCCGTCTGCAAATTCCACGTGCTCATGTTGCAGTAGGATCCTGCAAAGATGATAGTATAGGTGTTGTAGGGAGCCACACTGTTCAGAGTGCAGAACCTACTTGAGGTTTCCCTCTGCCTCTGATAGCACTGGGCCGCAGCGCTTGGCTGTGTACCAGGGCAGCTACTAATGTATAAGGCAAACCCTTTGGGGCTCTGGATTCCTGGGAGGGTTTTGAGTGGGGATATCCAATAATCTGCAATGATTTTCCTTTTTATTTCCTTGCAGGAAAGATGGTGTCCCTATAGGTTACAAAGGAAGCACTTTCCACAGGTGATCCATCTGCTTTTATTTAGGTACATAAACAGCAGCCTGAGGTAGATGTGGTTGGAGACCTGCCTCCAGGAGTTCCTGCTCTGGGAGGCATTTGTAGGTCACAGCTGATATTGCCCTTCTGGGGATTCAGGGGTGCTGTCAGATGCATGTGCTGGGCTCATCGGGAGGGATCCCCCATTCCCACTGCCAGGTCAGAGATCATTTTCTGGCATTTGTCACCTAGTCACTGTCCTGGTCAAACAGCAATGGGTCCTAAACTGCCTGATAGTAGCCGGTAGTTAGTATTTGTTGTAGACTGTAGCATTCGGAGACCCTGATAACTTTGGTCATGCTGTGAGATAGAACTCCTTTTTACCACAGATTAAACTTCTTGAGGCGTTTGTGTACTGAGAACTAAGTATTGTTTTACTTTTTCAGGGTAATAAAAGATTTCATGATCCAAGGAGGTGACTTTGTAAACGTATGTACTTCTATATTCCTTTCCTACTTTTACTGTGGTACAACACGCAGCTGCTTCCACAGGTCCATGCTGATCTGCGGGATCTGTTGGCCTGCAGTAGTAAATGGATGTTTCCTTGTAGCATTGCTGCCATCTTACTGCAACATACTGTCATGTACTTGAAAACAAGTCCTGAGTGAATATACATTCTCCTTCCTAAAATAATTCCTCTCTAAAAAAGCATGGCAGTGCAGCTGCAGGCTTTTCAAACCTGTGAAGAATTTGTTACCCAGTTGTCCTTCCCTCTTCTCCTGTCCCCAGTAAACAAGAAGCCCTGCAAATTTCTGTTAGCTTTGTGGAGGGAAACCCTAAGTACATAACGAAATTTCTAGTGCAAGAGATAGTTTAAATCAAAACTAAATTTGTTAATGAATTGTCTCAAAATAGAAAAGACTGGGTGCCCACAGTGGTAGTCATGATCCAACTTGAGGATAAACAGAGTAAACTGTCCTAGGACCCAAATTATTTAATTTCTGGAAGTGTTTTAAAATATGAGGTTGATGCTTTTTTAATAACTAAACTTATAAAACTTGATTGTATGAAGAAGAGAGAACTGACTACACAGCTAGTGACTCAGCCACACCAGACCTTTAAGTAGTTGCTAATTATGATGCTGTTCAAATGCCCCAGTGGGCTTTATTCCTTGTCCTGAAGCTCAACAACCATCACAAATTGCACCAGTATTTGTAATTATAAATTACACTTATTACAAAGCCACCTGGGGAGCAGGAACAGTCACACTGACCACTAAGCTAGGCTTTGTGTTCCTGTCTCAGAGCCAGCAGTTTAAGAGGAGTAGGAGAAAAGGAAGGCAAGTAGGGCAAACGATGTGGAGCTGTGCATGGAATATTAGTGGCATCTTTTTTTCCTGTTGTGTTTGCCCTAATAAAGAGTGTATATGTTAAGCAGAAAGGCAGTAAAGGGAGATAGATTGCAGCAACGCAGAAGAAATGGGGCTGGAGCAAAACAGAAAGGGAAATTACTGTCAGAACAGCAAATTTACCTCACCATGTCAAAACTACCTGATTGCACGGGTTCTGCAGCTCTCCCTGAAGGATTCCTCACTGCAGCCCCTGCTCAGTGCATTGGGTGTCATACAGAAGTGTCTCTGCCATGCTGGACCAAAGGGCTGAGTGGTCCTTCAGCAGTCCCACAAGTTATGTGTCTTACATGAACCATGCATCAGGCTTCTGCAGACTTAAAAACTTGTGAGCAGTCAGAGCTTGCAGTCTGCAGCCATTATGGGCCATGCTGCTGTAACTTGGAAGTGTTTGGAGAGTAGATTGCTAGGGCTTGTAGCAAAGTACAAGATGTCTTGACTTGGTAGAAAGTACACCAAAAGTTAAAAATATGTATTTTAGAAACTGTTCTCGCTAAACAGAGACATTACTTCCCTGTTTCCAGTAAAGTCACAGAAAATAAGGTGAAATGAACATACCATCAGCCAACTTTTTCCACACAACCACTTCTGCTTTCCTTGTCACACCAGCCCATACCAGTCCCCTCCCTTTTCTCTGCCAGATCCAGGTAGGGCCACGCTGAGCAACCTGTAGCCTCCATCTCACTCCGGGAGCCTTGTACTTAATCCTTACCATCACTGTGGGTTTCTGCCAAGATAGGGGTGCCAAACACTGTACTGTGTAGTTAGAAACCAGTCACTGTTCCTTTTCAGAAACAAAACACAAAATGTGTTCATTGATGGCAGTACAACCATTTTGGGCTGAGTTTAACCCTGTCCTTTTGCTTGGGTTTTTTAAATGCAGTTGTTCTGTAGCAGTTGCTGCAGATCAGATGCTGTTGCTGACTAGGCACCTCTCTTGCATAGGGCGATGGCACTGGAGTAGCCAGTATATATAGGGGTCCTTTTGCAGATGAAAACTTCAAGCTGAAACACTCTGCTCCTGGGTTGCTCTCTATGGTGAGTATAGAACAATGACATTATAAGACGAAAAAGCTTTTGGTACTTTCTCTGTGCCTTTTTCCTAGGTGTGTAAATTATTCAACGGACAACAGAAGTCTCCGATGTTGAATACAAGGTCTGAAAGACCTGCTTTATCACTACTAGTTAGAAGGCTACTCATGGGTTAATGTGTCAAGTAACAGGAAAGTCCTGACCCTGCAGCATCCTTTCTTTGTTACCTGTTGGAGGGCTGGAGCAGGCCCTGTTTTGATCAGCTTTCAGTTGATTCTTAGTTTTCATATGGTGGCAAGTGGTGGTGTTTTCTTCTCTTCCGATACTGTTATCAAACACTGACCTCAGCAAGGATGAAACAAAGAGGTTTGGGAATTTCAAAGCCGTAGCAGTGTTACCATGGTATCTTTTATAACATATGCTTCCTGTTCAATATTGTAGGAAAAACTGCAACCATTGCATGTTGTCTGGTACGAGCAATACACTGACTTTTCCAGTAGAAGGCAAGTGGAGCCAGTTCCTGTCCACAGCTGCTTCTTCCCCAGCTCTTTCAGCTGCCCTGCCCTTAAAACCTTTTGCTTGGGGCATTCACCATGTGGACTGGTTGGTTGTCCCATTCAAAGCATGGCCCAGGAAAAAGTCTCACAACACAGCTAAGCAACCAGCATACTGTGGTGTGGGACAAGGGATCCGCTCTGGGTATTGATAGCTTCGTGTTAAAGCAGCGTGGCTCTGGAGTCGTTCTGGGCCAAACCATGGTCCGCCCCACCTGGATCTTTCCAAGGCTGAGTAGCAATAAACAAAAATCCGGTGTGACCATGTTCTGTGCACTTCTGCAGCCATAGAACTTTTCCAGTTCACTTGTCAGCACAGAAACATGCTTTAGTATCTCTTGATTGTCAGTAGAGCTTTCAAAAATCGATGGGACTTAAGTGTTGCAGAGACGTTTTCTCAGCAGAGCCCAAATGCTGTGTGTGTTGCACTCAAGTGTGAATTAAATTTCACACATCTGCATTACAGTATTCCTGTGAGCCTTGTGCTAATGCAATTGTTACCTTCTTGATCATCAGAAAAGACACCTTTGTTTTTGTTTTTTTTTTTTTCTTTTAATTCTGAGCAGAAATGAGCTGCTGCTGCTTTTTTTCTTCCTGGTTCCTGGCTTTCAATGTTTCCCAGGACAATGTTGCATCCAGTTAGTAATCATCAAGAAGTTCAGCCTTTTTTCAGAAGCATGCTTGGGCGCCCATATTTCAGCACTGCCTTGTGCAGAACATGCCTTCATAGAATTATGATAAAAAGTTGATGATATGGCTCTTGCACACACTGGGGTGAGCAGACTCAGCAGCGTGCCACATCCCAGCACAGGGTACTCTCCTGTAGATGTGTATCTTGCTTCACTTGGTTTGTGCAAATAAAAAACAAGCTAGGCTAGGTCTAGAGCAATAGCTTTTTCATGTGAGATGTGTTTGCCTTCAGTTTTGGGAATGCTTTTTGTGTTTTACTATTCTCAACCCCCAGGCAAATAGTGGTCCGAGTACCAATGGCTGCCAGTTTTTCATCACATGCTCCAAATGTGACTGGTTGGATGGAAAACATGTTGTGTTTGGTGAGTACCTGTGGCAGAGACCTGTTGTACCAGCTTGTGGACACTCCCCATGGCACAGCCACTAAAATAGAACAGCCGTGGGCTGCTTGCTCTTTCTCCCTCGGTTGTTCCAGCAGAGGTGTCAGTGCAGCATTGTTGAAATGAAACATGTTTTTTCACAGGTTAGCTTTAGGTAAGTTTCTTGATCAATGTATTGTGCTACTAAGTAAATACTCATGCCAGTGCACAAGGGACAGATGAGCGAAGGTCTCACTTTCTTCTCTGCTGTCAGAGAGGACTGAGCTTTCAGCAAGGTTTTTAGATAATAACTCTATGAAACTACATCTGCTGACTTTTCAGGTACTGTCATTTAAGCTGTAGAGTTTCAAGGCCAGCCTTTAAGCTGATGTTCTACTTACTACTTCCTCCAAGTCTTAAGTAACACTGATATTGTTTATTGCTGGGTTTGCATCATTACAAAGGTTATGCTGATAGAGGTCTGCATTTTGCCACAGCTGGAATCTCAAACCCCAGATTTCTACACATGCCACCCCTGCAATGGGAAAATGCACTTCATCTGTTTTGAACATGGAACATGTTTCAAGAGGAAAATACTTTTTCTTTGTCGGTTTAGAGATTGGTAGCAAACCCTGAAGTTCCCACTGCAGGAGGCTTCTCAGGAGGATCAAAAATGCATGTACCTGTGATGAGTGGGGGGAGCAAAGGCAAAAACTGGCCATATTGAAGTGGATAATTTTTCTCATTCTAGGTAAAATTGTCGATGGACTGTTGGTCATGAGAAAAATTGAAGTAAGTTGAATTTGCCTGTTTCTCTTTGAATGTCCACACAGGAAACTCCTGCTCTCTCTTTACTGGATACCAGGGAATACCAGTGTTGATAACTGGTACTACCAGTTGTCATCGTTATAAAATAGCAGGAAATCTGTTGAGGCAAAGGCTGTCATATAGATTGACTTTAGAAACGCTGTGCACTCTTGGTTGCTGGTTAGTCTTTGAGTGGGGATTGCACTTTTATGGCTTTATTTGCAATGCTTTGCATTTGTTCAGGAAGCTGAATTGAAAAGCTGTTCCATCAGCAATTCAGATCAGAGTGTAAAGCAGATCACTTCTGTGCCATTGCCTGGGATTATTCAGTGGATGCTAAATCATCAGTTCTACTGATCTGTGATCAGCATGTTTAATAAGAAAAATTAAACTAATCTTCTGATGGGCTTCCAGAAGCTGAAGATAAATGTGCTCGAGGTGGTGGTTGCTACCAGTGCTGTGACTGGGTGTCACTGCAGGATAATGAGTAGATTTCAGAAACGGCAGCGAGTTCTTCAAGACAGCTGACAGTAACTTTATGGCACACACATGGGATAAGGTGCACAAGGGACCCTAATCTAAATGTAAAAAGCGAGGTGAATACAGACATGAACAACTGTGAGGTGTCAAGAAAAGATCACACGCAGGGAACCCTTTTCACCAGATGGAAGGGTTGTGGTGCAGCTTCTTTGTGCATCACTGCAGTGAGGGGCAAGTTAAAAGAAATTGTTAAAAGACTCTGGAAAGAACAGCCAAGTCCAGCAGTGAGGACTGCTTCATGCCTATCTCTTGATTCCCCTGCTGTACAAATCCAAGTTTGCTTTGCTTGTGGCAGCTGTAATTAACTTTAAAGTTGTAACTCATGAGGAGCTCTCTCGTTTTTGTTCTGATCCTTCCCTCCCATTGAAAGGACTGGGGTCTGTATCCAAAACCTCTGTGTACAACAGCAAGTTCTCTGCCAGTATGCACTTGCAGCCCAGAAGTCCAATCATATCCTGGGATGCATCAAGAGATGCATGGACAGCAGGTCAAGGGAGGTGATTCTGGAGCCCCTATTACAGGAAAGATATGGACATGCTGGAACGTGTCCAAAGAAGGACCACGAAGATGATCACAGGGCTGGAGCCCCTCTCCTATGAGGACAGACTGAGAGAGTTGGGGTTGCTCACTATGGAGAAGAGAAGACTCCACGGAGACCTTACTGTGGTCTTCTAGTATCTGAAGGGGGCTACAGGAAAATTGGGGAGGGACTTTTTAGACTGTGGGCAGTGATAGGACTGGAGGGAATGGATTAAAACTAGAGATAGGTCAATTCAGATTAGACATTAGGAAGAATTTCTTCCCCAGGAGGGTGGTGAGACACTGACACAGGCTGCCCAGAGAGGTGGTGGAAGCCCCATCCCTGGAAGTTTTGAAGCCCAGGCTGGCTGGGGCTGTGAGCAACCTGCTCTAGTGGGAGGTGTCCCTGCCCATGGCAGGGGGGTTGGAACTGGATGATCTTTAAGATCCCTTCCAGTCCTGACAATTCTGATTCTATGATTCTAAAATTCACAGCAGTTACATCTTACTTATACGTTACTCAGAGCTGTATCTAGATTTCCCTGTTTCTGATGTTGTACAGATGCCTCTTAACCAGTGTTCAAGAACCTGTCACTCACAGGATTTGCTGTGCTTTTATAAGATTTAACATTGTATCTTTGATTATCCCCAGAATGTTCCTACGGGTCCAAATAACAAACCCAAGCTGCCAGTTGTGATCTCTCAGTGTGGCGAAATGTAAAGCAATGGAACAGAAATGTGGTAAGTCGTAAGTCTGAGTCTTCACAGACACTCAGTGCAACTGAACTCTGGGCTGCACCGCTCCTTACTTTCCTCTTACTTTGACATTCACGTGAGCCTGCAGAGAGCTGCCCCAGCTCAATGAGACACCAGAAAATGCTACTCTAACAGCACTAGTTTTTTGCCAGATAACTACCTGAACTGGCTTCTCTCTGAGCTACACAAATACCAGAGGCAGTGATGATGGACAAGGGATAAGATTTTGCAACTGCAGTCAGGGGAGAGGTGGGTTTGCGGGAGTTCTGCCTTGCGTGGAGCTTGGCTGCCTCAAAGCCTTGGCTTTAGAAAGTAGTGGATGAAAAGCAACTGCAGCAGGAATCTAGCTGGTGTTTCCCGGTCTGGGGATGGGGTCTTCACTTGGACCTGCAGGTTGGTGAACTCTCAGACTGCTACAGAAAACAGCATCCATGTGTGGGGCAGACAGATCAAGAAGAGAAGAGGAGGAAGAGAGGACTTGAGCCTCCTTGCCTGGTACAACCATGGGACTGCCACTACTGAAAGGCCAAGGAATTGCTGTGTTACGTAGGCTTACTTTCACTTGAAAAAATACCACTGTCCTCATCTGACAGGAGGTGTGTTCAGCGTTCACTGTTATTCAGGCTTCAGTTTGGTTAAACCAGTAGGCTCAAGACCGAGCTCAGGCTAATGTACAGTATTCTGTTTCCATTTGTCCACCCACTTCACTATAAAAAACCAGAAGCATTTAAACAAATCTGTTTGTGTCAGGCTGCAGCTTGTCAAAAAAATTTGCTGTATTAGCCTTTTGGTTGCTGATTTTTTCAAATTTCAGCGGGCACCAACAAAAGCAAATCCCTACAATTTTGGACCTTCCTTTAAATGATTTCCAAAGACATCTGGATGTCCATGAAGACATGTCCCTGCTTCCACAATAAAGTCTTTCAGATCTGCAGTGCTTCAGACTGTTGGGAGCTCCTCCTGTTTGATGACAACAGGGATTGAAATCATTCTTTCATTTCCCTGGTACTTCTGGTGTCATTTGTAGGCATTTGAAGATAGGGACAACCTTGTTAACAGGCTTTCTTGCCTATGATGATGGGTGAGGTCCCCTTTAGGGTTTTTCTCAGGTCCAGACTTGATCATTTCAATTTGTAGTACATGATCTCTGGCCAACATCCAACTTGAGACTGGAAGCTTTTCGTTTCTAGGTACAAGGCTGATGCTACCTCACTTACTTCTCAGCCAGGTCTTAGGACCTGCCTTTTGCACCCTGCTGCCTGTCGACAAGAACAGTGTTTGTCTCTCACAACTCCAGACAGCTAAGCCTGTTACTTGGTAAGGTCCTGTCCTGCAGATGCAGGAGGACTTTTGAGTTCTCTAGCCCAGGGTTGACATGAGCTACTGCATGCAGCAAGTGGTACTTCACTTGAAAATAACTGTAGTCATTGTGTCACTGCAGAGTCCTGCTATTGTAGGATGAGTTGAGAATGGCTTGTCCAGCATTTCAGACCTGTTCCTTCTTCATTTCAGTGTTCCTTCACCAGTGATTAGGCCTGTGCTGGCTCCACGCAGTGCCGTCTCCAGCCAGATCCACCACTGCCCCAGTCCTCTCTGCAGGCCAGATCCCCGCTCTTGACATTCTCCAGAAGTTATTTAATAATTGGCATCTGTTTTCTTTTTTTTTTTTTTTATTATTACATTTTGAAACTAAAATAAAGAATTTTGTTAAATCTGTGTGCAGCACACATCAGTTAACATGCTTGGGAACAGATTGTTCTGCAGGTGAGAAGGGCTGTAGCATCTCCAGCAAGGGGCATCACCCCCAGCTGGTTCCAGAGAGAACCTTTTCTGGGCATGGTGTTGAGAGGTGCTGCTGCTGGGCCTTTTCAAAGTGGGAAAGAAGGGGTGAAAGGAGCACGGCAGGGCTGGGCTACACCAGCTTCACTACTTTGACACCTAAATAAGGCTGCCCAGTAGAGAGGTTCTTGTCATCTTGTAAGTGTGTGTTAAGTGAGTGGACAGCTGGATTGAGAACTGTCTGAAGGACAGAGCTCAGAGGATTGTGATCAGCAGCACGGGCTCTAGTTGAAGGCACAGAGCTAGTGATATTCCCCAGGGATCGTTACTGGGTCAAGTCTTGTTCAACATATATATCAATGACCTGAATGAAGGGACAGAGTGCACCCTCAGCCAGTTTGCTGATGGTACAAAACTGGGAGGAGTGGCTGACACACCAGAGCTGTGGGAGACCTGGACAGGCTGGAGAGTGGGGTGGAGGGGAACCTCATGAAGTTCAACAAAGGCAAGAGCAGGATCCCACACCAGGGAAGGAATAACCCCCTGCACCAAGACAGGAGAGGGGTTGATCCTGCTGGAAAGCAGCTCCACAGAAAAGGACCTGGCAGTGCTTGTGGACAACAAGTTATCTATGAGCCAGCAGTGTGCTCTTGTAGCCAAGAAGACCAATGGTCTCCTGGGGTGCATACAGAAGAGCATGGCCAGCAGGTCAAGGGAGGTTCTTCTCCTACTCTGCCCTGGTGAGGCCACATCTGTAATATTGGGTCCATTTCTGGTCTCCTCAGTTCAAGAGAGACAGGGAAGTACTGGAGAGAGTCCAAGGAAGACTGCAAAGATGCTGAGGGGCTGGAGCATCTCTGTGCCAGGACAGGCTGAGAGCCCTGGGGCTGTTCAGCTGGAGAAGAGCAGCCTGAGAGGGGAGCTGAGCAATGCTGAGCAGGAGCTAAAGGGCCCCTGGGGAGCAAGAGGATGGGGCCAGACTCTGCTCAGTGATGCCTAGAGACAGGACAAGGGGACAGTGGGCACAAACTAGAATGCAGGAGGTTCCATCTGAGCAGGAGGAGAAACTTTTGTTGCCATGAGGGTGTCAGAGCCTGGCCCAGGCTGCCCAGAGTGGTTGTGGAGTCTCCTTCTCTGGAGAGATTCCAAACCTGCCTGGACACTGTGACCCTGGGCCCCCTGCTGTTGGTGACCCTGCTGGAGCAGGGGGGTGGCACCAGATGGTCTCCAGATATTTCTTCCAGCTCCCACCATTCTGTGATTCTGGTTCTGTGATCCTTGGAATCTCCAGAAACTTTCTATGTGCAGCCTTTCTGAAGCACAAGAAATTGGTATGGCACCAACTTCCATCACCATGAGTTTGCTGGGCGAGTCATGTTGTAAACAAGTATTGAGAAAACCTCTCCTGGCACGTGGGGCTGTTACATGCCACAGGTGTTATAGGAATTTTCCTGGGTGCTGAAGGCATGTTAGAGCAGAGCTTTGGGCTGGGAAGCAGAGAATGGTTATGCTATAGGAGTAGAAATTGGAGCTACGTGGTTACAATGAGAGCAACTGAGGCTACACATTCATGGAAAAAAAAATACTTTTCTCTCCCAGAATCGAGTTGCAAGCTCACCCTGCTGGGTGGGGACAAGAAAGCACCCCTCTCAGGGTCTAGGCTACAGCATGACTTTCTCATCCAGGAGATTAAACATAAAGGAGTTGGGACAAAGTCTGTACTGTCATATGCTTTATCCTTTCCGGCTACATTGTGTCACTCCTTGGGCAGCAGGGGTGTGCTGTGTCAGGCTGTCTTGGGGCAGTGCAGTCCGTGTGCTTGGCTTGTGCATTACCTGGTGCCGAGCAGCAAGCACTGCTGTGCTGGAGGACAGGTCCTGCAGGTGTGCTTTGATATGCACTCTCATCTCACGGCTGCTGGAAGCTCTTGAAGCAAGCTCTGGCTGTCAGGATTTCCAGATCACCATCCCTTGGATTGCACAGCTACTGAAGACACTCTGCTCACTTCTCTGCAGCCTGAGGCATCTCATCTTCTTGTGCCTACAGAACATCAGGTGATGAAAGAAACACAAAGCATATGCCATCCCTTTCCAGCCCTAAAAAGACTCCTATGAGAGGAGCACTGAAAATTCCCAGTAGGGAGGGGAAAACTGGAGTGATCCCCATGATCAGTTTGTCTCACTTCCTGGGTCACAGAGCTCCCCCAAATTAATTAACAGAGGCTAATCCATTGCAATCTCTTTGAAAGTTGTTCCCGTGGCTAATTCTTTGAGGCTGAACGTGCAGGGTTTCAGCTTTCCAGTTTATTTATCTTGCTGTTCCTTATCTGATGGCTGGAAGTTTTCTCAATGACCACATATTTGGGCTTAATTCCCCTATGATGAAGCCCTGCTTCTGTTGTGTTGTGTATGGCAAGGCCTGGAACCTCCTGTTACAGAGCATGTAGATGGATCTTCTCTCTCTGAGCTCCAACATCTTCCTCCAACTGTGGATGCTGCAGCTGGAGGCAGCATTCCTGATTGCCTCTGTTTGTCTGAGGAGCAGATTAGCCCCTGGACCCCACAGTGTTGCCTCCTCGAAGGATGTTCTTAGCTGTTGGCCCATGTTTTCTTCTGTAGGTGCATGGCCCTGACATCCTCACAGGCTTCATCACTGGCATTTGAGGTGTTCTCCCCAGTATTCTTCCTCTAGGGTCACATATGGTGAATTTCCTATTTACTATTTAATATTTTAAGACTTATTTTTTCCAGTGGACTTACTGAACATCATCCAGTTTTGTTATCACTCTGTTTTCAGAGTCACGATCCTGATGCAGATCCCTTGCAGGACTGTATTATTTCCTTTGTTAGCTTAGTTGAAGTTACCAAGATACTTGACAAGACCCGTGTTGCTTGTTGGGCAAAACTGAGCCTCTGGCTTCTATTTTTCACACTAGGATGCAGTAATTTGTGGGTGATGCTGGAAGGGCTGACAACAAGGGAATACACGTTGTTTGCAAAGATGGGGGAATGATGGGTCAGCTACCAGAGACCTTCTTGTTGGTTGCTGGTGACTTTTCCCTTCTCTTATGTGGGAGGATGACATAGCCAAGGGCAAGGCTGTGAATCTGTGTTGGCCACAACAACCTTTTTCAAGCGCCCATGGAAAACAATGTCGTGGACAAGCACACTGGGTTTCCCCTGGAACTTCCCTCTGGGGAATCTAGAAAGGATCGTCTTGGATCTCTCTGAGCAAGATGAAGAACCCAGCAGTGATGCTTTCCCAACTGCCTGGGTGGGGAGAAGTACTCAGAGGACAAGGAGCTGCCCCACAGCCTCTCCCCATCCCTCTGACAGAGAAGCTCCACTAGGAGGAAGGATGCTTAGGAGAAGGTTAATTAAAGGCAAGAGTTTGAAGAAACTTCTGACCCGGGGCTACAGCCTGTGTCTGAAGTGTCTCAATTAGGAGGCATTTATTTCAGTAACTACCCAGGCGGGTGCAGCCACACAGGAGCTTCGTGGGGAGCAGCACAAGCAGAGGGAGTAGACCCCTTGCTGATTCCGTCTCCAGGAGCAGCACAGTCCGGTAGGCAAAGCCCAGACCCTTTCCCCTTCCCACCGGGAGGCAGCACAGGGCTGTCTGCACCCTGAGGTGTGGGGTTGGACCGGGCTGCCCGCTCCCCGGGTGTGGGACTGGACCGGGCTGCCCGCTCCCCGGGTGTGGGACTGGACCGGGCTGCCCGCTCCCCGGGTGTGGGACTGGACCGGGCTGGCTTCTCCCCGGGTGTGGGGCTGGACCGGGCTGGCTTCTCCCCGGGTTGTGGGGCTGGACCGGGCTGCCTGCTCCTCGGGTTGTGGGGCTGGACCGGGCTGCCTGCTCCTTGGGGGGATAAGACCAGCCCAAGCCCCGCACTCCAGGAGGCTCATTGCAACCCTTTAACTGCACGTCATGACACATTTTAATCAGCTCTGCCGTATCTCCAGCACCGTCACTTGCCGCCGTTAATTATCGCTCCCGAGCCTGATTATTATTTTTCTTGACGGGAGTGGCGCACCCCGGGCGGGCGCTGGAGCTGCACGGAGCCCTTCTAACGGGGCCAGAGGCGGCGGCCGCCCGCACCATCGCTCTGCCCCGTGCGAGGGAAGGCGCCGTCGGGGCGGCTGTGGGCCCGAGTACTGGTAACGCCGGGACGGGTTGACCGCTCAGCGCGGAAGGGAACGAGGCAGCCCCGGCCGCCGCACGACCACGCGCGCTTCCCCGGTCGGGCCCGTTGGGGGCGGGAGCGGCGACAGCGGCCAATCACGGAGCGGGGGCGGGAACTCCGCGTAGGCCGGTAAAAAAAGAGAGCTGGGCAGCCGCGGCCAGAGCGGCCAATGGGCACGCGTTCCTGAGGAAAGGCAGGAGCTGTCGCCAATAGGCGCTCGGGGAGGGGCGGTGGCCGGGACGAGAAGATCCAACGGGCTCGCTTGCAATCTAACGGGCGTTCCGGGTGGCGAATCGTGTCGCGCGTGGGCGGGGCGCGCGGGGTGGCTAGCCGGTGCGGGCCGCCATTGTGGCCAGTTCGATCGGTATCGGGAGCGGAGAGCGGAGCTCAGCGAGCCCGGAGCAGGGAGCAGCCCCCCCCCCCCCCCCACGGCCGGCCTCAGTCACCATCACACCGCGGGAGGCGGCGCAAACAGCCAGTCACCACCACCGTCCGCACCGAACAGCCGCCGCCATGAGCAGCGAGGCCGAGACCCAGCCGCCCGCCGCCCCCGTCCCCGCGGCGGCCCCCGCCGCCCCCGCCGACTCTAAGCCTAACGGCGGCACCGGGAACGGGGGCAGCGGCCTGGCCTCGGCGGCGCCTCCCGCCGGCGGGGACAAGAAGGTCATCGGTGAGAGGAAGGGGGGGGGGGATCCACGGCGGTTGGGAGGCCTCGGCAGCGGCGCGAGACACCCCTCGCGCCTCGCCATCGCTGGGGGGCGGCGCGAGCTCCCCTCGCTGAGGTGCGGCGCGCGCGCGCGCCCCCTCTCTCGCGCCCGCGGCGGCCGTTGGGCGCCCGCCGCCGCCTCTTCCTCCTCCTCCTCCTCCCGCGCGCGCCGCCGGGCCCCGCGTGTCGGCGGGTGGGGGCGGGGCGGCTCAAAATGTCCGCCACGCGGGGCCTTTGTGTGCGCCGCCCCGCCACGTGCCGCCCTGACGCCGCCGCCTCTCCCCCTCCGCTCCCTCTTCTCCCTCTCCGCTCCCTCTTCTCCCCCTCCGCTCCCTCCTCTCTTCCCGCAGCAACGAAGGTTTTGGGAACAGTGAAATGGTTCAACGTGAGGAACGGTTACGGCTTCATCAACAGGTGAGTGCCCGGCGAGAGGGCCCGGCGCGGCGGCGGGAGCTGCGCTGGGGCCCGGCAGGCCCTGGGCCCGGGGGCGGGCGCTCTGCTGGGTGACGCGCGCTGCTGGCGGCGGGGCGCGCGGCCCGGGGGCAGCAGGGGTAGCGCCCCTGTCACCCGGCCTGGTGACACTTGCTCGAAGGAACAGCGAAGATGTGTCTCGCCTCCATCCTAGGAGTTCTTACCGCACCCGTTTTTGCTAGGCTGGCTTTTGATTAATCTTAGCAAGAGCCTTGCTCACCTGGTGAATTTGGTTTCTTGACCGTGTTTCTTACACTAATATTTATTTTATGGTGGTTTGGATTTTTGGTGTGTTTTTGCTCTTGAGAGTATAAAAGTCTGCTGGCTGGTAAGGCACACAAGATACGTGTTTGAACTGTGTGAACTTCAGTTGCATCAATGGAAGCAAGAATGTCTTTGAGCACTTGGTAGTTAAAAACTTGCTCCTGAGGAAAAAGTGAATGTGTGAGGAAACAAGCAAATTACAGACTTCTTTGCTATCGCAAGACTGGAGTGTATAAAGGAAACAAGTGCCTAGAAGGTTCTTTTACTGACAGCTGATTTAAAAGAAATATTCAAATGCTTAAAAGAGTTGTGCAAATACTTAAAATTGACATACAAGTGAAGCTGTCCAGTAGTGGAGAAGCTCTGGAATTGCTCTGCAAACCAGTCCTGAAAAAATGGGGAATTGTGGTGCCCGTTGATTCTGGAGGGTCTCTCCACGGGTTATTTTGCAGGGGCCAAATTCTGAAGAACAGCTCCCCTTAAAGACCTTGTACCTCACATACAGTTTCAGAATTTGGCTGAAGACTTGGTAGTCTCTTTTGAGGGAAGCAAGTGTAGACACTGGTGTTTCTATTAGATCTTTAGTTATGTTTGGTTTAAATACTGCTGGTTTTTGTGGTTTGGTTAGGTTGTGGTTTTTTTGATATAAGTATTTGTTATGACCCAGTCTTAAGTGTCTACTAAGCTCCTTAGCTGGTTTTGTTGTCTGCAGCTTTAAAAACTGGTCTCTGAGTCTGCTCAGTTTGTATTCTTCCTGTAGGATTGCATGTTAAATGTTGTGTAGTCACTGGTGCTGTAAGCTTTAGTGTCTGTGGCTTCTGTAAATGCATATAAAGTCATACGCCACAAACTCTTCCTCCGGGGAATGCTTTCTCCCCCTGTTCCCCCGTAGCAGGAACACTCAGTGATGTGAGTCAAGCAAGGAAGCACCATCAGCTAGTTAAGACATCCAAATGGCTTCCCCAGCCATTAACTTGGCAGCTGTTTAATCCCTGAGGTTGCCATTTTTAATGAGAAACCCATTGTGATCTTGTGTTATCATGAGATTAGAGCCGCAGCCTGAGAGCCAAACTGGAGGACATTTGCTCAACTCTGCAATCACTCTGGCTTGTTGAAAGGGAAACTTTGTGGGAGCTCTGCCCTTGCTTGTCTTTGCTTCAGCTGGGTCTGCCTGCAGCTAAAATTAGCTTGGGAACTAAAATTTAGCTTTGGTGTAGGTGCAAGTTAACTTCAACTATTTCCTGTGTTCTTTTAATGTGAAAAGTGCCTTTCTGTTCCGAAATACTGGTTTGGATTCTGAGTGTCTGTCAATTGTTTCCCACAGTAGCCAAAATAATACATGGATGTGCAAGCCACTGACTGGTCTTGTCACCGTAACTGGAGCCATGCATTGAGATCTGGCTTCGTATTCATTGCTCTGCTGGACTGAACAGTGGTGTTTCCTTAATCTCTTTGCTTGACCAATTTTTTTTTTATTTCTATGGATTAAAGATGTTGAGGGGAGAGTCGCTTAGTGCACGGATAAGGCAAATGGATAGTTATGCCTTTGGAGCAGGGATTTCACTTACACCATTTCACTTTCTTTGAGAAAGTGATTGCTGTTGCTATTACACTGTCCAGGTGGCGGTGTGGGCACTGCTTCTAGGTGTGCTTGCTGGAAAACCATTGGGAGTTGTCAGGTCCTGGGCTTTAAAATTGACCAGTATATTTTTTTTAACCTCACTGTGTGTACATGTTGAGCCAATGTAACCAATGTCCTCTTAAATGGAAACTGTGTTTTCAAAAGGACTTCCACAACAAGCTTCTGGTGTGGTTGCCCAAAATCACACTTGAGTCCACGCTTGCTGAGTGCAGATGGTGAGCACTGCCTACCACCATCAGTGGAAAGTGAAGGAAGGTGCTGAGAATTTTTGCTGAAGACCTGTTACTGGGCTCTTCTGAAGGTTTTGAGCTTTTGGAGCTTCTGGTAAGAGAATGTGAAGACTATTTAGGCTTGGGGTGTGCAGGGGGTTCTGGATCCTGCATTGTGGAGCCTTGGAGATAAGCTGCTTCGTGATGGTCAGACTGGCTCTGCTTTTTCACCTTTTGATTATCTTTTTCCACTAAGCTTTGAGGCTTGAAGGCATCAATTCCATGAGGAAAAGAGGTGACTTGTTCGTACTTGTGCAGTCTGATGGAATAGCCATGGCTTGGATTGACTTTTTGTCAAAGGCTTGTCATCCTCACATCTTAAAACCAGTGGTGAGGAACACCTGGCTTTATCGGTAAAGAACCAAAGCTCTTTATTGTGTTACCTGTAGCTGTCACCTCTCCGGTTCCGAGCACATTTTGACACAAGCTTGCTTTGCAGTGCCTTTGACCAGTCATTCTAAGAAAGAAAAGCTGCTTTGATTCAAACTGTTCACAGACTAAGGGAACTAACACCACAGTGAGGTTCAGTTGGTACGATGTGAGTTTGTCGTGTGTGGTGCAAGTGGCGCACACAGCTCCCAAACCAGTGTGGAAGCTGTTTCTTTCATCTGTACCTCGTAACTGCAGAACAGAAACTTTTCTGACTGAAGTTGGTACCATATTGTGGTTGTCCATCTGCAGCATGGTCTTTGTGAAAGCTGTGTCATGGTCAGGCTGAAGGATGCTTTTGGATTCCTGTAGGTACTAACCTGAACTGTTCTCTTCTCTCTTGAGGGGAGAGACCCAAACTTTTCCCTCTCCATGCTCACGAATGCATCCTGACTAGCTAGCCCCACTGCCTTCAGCGCTCAGGTGGTAGTGTTGCTCCTCAAATGAGGGAGACCTCAAGGCTGGGGATGGCACTCTGGAAAGATCATGCAAGGCATGCGTGGTGATGCCAATAGCCTGTGTCAAAGATTGCAGTAGCCGATCTCCCACGTGGAGCACTACCAGATGATTGATAGGTCACTGCCAAGTGTTCTTCTTTGAACGACTCCTTTGGGGAGGTGTGAAGGATGGGGGGAGTGCGGGAGGGAAGAACACTTTCACGCCTGGTGGCTGGACTTCAGCTTGTGCTCTGAACCTTGCACAGACTGCCAGGCAGTCTCCTTACTTAAGCAGTAAGCTAGCAGGGGATTAGTTGAGACATAGTTAACAAGCAAGACATATGCTGAAAGCTGGTTCTCTTGACAGATCCATGTTTTGTCCCCACCACAAACAAGTGAATTTTTAATTTGTTGTGCATTTCATACATGAAATTCAATTTCCTGTTGTCTTGCAGGAATGACACCAAGGAAGATGTGTTTGTCCATCAGGTAAGATTTCCCTGGAACTGAAACTTACTGTGCATGACCTGTGTATGGGGGGTTGAAGCAGTGAAAAAGCCTCACATTCTCCAAGAGCTGTTACTTGAACGCACTGTTTCTTGCTGTTGGGTTGCAAGTAGAGGCTGCTTGCAGTTGGGGGTTTGAATATCCATGTTCATCTGTCTGAGGACAGAAGATACATGGGGTTCAGTGGTCTGGTGCTGTGTGGTGATGGGAGTCATGCTGTCTGCAGGTGCGCTTGGCTGGCATGGAGGTAACTGAAGTCCATGAATTCATATTGCCTTTTAAATTCATATAGTTGTTAAGTAAGCACATAGAAATAAAGTTAAATTAAAGCTTGCAGTGGGGAGAGGAATTAATTGGGCTGTATTAGGGATGAAGTTGCAGTGAAGATTGTTTTGGGTTTTACTGGTTCTTTTTTTGAGGAAAAACTTGTACAGAATTTATTGCTCCAGGCTTTCAGTGAAAGTCTGCAAACATTTTAATGGGCACTCTTTCAGTTTAACAGAAATGTACACTTAGATATGACATGTGGCAAGCATGTAAACCTCTGGAAACTAGCCCAGGGTGAGATTGTGGGCCACACCTATGGCTTATGTCATGGACCAGGTTGTCCTCAGCTTAATCCTTTCCCTTACTATAAGGGCTGTGATCTGCAATGTGCTTTTTACCCTGTCTGTCCTGGGATCTCATGTTTGGAAGCAGCCCACAAAGTTATCAGCTGAGTGTGGTTTACCTCTAGCATTTCAGAGTCTGTGGATTGTTCTTTTGTTTTGAGTGAGGGGTATACTGCTGGTGTCCTAAAAACAAAGGGAGGGGAAAGTAACCTCTGGAAAGTGTCTGGCTTGAGTTTGGTTTGCCAGCTTTCTGCTTCTTGCTTGTGCTGTGTCTGAATTACCTGCTGTTAATAGTAGAGGCATTTGTTTAGAAAAGGCCAGTCTGTAATGGGCAGTGGACAGAGGCGAGGCAGGTCCGCTGAATCTGTAACTGAGGCAGGTTTGTGTACCCTGGAGGAAAGCCTCCAGGCTTGAGTAGTCTGATATGCAGGTGGAGTAAGCTGTATCCACCTTGACTGACAAGCCAGATCTCAGCACTTGTCATGTAACTACTGTCTACATTTCTAAAAGCATGGGTTAGCAGTGGTTGGTTTAAATGCAGTAATTTTCATAAGACAGTTTTAGGGATCTAATCTGAAAGAAACCAACTTGTCTTAGAAGTTAATGCTGTGCATGTCTTTTCTTATCCCCGTTATCAAGCCTGGTGCTAGTGAAGGGCTGGTAGACTCAGCTGCTGTTGTAATAAGGCTGAAACTTGTGGGCAAGTTTTTCCATAGGGCTTGTTCCATTTAGGGAAAAAAAATGTAGTGAAATTCTGTTGCTGGTATTCTTTTTTAAGCGTAGTTCTACTTGTATTACTGTTCAGTTAAATGTTTGATAAGCAGAATGTGGCTGAGAGTGGGGCATTTCTGACAAATGAGTTAATAGTATTTAATCCCCTGCTGAATGGCACAGAAAATTCAGTGTTTTCTAGTGATGTCCTTTGAAAGCGCAGATCCCAAACCAGAGGCTTTTCTGTTGCTGACACCTTGGAAGGGCTAATCCTTGACGCGTAATATGCATCTAGAGTAGATCTGTATTTAATAGATAAATGTGGCTGAAGCGATGGTGTTGGAAGCCTCAGAGGAAGAAATCCCTTTATTTCTGTCCATCACTGTGTTTACATAGCTTGGGCCATGTGGGATATGCTGCAGTGCTGTGGTGGCAGAGGGCTGGGAATCTGCTCAACTCTGGTCAGGAATGCTATGACCAGTGTGTATTGTGGGGGGTTTTTTGTTGGTTTGTTTTCAGACTGCTTTTCCAGCTTGCAGACAGTGTTGACAGATGTTTCCAGTCAATAGGAAAGCTGTTGCACACTTCAGATAGGCCAGAACTATAGTAATGCAGGTACATTTTGTGGCTTCCTAGATTTGCACAGTGGTTTAATTACTTTTTCAGCAGTACAGGTCTTCCTCTTAACATATTAAATACTCAAATTCCTTAATCCTTTAAAAAAACTTTCACATATGCTAAGTAGCATTGTCATGCTGTGCCTGTAAATGTAATTCTGAGATGTTCTGTTGTTAGACTGCCATAAAGAAGAATAACCCCAGGAAGTACCTCCGCAGTGTAGGAGATGGAGAGACTGTGGAATTTGATGTGGTTGAGGGAGAAAAGGTAAACACGTCTCTGGGGTGTTGGAGTATGCGTGGAAAACTGGGTCTGCAGGCTTTGGGGTGGTGGCTGTGGTTTGAGTCAATGCCTGATGGTATCCAAGGGGATGAATGCTTTTCATTGCTTGACAGTGTGGATGCAAATCGTTGCTCGGTACTGAATTATGTTATGCTGTAACTGATTTGGTGCTGACTGTTCACCTAACGCTGTCCCTGCTCTTTAGGGTGCGGAGGCAGCTAATGTCACAGGTCCTGGTGGAGTCCCAGTGCAAGGCAGCAAATACGCAGCAGACCGTAACCATTACAGACGATATCCACGTCGCAGGGGTCCTCCACGCAACTACCAGCAAAACTACCAGAACAGTGAGAGTGGGGAAAAAAATGAAGGAGCAGAGAACATACCAGAAGGTCAAGCCCAGCAACGCCGCCCCTACCGCAGGCGGCGGTACCCACCTTACTATATGCGTAGGCCCTACGGGCGTCGACCACAATATTCCAACCCTCCCGTGCAGGGAGAGATAGTGGAGGTAATGCTTGCTGAAACTGGCTTGAGAGCTTTGGGCCAGGGTGATGAGGCGCAGCTTTCTGTAGATACTCAGGATGTTTTTGCTAAGGTTTGGCAGTAAGGTGAAACGGGAGCAGATGTGATTACGGTAAATATTTTAATGTTAGAGCTTTTAAAAAACAGACCAACAAATCATGTTTAAACCTTTGTTTAACCGAAAGAAACGCGGATTCTGTGTGGTGTGTAATCTCCTACCCTGGGACTGCTGCCCACCTTTTAAACCTCGGCCTTCAGCTGGCAGCCTCCATCCTTGTCATGGCTGAACTAGCTGTGGCATTAATGCATTTCTGCATGGGACTGAGATTTTTTGGTTTTGTGTGTCATACTTTGCAGGGTGCTGACAACCAGGGTGCAGGAGAACAAGGCAGACCTGTCAGGCAGAACATGTATCGAGGTTATAGACCACGGTTTCGCAGGTATGCTGCAGATCAACTTCTGGTTTTTTCCATTTTTTACAAGCTTGCCTTTTAGCGACAGAGACAGAACATGGCGCTGGTCAGATGCTGCACTGTTAAAGCCTAGCTTGACTTTCAGGGGTCCTCCTCGTCAGAGACAGCCTAGAGAGGATGGGAATGAAGAAGATAAAGAGAACCAAGGGGATGAGACCCAAAGTCAGCAACCACCTCAACGTCGGTACCGTCGTAACTTCAACTACCGACGCAGACGCCCTGAGAACCCTAAACCACAAGATGGCAAAGAGACGAAGACAGCCGAACCACCAGCTGAGAACACGTCCGCTCCCGAGGCCGAGCAGGGCGGGGCTGAGTAAATACCGGCTTACCATCTCTACCATCATCCGGGTGCGTGTCCGCAGCTCCTCGGGGAGGTGGCTTGATGACTGGCCTGTGTTTTCTTTTGGTGCTTTCCTTGAATTTGTGCCTTACGAGGTTTGGGCTGGTCTTGTTCCTGTTGCAAACTGGCTGCACTTGTGAGCAGGCCTGGAGCACCAAACTGGGGGCCTTGGCTGTACAAACACTGATTAGTTGGGAGGACTTGATTACAGGCTTTAGTTGTCATTTGCGGAGTTATTACCTGGAATGCTGGTACCTTGAAGTCTTGGCTGTGCTCAGTAGGAAAGGTATTTCCAGTGGTGCTGGTGCAGTGACAGGAGAAACGTGTCCTGGGGTTTACTCGGCACTGTGAGTGTCCAAGCAATTGCTGCTCGGTCCTGAAGGGGAAGTGAGTAGCATCAAGACCTCCAGGCATGAACTTTTAGAAAGCTGACATGGAATTTGCAGCAGTGTCTCAGCAGCAGCTTTGTATCTAAACAAAGTGGTGCTGGAAACACTGGTAGAGACAGTCCTTTCTGTGGTGCAACCAGGGTGCCGGTGTCCGGTGTTCTGACCTGGCTGCTACTTGGGTGGGTTGTGTAACGGGCAGTGTTAATGCCCTGGTTTTGTTGCAAGGTGGAGTGGCTGTGATGTGGTGTCTGTTTGGTGCTGTCTTCTGCTAGCCTCTTCTGCTAATTTGGGAATGTTTTAATTGCCAGGACTCTCTCTAATTGTTCTGTGCTTTTTCTGGCACCTTCCTTTTCTGTTCTTCCTTTGTATTTCACCTGTGTTCCTTTCCCCTTCCTTTTGTGTCACACTCCTCACTTGTTGCCTGGAGGGCCGGCAAAGCAAGACAAGTTTAGGCTGTGGTGGGACTGATGACATGCGGCCACATTAGTGGGGTGAGCAGGAACTGCAGGAGCTGGGTGTGGAGAGCAGCAGCCACAGACTTTCCCCAGCAGGGGCTTGTTCTTCAAGGGCTTGGGTACTGCTGGGTTTGTGATGCAGGTGGATTGGTGGATTCGTTGATGCCTCTCCAAGCACTCCTCAATTGCTTCTGTGTGCTGGATGTGAAGCCTTGTATCCTGGTGTTCATCTTAGTTGTTGACACCCGCTGGTTGAATTCCCAACACCGTGGACTTCAGAGAAACACCACGATGACAGTTAGTTGATCTTCTGTCTGTTGAGAGTTGTGAGAAGATGAGTTGTGGTTTCCGTGGTCTGGGTGGTGGTGTTCCAAAGCCAGGCACAGGTAGAAATCAGCTCCTCATCCATCTTCTGGAGGTATTTGGTTGTCTGTCCTCATGCCTGCCTAGGGGTCGCTGCAAGCTCACAGCTGTGTCCAGAGCTGGCTGAGGAGTGCTCCCCGGACAGACAGGGACGGGGGTAGATGGGATTCCTTCGTGCTTAAATCCAGTGTCTTCTGCTTCCGGAGCCCTCTGCATTCATTTTGTGTGGACAGTGGCAGTTGTGGTCACTGATGGTGAGGGTCCAGTGTGGTGATGCCCGAGCTGTGGTTGGTAGTTTCTGTGTGTGTGAAAGGGATGTTTCCGAGTATGAATTCGTCTTGGCAGAGCACATACCCCTGTAACCCTCCGACACCTGCCTGATTGTCCTTTTTCTCTTTTTCAGTTTAGTCATCAAAGAGAAGACTTAAGAAATTAAGAAGAAAAGAAAATGAAATTCCAGCAATAAGAAATGAACAAAAGAATTGGAACTGAAGACCTTAAGTGCTTGCTTTTTGCTGTTGACCAGATTACTAGAACTCTCTGCATTGTCTATGCAGCATGGGGTTTTTATTATTTTTACCTGAAGAAGTCTCCTTTTGGAAACGATAAACACGTTTTTTAAAAGTCTGTTTTTTCTCAATATACCTTTAAAGGTTTTTAAATTGTTTCATATCTGGTCAAGTTGAGATTTTTAAGAACCTCATTTTTAATTTGTATGAAATATACACCTGATTTTTTCAAGTCAAACTGCAAGCATCTGTTAATAAAGGTCTTAAAGAGTTACCTAGTGTGCTTGGTAGTTTTAAACCCACTTTTGGATGAAGGGGGTTAAGTCAGATGTTGATAAAAGGTTTGCTGTATGTCTTCAGTATACAGGCTTCTGGGGTAACAAAAAAAATGAAGTAGAAAAGACCATTAAGTAATCGAGCCGCACGGCAGCACAGCAGGGGGGTGTCTGTTGCGTGTGTTCCCTGGAGCTCAGCTCAGCTCTGTCCCCGCTGAAATACGGTCTCACGGAACTGAGGTGGTGTGAAGGTGCTTTAAAAAAACCAAACCCACCACACACCCCCCCAGATGGGGGATGTGCACAGCACAGCTGGTCTTGGCTTCTTACAATGCAGATGGGTGTGGAAGCTACTGGTGCCTCCCTCCTGGTTGAGGGAAGGGAAATTGTGGGGGAAAACTGGGGAAATGCAGATTCCCAGCTGGGTCTGAAACCTGGGGAGCCTACCAGAGCAGCTTCCTTGGTGTGACTGGGTCTGGTTTATGCCCAGGCTCAGCTCTGCCTCCTGCACCAGCCTCTGCCAACCTGGCAGCCTCTGAAGGTGGTGGCAGGCTCCTGTGTCCCTGTGGTCACACCACACAGCCTGCTCTCACCCTGCTGTCACATGGGTGAAGGAACTTGGAGATGGCTTCACCTCTCAGCAAGGGCTGGGTGAGTGCAGTGGGGCTGCTCTTAAATACCAGTTACAAATGACTGGTAATCAGGGCAATGCCACAGAGGGCCACCTGGAGAGGGGCCTGAGGGCAGCTTTTGAGTGCTTTCCTGGCAGTGCAAAGTGCTTTGTTTTCCCATGAGAAGCCTGGGGCTGTTGGGTTTCTCTCTCCAAGTCCCTTCTCACAGCCTCTGCCCCTCTAGATGTGTCCCTCTGGAGCACAGCCATCCTGCTGTTGAACGGCGAACTGCCCAGTGTGCTTTTAGCTCCATCAGCTTTAGTGAGTGGATTTCTTCTTTCTTCAGGTCCCTGGGGAAAAATTGCTAACCTTTCAAAGAAATTTTTAGTAATTTAATAAATTGGTGTATGCTAATCCTGACAGCCTTGTCAGGATGCAGCAGATGTCACACCCAAAGCAGGGAGCGGCAATAAAGCTGCAGATTTGCTGCCTTTCAGCTGGGTGCAAGATGGGAAATGATGTTCCCCGTACTGCTGGGGACAGGGGGCTGGGGGGGGGGACCCTGCAGCTCCTTCGGTGGAGGGGTTTTGCATCTTGCCCAGGCTACCGAAGTGCTACTGTGTGTATTCTGCACCTTTCTGGGGTGGGGACACTGCAACCCTCTGGCAACAGCAGCTCAGGCCATGGGCCCGCTCTGCTGCCTTTTGGGGTCACAAAGCCTGTATCGGGGACCTTCCCTGAGCTGACCTTTGGGTGGGAAGTTGGGGATGAGTACAAAAGGCTTAAGCAGTCAGCAAGTGCCAGGGTGGCAGTGGTGGTTTTGGCTTCTGTTTTGTTTTCAGAATGGTTTAAAAGTGAAGAAGCATTAACAACTCACTGGGAAAAGAGTTTTGTTTTCATGTGGACTTCAAAACCCAACTTTGCACCATTAGGTTTCAAACAGACCCCCCCCTTGTGCCTGACCTGTGTGACCAGCATTCCTTCAGTGAGCTCCCTGTGATGACGTTAATAAAGGTTTCAGCTTTGCCCAGTTTCAAATGCAAAGAGGCAGTTTCCAGCAAAGGACGGGGTGTGAGTGACCAGGACCACCAGCCACATGGAGTCACTGTTGCTCTGTGCAGAAAAAGCTTTCCATTAAATTCCTCCAGTGTCAGAGGAGCATCTTTGCCCTCAGTGTCCCAACAGCTTCCCGGGGGCATCTTTTCTTAAAGCAACACTTTTCTGTGGTTTATTTTCCTGATCTCTGTCTGGAAGTGGTGAAAAAGCCCTCCTCTGTGGGTGGCTTCTGCAGCACCTTTGTTTTGTGCAGTCCCTGATGCTACAGTTTGTGTGGACCCTGCAGTCAGAACCTTAAAACAATTGCAGAGTTGTCCCAGTATAGGTGGTACTGTTTTAATGGTGCCAGACTGTGTAGGGGGAGCGTCCCACAGCGGGGCTTGTTGCAGGAGGTCCATCACACGCGGGAGTCCATGGTGTACATCTTGCTGGTGGCTGTTCGGCCCTGTGGCTGCGGAAGCCTCTGGGGTTGCCAGTGGCTGCTGGGGTCTGTTGAGAAAGAGTTGGACTCGTGTCATGGCCAACAATAGCAGAGGGGCTTGGAGGTGCCATAGCATGGGGACACAGCAGGAGAAATGAACCTGGACAACCAGTGCTGTGTGGTCAACTTCCACCCAGTGGGACCAGTCATAAGGACTGGAAACGGTGTCTGGTGAGGCATCACCTGCCCCATGTCCCTGGTGGTGGGACGGTCAGATGTCTGCCAGCACATCCTTGTGGCCACTGGCTGAGCCTTTGGCTAGTCACAGTAATACAGCTCCAGCATGGCCACTGCTTTGGGTAGACACCAACACACCTTCAAGGTCCCACAGATGTGGATGAAGCATTTTTGCATCCCGTCTAGTGCCCTTATAGGACTTATGGGGTCCTCACTCAGTCCAGTCCTGCCTGGCATGATCCAGCCTCCCACGCCAAGGGGCACAGGCCAGACACGAAGGGGTTCCCCTTGATTTGGCTGGACCCTGTGAGAAGTGTCTGCACCTTCTGATCTAGTCCTTTACCCCATGTATGTCCCTGCAGGGCAGAAAGCTACTTCATGTGTGGGAGAGGGCAGACTGACCTGTGCAGGCATAGAGGCAGCAGGTCAGCAGGACAGATGCCATGAAGCAGCCTGTCGAGCCAGCCATCCCCAGCCAGCACGACCACCCAAAGTCGTAGTGGACTCCCAGGAATATATTGTGCGACACCAGCATGGCCCTCTCCACGTAGACGTCGACCGCATACCACACAGAGCCCACAAGACCCAGGATGCCTAAGGAGGAATGGGGCTGGTTAAGAAAGAGCCACATGACCCCCCCCCCCCATACTCCCCAAGACCCTGCTGAGGGGTTGCCCCTGCATCCCAGTAGCCCCCCCACTTCCTGTGGGACACAGTCCATGTGCCCCCGATCTCTCCCAGCCACGCACTCCCAATGCCAAGGATGACACCAGCCCCATAGCACATCTTCAGTTTGACACAAGGCTCTTCTTTGAGAAACTTGACGCAGTCGAGCCCAAGGAGCAACACAGCCAAAGCCAGGCCAGCCAGGAGGTCCGCTGTGATCAGCAGAGTCCGTGTCACCACGATCTTCACTGGGAAAAGAAACAAAATACCAGAAAGGGGACTGAGGAATGGTCATAGTAACTGGTGTCCCTACTCCAGATCGCTACTTGCGTCCCTGCTAAAGTCACCAGTGGCCATGAGATGTCTATACTGGGACCCACCAACCCCACGCCGGCCATCAGAAACCTTGCAACAAGACTTAATAAGCACATTTCTAGACCAACCGACCAACTTAAGGTGCACCAATCAGCACCTGGGTTGTGGTCACCTACTCAAGACCCTCCTGCACGGGTTTCGACAGATGATGATGCTGTTCAGAATCTGTTGTTTCCTCCAAGTTGTGTAGCTGGTGTTTTGAACAGTAAATGTCAATGTACTAGTGAAAAATGTGAGAGCTGCCATGAGTCACAGCACCAGTGGTGTGCAACGTGATTTCTCCGCACAAAACTTTTTCCGCAGAGCAGCACCACAGCCCCACTTATTTCATGCTGACTTCTTGTTCCCATCCCCACCACCCAAATCTGTGTTGTCCCATGACATCACACTATACAGGGCCTGATGTGTCCTGTGCAAGCCAGGAGAAATCTCCATGCCATGATATGATTGTCCATGAGCATTGACCAGTGGGAATGGTCCTCACTTCTGCATGCAGCATCAATGGGATTGCAAATCCCACCATACAATATGGGGCAGGACCTGTGCCTTGGGCTCTATGTGCCAAAACACATGAGGTGGCACAGCTTCACAGTCTCTCTCCTGCTTGATGATCCCATGACAGATCTAGCTGAACCGTGGGTTGCTGTCCAGGTCATGCTGATGGGGCAGGAGACCAAGAGAAGCTCTGTGCCTGCATTGTCAACTGATGAAGGTGAGCCCTTTGCAATGAGAATCATCTTCTTGAAAAGGGAAGAGGGAAAACTCATAGTTGTGAACTTAAAAAATGCCTCCAGGCCATGACAGCTTACCTGGATGGTCAGCCAAAATGGAGTCATACTGGTCACAGGTCCTGACCCCATCCTGCATGTTGGTGACACACTCCCTCCAAAGCCCCCGGCATTTATGACTTACCTGGAGGCAGGAGAAAGACACTCAAGCAAAAAAGGACCAAACCCCACCGCAGCTCCCCAGGGATATCCCAGTCCAGCAGGGCAGATCTTCAGGCTTTCACCACCACAGCTGGACATGTCCCAGTGGCTTCCCACCCATACTTTGCTCTCAGTCTCTTCAGAGAAATGCTCCAGCATTTCTCCATCTCTCTAATTCTCAAACTCATGCAGAAAGCGGTGGGTTTGTCCCACCATGTCCCCTTTCCAAGCCCATGAAGACATGGTGCAACCCCATGGATGTCACGGCAGCCACCTTGCTCCCAACTGCTACCCTTGAAGATTGTTTCTCTGCTCACCTCCAAGCTGTCATCAGCATTCACCATCCAGCAGTCAGTGCACGTGGCAAGGAGCAAGAAGAGGGTTGAGAGAAGAGCAAGAACAAATGCTGTCATCTGCAAGGCTGCGCTCATGGGGTTACCTGCAAGGGCACAGAGACATCTGCCACTTCTGTTCTGGCTAGTTCCAAAGTTCCCAGTCTACCAAAGTGCCACCCAGGCCAGGGTGTCCTCTAGATGCTTTTGAGGCATTTGAACCCCATCTCATGGTCCCCACTGCTTCCAAAATGTTCTAATACACTTAGACAAGGTTGTGCCACCAGTTTGCTCATAGACATGGCCTTCAGGGAGATGCTGCTTGTGCAGTGGAGACACCCACCTTGACTTGCTCTCTAGTTGTCCTCTCTTCCATATAGACCATCTGAAGTTGCTAATCACTTGTACTTGCCCTTTGTGAATCCAGAGCTGCTAAAACCTCGTGCCAAAAAACTAATGTTGTCAAAACCTGTAATCTGAGCCTGTGTCTCCTCATCTCCTGATATCTTCTTGAGGCCTCCATCCCTGCAGCCATGTGATTCAGTGGAAAGATCACCTGTCTTTTCTTGACTTTTTTTTTTTTCTTCTAGAAAAGCAATGAAGCGTTGAAAGACCAGGTTGGAGCACAACCACGTGCCCCATACAGGTGTCCGAATCTCAAGTGTGAAGCCCAAAGCAAGCATTTTCCATTACAGAGGTTGATGAGGCTGCTGGGGCTTGATGTGCGTGTCCTTGGTGCTGCAAAGGTTTTACAAAGACCTGAAGGGATGGGACCATCTGTTTTCCATCCTTGCCAGAGATGGAGGGACTTTTCAGAGAGGAGAGCTGTGCCCAGGGTACAGAGCAGAGACATTGTATCTCCAGAGCCTGGACATGAATATCACTTTGCTGTGGTATGCCACCCAGATGTTAAACATTTTAGTACTTGAAGTGGTAACCCCTGTGACAGCCCTTTGGGCAGAGTGGTTCCAGTGACCAGATGGGTCTCTGAGCTGTGTGGATTAATTATCATAGAGTGATGACTCTTCACCATCCCCGGGTTTGTGACCCTCAGACAGATGCTGCCCACCCTGGCATGGCACAGGCTTCCCCATGGGGCAGAGGTGAGAAGGAGGGTCATGGTCCTTACAACCCATGCACAACATCTCCCACCGCATCCTCCCTTGGGACCCTGCTGGGAGAAGAGCTACCACTCACACTGTCGCTTTGAGCATTTCCATCAGCGTCGCTTGGAGAGTGTATTTTATTATCAGGCAACCCTAATTTACAATATTCTTTTAATTTCCCAGGCTCCCTTCTGAACTAACTCTCTATAACCCTGTCTTTTTTTTCAGGAGACTCTGGCTGTTTTGGAGCCTTTGAAGAAACTCTGTTCAGCCATTTGAGTTATAGGAGCAATTAAAAAAAAAAAAAGAGAGAAAAAAAAAAAAACCAACCAAAAAAGAAGGAAATGCTTAACCCTGTAAAAAACCATCTCAAAACCCTGTCAGCACTAAAATAGGTCTCAGAGGGGAGCGTTACCTTCACCACAGGCTCATCCTTGCTGGGGTGGGATGATGGCAAAAGCTCTTTGTCACTGGTGACTGAGGCTGGAGATGTGGGTCTTGAAGGCTTTCAAGTGCTGACGGGATTCGATCCTGACCCACCTGCTGGAGCCGGGGAATGCAACGCTTGCCGGAGCCTACGCTGGGCTATTTAAGGTTTTTCCAAGGCACGTCAGATGGGCTTTGTGCTCCCAGGTGTGATGGGCATCCCTGCGGTTACAATGGTAATGGGCTGGAAATGGAGCCTCCTCAAAAACTGTCATGTGGAGAAAGCTCTGGGAGCCCGCTGGGAACACTCCCCAGGTGGGGCACGCTGTGTCCTGGGCAAATATCCCACATTTTGTTAATTAGTTCTTTTAATTACTGCCTAGGACCAAGTGGCCTAAGATGTTGGGCCCTCAGGACGGGTGCAAGAGAGTCAGAGGGGTGGGGGTGGCTGGAGAAAGAACCTAAATGCAAGAAGGAGCATTAAAACCCTTTGGCCAGACACAGTCAATAATTAAGACTCTCTTTTTTTTTTTCTTCCCGTTACATGGAAAACAACTGATAACAACTGCAGTGGTTATGGCTCAGAGAACAGGTCCAGTCAGTCCTCAAGGCAGTTTTTGTGACCCAGAAAAGTGGTACCCCAGCTGTCTGGCTGATCTCCTAGGCATTGGGAAAGCACATCCATATTTCATAGAATAACAGAATCCTGGGCTGGTTTCAGTGAGAAGCGGCCTTTCAAGCCCACCTTGTCCAATCCCCCCGCAGGGAGCAGGGCCATCTGCAGCTAGAGCAGGGTGCTCAGAGCCCCGGGCAACCTCCCCTGCAATGGTGCCAGGGATGGGGCAGCCACCACCTCTCTGGGCAGCCTGGGCCAGGCTCTCAACACCTCCAGTGTCAAAAATTTCTTCCTTCGATCTAGACCAAAATCTCCCTCTTTCAGACTCAAACCATCACCCCTTGTCCTGTCCCAACAGGCCCTGCTCAAATCTCTGTCCCCATCTTTCTGACAGACCCCTTGAAGTCCTGAAAGGCCCCAGAAGGTCTCCCCTTGGGGAGTCTTCTCCTCTGCAGGCTGAACCCCCCCAGCTCTCCCAGCCTGACTCCCAGCAGAGGGGTTCCAGCCCTCCCAGCATTGCTGGGGCTCCTCTGGCCCTGCTCCACCACAGTCTCTGCTGTGCTGAGCACTCCCAAGCTGGCCCCAGCACTGCAGGGGGGTCTCTCTCTCTGCCCAGAGCCCTGGGAGCAGAGGGGCAGGATCCCCCCCTCCCCTGCTGGACACAATTTCCATGAATTTCCACTTCATGGATTATGTTTAAGAGATGCACTTGGGATTTTTAAGTTTGTTTTGGGTTGATTTAGTTGTTTTTTTTTTTTTTTCTCTAGATAATCCCCTGCAGCATTGAACTGCAGGGATTTTGGCAACACACCAGGGTCTTGGCAAATCCTTGAGCTTCAGACCCGCAGAGACACCCGGGCGCTTGACGTGTGCGATTGCTGTGGCTTTATTTTGGGTTATCCTGTTTTCCCAGGACTTTGGCACATGGCAGCTCCAACACTTCAGCACGTAGCGGTGAATTACCTCTGAAAACATCCAGGAAGGATTGTGAACCTATATTTTCCACCAGTTACATCTCAGGAATTTATTGTACTTGGACACCCATGACATATGAAATCTGGTGTGAGCCCTGGAGATACAAGGCTGCAGCCGTGCGCTCTGGTGACACCTATAAAATAAGTTTATTTTTATTTTCTGCTCATCTAAACAGTCACTTTATTATATATCAGACTAATCCACCTCGTCAGTTCTCGACTGGATCCTTTTGGAGGGGTGTGGAAAAATGCAGGGGGAGGGCCAGCTCTGTCAGCAGTTGAATAATTAGGATCATTTCCCTGGTCAACAAAGGCGAAAATCAGATCATGTGTCCCAGTAGGTTTATAAAACCCATGCATTAAAAAAACGATGCAGCTGGGAGACCCAAATCTTTGTGTTTTAGCACACGGTCTGCACAGGAAGCCTGCTGTGGATAGACACAGAAAAAAAAAATTTTAAAAAGAGATGTTTTCTTTGATAGGACCATCTCACAGAGGTGGAGGGGACTCTGCAGGTGCTGGTGGGCAGGACACTGAACAAAATCACCAGAGCATGGGACAGTCGCAGCCCCCAGGCGTGAGAAAAGCCTCTCTGTACAGCCCTGGGCCAAGGGCAGCACTGCCCCAGAAACAGAACAAAGGAATTTTAAATCATTTTAAAAGAACGAAAAAAAGGTGGTTTTTTTTTTCTACTCTATTATTGCCATGGAATTTCAGTGTTGTAGCAATTTGGTGAGATTTGCTGTGATCTTGGCATCTGGGGGGGTTATTTTCCCTTTTCCTTCATTTCTGACTCTTTAAAAATGAGTATTCTTTCACAGGGATTTGGATATGACCGAGAGGTATGACCAGAAACCAAACCATTGTTCCTCATAGTGGTTTTATTAAATAAAAGAAACCCCGTGTCTGCTTGGGGACACAAAGGGGGTGGAGGCAGGTCACCTGCAGCGCTGCGGCCCTGCCATCCTGTTCCCATGGTTTATCCCGCTCTGCCCCGTGTAAAGCACCCGAGGGCTTGTCCAGAGAACAGCGGGGCCTTTGTACCCCCAAACACATTATCACCACTCAGCTCTTTTCCCACCTCCCCCCATTTGATGTGCTTCCGGCTGGGTGTCCTTCAGCACGGAACCCTCGGGTGACCTGCAGAGATGTCACGGGAGCCACCAAGGCCCCCAGACCCTGCTTTTCTGAGGTGATAAAGCGAGAGCCCAGCTTCGAGGGTGCACAGGAGCCCGACGGCACTGCAGTCTGGGCAAGAGCCCTGTGAGGGGAGCAAGTGGTGGCTGCAGGGAAGAGATGCTGAGCGCAATCCTGTTGCAGGGAACATCTGGGCTTTTCGAGAGGTTTTGCCTTAAACGAAGGAATGTTTTGGGCCACCTCCCCTCCTTTCAGAGTGAGACATGGCAGAAGAGGTGAGACACTGAGCTAGTGCCTGCCCAGGGGCAGGTCAGCATGTGGGAGAAGCTCCTGCCTGGCCAATGCTGCACAACTTGCTTTGACTCAGCAAAGGCATCGCTTGCAGGGACTGGAAGGGACAAAGAGACTGGAAGGACAAAGAGATGATTTGAGAATGATGCCCGTGATTGGAAAAATTTTAATCCCACTGAGTCCCAATTTTTAGTACAAAGAATTGTCATAAAAATGCAATTAAAACCCCCCCAGCCCCATTCCCACAGCCACACACCCCATAGAAAAGTTAATGCCATTTTCTGTTAAAAAGAATAAAACACATTCATCTGCACAACACCGTAATATAAAAAAATGCGGTTTTGATTGTTTTTTGTTTGGTTTTTTCTTGTTTGTTTGGGTTTTTTTTTTTTTGAAAGCACAGGTTTCCTTTTCAATCCTCACTGCTGTAGCTTTTGGGATGTGCTTTGGGAGAGGAACCCCATCAGTTGGGCTCAGCCAAGCAAGCACCCGCTGGGTGAAGACAGGCTATAAGCTCTGCTCTCCCCTGATGGGTGAAGACAGTTTTACAGGGGGTCTGCAATTTAAAAGAGAAAGAGGCTGTTAGTGCTGCGGGGGAGAGAGAAACCAACCACCCCAGGCTGAAACCGCAGTGCTTCCCCTCCAGCACAGAGCAGGACCCGAACCAGTGCGTGGGCATAAAGTAAAACAGGGGAAAAGGAAATAATATAGAGGAAAATGGAGCAAAAGAAAATAGAGGAAAACAAAATAAAGCAAAGAAAACTGAAATAAAATAGAGCAAAGTAAATTAAAACAGAGCAAAATAAAATAAAATGGAGTAAAAGAAAATTTTAAAAATCATCTCTGAGATTAAAAATCATGCAAATCATTAAATATATATATACATAACCAAGCTCTCTGGATCATTTCAGTGTTTTCCCAGCAAGTTAGCTGTCAGAGGACATGCAATGCAGACAGGCAGAGGGTTTGGGGGCATGTACGGATGCAACTGGAGCTACAGTGCTTGCAGAGTAGTTAGTAGCAGTCGAGCGGAGGTACAAGGAGGTGGAGGCAACGAGCACGGCAGCATTTGAAGATCCACCACCTGCTCCCAGTTATCCTGTAGGGATTTGGACACAGTGGGGCGGCAGCAAAATTCACAGGGCTGTCCCTCTGCTACCCAAAATAGCCGTGTCAGGCACCAAAATGAAAAACAAACCACTGCTTTGTGTTCAAAGCCCCATTTTGCCCACTTTAATTTGCCCAATGCCATTCCTTCTGCTGCTTAACGAGGCCACATACTTGTGCCTGGTGAGAAATAAGCCCAGGGCAGGTTTTAGCTCAGCTGGAGCAACTGGGCTTGAATCAAGAATTAATAATAATTTTTTTAAATGATCAATAATAATTTCTAAAATATGTCTCGGGCAGCAATGAGGCAGGGGAACGCTTGCGCCCCAGAAGCACCCTCTGCACAAACAGGGGGCCTGGGCGGAGGTGGGCAGCAGCTTTGTCCCAGGAGAACCAAGCACTGGCTTCGCTCCCACAAGCAGGGTGGGGGCGGGGGGGTGTCACAGCACAAAGCGCTTCTGTGCTGCACACCCCCAAGGGCACCGGCATTGCCCCGCCACTGCACAGGCACAGTGCAGCACCCCAGAGGGACCAAGCCTGGCGATGATGGGTACGGGGGCCCCAAACCCCTCTATTCTAGAGGACAGTGCTGCAAATGGCACTGGAAGATGAGGAGGAGGAGAAAGGTCTCATCCAGGGACCAGGCAGGGTGGGAGTGCCAGGGTCTCGCCTGGTTGTGGGAGGGGAGGGAGCTGGGCAGCAGGAGGGTGGGGTTGGGGTTCAGACGTACTCCCGAGCCGCGGAAGACTGTGACTGCCGGTAGTACTGCTGTCCTTGGCGGTCCTTGGCAGGGCAGGAGCAGCACAGGAGGGAGCCCCCCAGCATAGTGAGGCTGGCAGCCCCCCAGCCGATGAAGAGAGCCGAGCCAAACTCATACCTGTAGCAAGAGAGAGGGAGGGGAGGTAGAAAAGGCAGAGGAGCAAACTGAGATGGGAACAAGGATGCACAAAGTCCTTGATGAGGCCGCAGGTGACATCAAGCAAGATGTTGGTTCTTCTTATCTCTGGCCATCCCCATTGTTCCCATTGGCTGGATCCAGCTACTAGGTTCACAGAATGGTGGGAGCTGGAAGAAATATCTGGAGACCATCTGGTG
>JANVCC010000083.1:699606-717122 GCA_025345505.1 Todiramphus chloris collaris | reverse complement strand
AGCGGGTGGGGGTTGGGAGAAGGGAAGAGGTGCAGGGGGAGGGTCCGGAGGGGCCTGGGGAGGAGATTTGCGTCTGGGACGTAGGGGGGAGTGGAAGTTTGTGCCCGGGAGGGACTTAGGCACTGAGGGGGATATTTGGTTCTAGAGGGGGAGATTTGGGTCCTGGGGGGACATTTCGGTGTAAGGGGGGAAATTTGAGTCCTGGGGAACAGATTAGGGGCATGGGGGGTATCCGGGTCCTAGGGGGAAGAGTTGGGTCTTGAGGCAGATGGGAAAATGGGGGTGCCCACGGGAGGTGAAGGGGACGGGGGGAGCCGAGCCCCCCCCCCCCCCAGGATACCCTGCACTCCCCGTGGGGGCTGGGACCCCTCCTTCAGCTGCTGCAGGCGCCCTGGGGGTGGCTCCAGGAATTTGCTCAGGGAGCAGGGAAGGAGGTCATGCCCCCTACGCTGCCAGGCCTGACCCTCTGGGCACGCCAGCACAGCAGCAACAAGAGCCGCCATTGACAGTGGCATTCCTCCCCTGCAGCAGGCGGGCACGGGTGTGTGGGGGGACACGTGCCACCGCCCCGGTGACACTGAGCGAGCGAGCAGCAGCCCCAGGACCTGGCAATCGTTAACTGCCCGACCTCATCAGCAATCCGCTCACGCGCCAACTGGCTGGGCTCGGACAGCGGGATGGTGGGCAACCACCAGCGGGACTATCCATTTGTCCTGGAGAAACCAACCCCAGGACAAACCCGTCAGTCCCCCGATGCTGAGAAGGACGCACCCTACACCCTCTCCAAATATTATGGGGTGTGTGGCTGTGGCAGCGTGGGGCAGGATTTATTTACTCACATTCCCCAGATGGTTATGGTAATGGCCAGGGCTGGACACAAGCGGGAACAATTCAACGCCCTGTTCCGGGGTGCCACAGTGCTCAATGCCCTTCTTGTTCAAGGACGGTTCCCTCCTCCCTGAAATTGCAGGTCCCTTCCCCCGCTGCGGGAACAGGGTCCAGGGGATGCTGCACGGGTTACATAGAGGGTGCAGTGCCCATGGGACCTGCTTGCCCCTCAAAAAGTCTCTCTTGTTCCCAGAATATGGAATTTTATAGAATCATAAAATGCTTTGCGTTGGAAGGGACCCTTAAAGGTCACCTAATCCCACCCCCTGCAGGAAGCAGGGACATCTGCAGCTAGAGAGGGTTGTTCAGAGCCCCAGGCAACCTCACCTGGAGTGGTTCCAGGGATGGGGCAGCAACCACTTCTCTGGACAGCCTGGGCAGCAGCCTCCAGCCTCCCACTCAGCAAGCAACAGCTTAGAAAAAAACACCTTTATTCACCCATTATTTGCAGAAGGCACTTTTAAATAGCCACAAGGTCAGCCATAGAAAAAGGCATGTGTCTGCTACTGGGGCACCAGTTCCTCATTCCTAAGAGCATCTCTCCCTTGTCCCCCAGAGTCTCTGTGCTACCCCCAGGTCAGCTCCACAGGGGGGATGCTGGATGAGGCCGCAGTGGTGCAGGGCATCCCCCAATTCCCCAGCCCCTGTCAGCTGGGGGCAGAGGGGTCCAGTCCAGCAACCCCGCAGCTGAGCAGCCTGAAGCCACAAGGCTGGTGTTGCTGGTCCCATGTCCTGGTCCCCCTGGGACATCAGAGCTCATCCTTCCCCACTGTGACGGCAACCGGTGGTTCCTGCTCCGGCAGCAAATCCCCCTCTTCCACCTCAAAAAGCATCTTCACCAGGTCACTCGCCTGCACACGCTCCTGTGGGGAAGACCCAAGGGGATAAGCATGGCCCCCGTCCCCTCCAAAAAACCCACCCACCAAAGCTGGGGACAGAGCATACCCGCTCACTGTGTCGAGGGTCCAGGGTGAACCAGAGTGCGATGGCACAGCGTTGGCCCTTAGTCACGGCTTTCACCCCATGGGGGTTCTCCGAGCCAGAGGAGAAGCCCACAGCACGGCCGCACTGAGGCTGAACCTCTGCCTGCAATGGATGGGAGACCCTGGTCAAGATGGTGGGTGAGGGGATGAGCTGGTCCCTCCCCAGACCAGCTTCATCCCTTGTGGTGGCAGAGGAGATGGGGCCAGCAGGCGGGAGTGGGGTTTGGTGCTGCACATGGATCCTTAAGTTGCTGAGCTACTTACAGTCTCCGTCTTGGCATCCAGTTCAGTGAAGTAGAAAGCTCCTCCTTCAAAGTCCTCATTTAGGTAGAGGATGGCACTAAGTAAAGTGGGGGACAAGTGGAGGTGACAACCATTACCACAGCTCCAGCAAGCAGGTGAGTCTGGAGCTCCCCCAACACCACAGCAGGAAACCCCAGGTTGGGTTGTCCTCCCAAACCAGGTGCCAAGTCACGCTGCCCTTGGGTGGGGAAGCTCTGGTTGATAGACACCACCGATACCTGTAATCCCGGAAGGTGTAGGCTGGAGGTTCCTTCATGCACACCAGGGCCTCCGCATTGAGGATGCAGTTGTCCACATGTACCTCATGACTGTTGTCAGTCCGTCCTTCTTGCTTCTCTAGGGTGGAAGGAGACCTGTCACGTCAGGATCCCTTTGTCCCTGACAGGACTGGGGTCTGTCCCCAAGTGTTACATGATTGGAGGTGACAAGAAAGTCACCTATAGCCTAAAGCCCTTCCACTTGCTGGAGTGTGGACCATGAGAGGCCATTCAGGTTGCACAAGCCTCTGTTGGCTTGTTCCATGGCCCTGCAGACACAGCCTTTCCCAGCACCCAACCCCAAATGCCTCCAAGTGCTGAAATCCAGTATGGCATGAAACCATCTGCCCCACTGGGGGCAACCAACAGAGCTGCTCATCTTCCCAAACCAGGACAAGCTCCCAACACCTTCTTTTTGGGAAAAGGAGCAGTTTAGGGAGAAGCAAGGTCTCCAAGGAAAGGTCCAAGACCAGACCATCCCAGCTGTTGGAGGGGACCCAGACAGGACAAGAAGCTGAAGGAGGCTTGTTTCTCCTTGTGTTGGGCTCCTCCAAAGCCATGCTCACCATCAATGGCCGTGCGGCACACCAGGTGGGAGTAGGAGAAGTGGAGGGGGACCTCCAGGCGGAAGTAGGACTCCATCATGTGCCTCACCTTCTCTGTCACATTGTAGTAGAGGTAGGCACTCTGCAGGGGCACCTTGCCCTCCTGGCCCAGCTGTGGGGAACGGACAGGACATGGGCTCAGTCCTAGGTAGGTTGGCCAAGCACAGGCAGCTGCCTGTCTTCAACCAGCCCCTCCTCCCTTGTCTCCACAGCCTGTTGCTCCCCACTACCATCCTAACCTTGAGGGCCTTGAGGACAGTCACACCGTAGAAGGTCTCACTGGGGGTGTGAGGAGAAGTCTTCCCACGATAGCCATCCCCAGCTGAAGCAGCTGCCTGCAAAACCCCATCAGGATCACTGGTCTGACTTCTGAGCTGCAAGATGGGGCCCTTCAGCATCCCCGGCCCCATCCCCACCCGCTCCTCCTGTCCCTGCACTCACATTGGTCAGTCTCTGCAGCTCCCGGCACTCCTCAGTGGAAAGGACGCCATCCACCACGACGCGCTGGGAGCCGTTCAGGGCCTTGGAGTTCATGGTGACACTGGCTCCTTCATACACCAAGGGGCCACCTGTGCCACAAATGGGATCAGAAGGATGAAGGGATGGGTGCCACTAACCTTGGGGTACAGCACTGCCACTTGCTCCTGCCACCACTCATGTGGAGGCACCATGAACTGGCAGCAGGGGACATGGAGGTCCCCATCCCACCTTCCCTCCCAGCCCTCTGCACCTTCTCGGATAAACTTGCTCATATCAGCAGACTCCTTGGCCTTCTCCTCCACCAGCGTCTCGATCTCCTTCATGAGGTTGCCGATCTCTTCTGAGATGCGTGCCGCTGTCTCCCGCTCCACCCTGGGCACGCAGCAGCCATCAGCACCACTGCCCCACTGTCCCCACATCAGGAACGAGGGGCACCAGGACAAGGGTGGGACAAGCTGTCTCCAGGGGTTGGTGACAAAGCCCAAGCCTGGAGAATGTTATCAATGCATCCCTCACCCTAATCTGATTCGGATGACCCACACCCATCCCCATCCCCATCACCTCAAGGGCTGTTGGAGAGAAAAGTTCTGCCCTCTAGCAACACCTCCCAGCCCCAACACCGAAAAGCCTCCCTTGCTGCATCTCCATGGCCATGGCCTTTGGCCCAAACCCCATGGAGGAAGACGGGTATATCCCATCGGTGCCCCTGTTGGGTAGGCTTGGCCATCAGCTTGGGAGATCACTCACTTTTGTTTCTCTTGCAGCCTCTTTGGTATCACCTCTATGGGTGTCCATGTGTCCTGCAGCCAAAAGAACCACAACATCAGGAACTGGATGAGGATCTGACTGGGATGCAGACCCCTCATCCCCCTCCTATATGGACATCGCATCCAGCCTGGTCCAGCAGCACTCACCGGGTCTACAAAGGGGATACCAAAGACATCATAGCTGAAGAAGAGCAGCTCCTTCTCCATCAGGCTTCGCTGGTGGTATGCCTGGATCTCCTGTGGTGAGGGGCAGAGGGATAGGGTGAGGGCATGACATGAGGGCTTTGGAATGACCCTGAGTGAGGGATGGAGAGTTCAGCGTCCACATCGCTCCTGCGGTCCTCGCTCCAGATCCACAGCCCTGCTTTCCTGGTCCCTCTGGCAGCCATGAAGAAAATGGCTTTTTTTTCCCCATCCTGAATGAACTTCCCTGTCCTGTGTGGACAAGACCTGGGGAGAGGACACGGGAGACAGAGGCATGTGCTTTTCCCTCCTTCAGGAAGCTCTTCAGAAGCAGAGTTCCTTCCCTGCTCTCCCTATTTTCCCACTAGTTGAGCCTTACATCCATCCATTCCTCACTACATTGGCACCAAAGAGTAGCTGGACCAGAGCAAACCCATCCAGAGCAAACCCCAAAACCTCTGCAGAGGTTCTCTGAGGAGGGGAAAAACATGTTCCTGCAACAACTCATTCCAGCCAGTTGTTCACCTCTCGGGGTTGGATGCGTGCTGCCAGGTTTTCCCCCAGGACAGCAGTGTAGTAGGCCAAATTCTGGTTCATCACCTCATCGTTTGGGAAGAAGAGCAAATAGGTTTTTGCACATTCGATGGCTTTTTCGTAATTCCCATCTGCAAAGAGAAACAAGGCTGCTGACCACACGACCGAGAACATTATAGACAAAGCAAACATGGATATGGAGGAGAAACAACAGAAAGTCCTTTTTCTCAAAAGGGTCTCCCAAGTAGGGCAGACGCCCTGGAGCACAGATAGCTGCTGCTACTACAAAGGCAAACTGAAGGGTGCGAAGCGCTCTCCTGCCTCCAGAAACCTCCTCATCAGAAATCAGGGTCTAGTTTCCCTGCTCGGAAAACACCTTGAAGCCTATTTCCAGGCAGCAAGACCCAACTATTTCCAGGCTAAACAGCAATTTTCAGCCACTTAAGCACCCTGACCCACTTTCATCTACAGGACTGCAGCCTTTCATTCTTCTTGGACTTAATTTTGGATTTTTTTCCTCTTTTCGGAGAACCTTGCAGAGAAACAGTTTACATTTTTCTAAGGAGGTGAATAAAAACTGAAATAAATTTGTGTATATTTGCCTTGGTTACAAGTAACTGTTCTGGAGGGGGAGAGTGCCTCTGTGGTTTGGAGCAAGAGATGGATGGCTGTCAGGAGACAAAAAAAGTGCTTCTCTAGGCTGTTATTTCACTTGGAAAGTGAAGCTGCCCAGGAAGCGAGCATTTAAAGTGACAGGGAGGGTCCTTGCAACCAGCTCTCCTGTGCCACATTTCAGGCTGAAGGAGCGGAGCTGCATGAACCTTGTGAAGATGGTCAGGTGGAAGATCCTCCACTGGTATGAGTAAAGATTGGGGAATGGATGGGTTTAGAGCAGCCCTGGGGAAAAGGACTTGGAGATACTGGTGGATATAAAACTGGACATGAGCCAACAATGTGTGATCGCAGCCCAGAATCCAATTGGAACACCTCTCCTATGAAGAAAGGCTGGGAGAGTCGGTGTTGTTGAGCCTGGAGATAGGAAGGTTCCAGGGAGACCTTCTTGTGGCCTTTCAAGGTATAAGCAGGCCTACAGGAAAGATGGACACAACTCTGTAGTTGTAGCAGGCTTGTAGCGATAGGACAAGGGGCACCAGTTTTAAACTGGAAGAGGGGAGGTTTAGGATGGCCATAAGGAGGAAATTTTCTGTGGTGAGGATGGTGAAACACTGGCACACGTTGCTCAAAAAAGTTATGGATGCTCTATCATCGGAAGCGTTCAAGGTCATGTTGGACTGGGCTCTGAGTAACCTGATCGAGTGCAAGATGCTCCCGTATCTTAGGTTGGTCTAGATGATCTTTGAAGGTTCCCTCCCAACCCAAACCATTCTGCAAGTCTAAGAGTTCTGCCCATGAAAAATGGCCCGTGCAGAGCATGATGCTCAGCACTGATGGCCAGTGGAGGATGGGGTAACAAGCTGCTTACTGTTGTAGTAGGCAAACTGCAGGTAGTTGAAATGTGAAGGCAGGAAATCCTCCAAAGGCTTCTCCCGGCCGGGCTGTGAGGCCAACTCCATAACGCAGCCCTGCTTGCAGCTTAACACCTGCATGTAGTGATCTGGTGGAGAAAAACCCTGAGTCACTGCTTACGGTCACCCAAGGGCTGGTGGACCCTTGAGGGGTCTCCACTCCAACCTCTTGCTTGCAGTGGGGCTGTTGCCAACTTGTCAGTGGTGGAAACCCTCACAGACAGTGGTTGCCCACCTCTGTGTGATCAGTGATGGGGCTGTGCCACTCTTTGGAGACAGAGTGGCCATCCTCTTGGAGACAGAGTGGCCATCCTCAGCCTCCCATCCTTGCATCCTGGTGACCCTCTGCTGGCCCCTCTCCTCTTTTTCCAAATCCCTCTGGAATTGCGGGATTCCTGGGCATCAGCCCCAGTGCTGAGTGTGGGCAAACACCTCTTGCCACTTACTGTCCACACTCCTCCTAGTGAAACCTAGGATGGAGTTTGCCCATTTTGGGGACACACCACCCTAGAAGTCTTTGGGGACCACCACCCCCCAGAATTGTTTCCAGCTCTTGAGACAAGATACAGCATGTGTGGCTCCCACCTGTGATGGCCTGGAAAAGGTCTGCATTGTACTCCAGGTAATTGTAGCCCTCATAGTCGTAGGGTCCCTCACAGAGCGCACGACACTCAGTGTCTGCCACAAAGTACTCCTCCAGCGCCTTCTCCAGGTGCAGGATGGCGGCGGCTGGCTGCTCCTCTGTGTAAAACCGGACACCCAGCCGGAACTCATTCTGCGAAGGGATAAGAAATCATGGGAGTGTTTGACACACTACCCCTCACTGCGGAGCACTCGGGGGACCCTGTCCCCATGGGATAGACCTCCAACACCAAGGTGGCATCTCATAAGCTTGTTGAGCCAACAGCCATGGTGTTACCTCCCTGGGTCTAGCAGTGGAGGGGTGTCTTGGGAGGGGCTGCCCAAGGGTCTCACCAGATGGGGTTTGGCCTCCAGGTCGGTGAAGTCCTCCCCGCGGACGCCTCCCATGGCTTGGTAGTACTCAAGGTTCTGCCTCATCTCCTGGTGCCCAGGGTTGGCCACAAAGAAGGTGTGTGCTGCCGCCGCAGCCTGTGCTGGCCGGTTCATCTGGGTGGGATGGCATGGGTGGGTGAGACAGAGCCCACCCCACGGCACAGACCCCCCACGGGGTGCGGAGGGGAACCCCACCCCCGGGGCAGCGCGGTGGCCCGGGAGGTCCCGCAGCCGGGATGGAGGCGGTGACAGGGGGCGGCTCCGGCGAGCTCCGACGTGGCACGGTGAGGGGGGAGCAGGGGAGGGACAGGCAGAGCACGGGGCCGCCGTCTGACAGCCCAAACCCCGCCGGGGCGGACAGCCCGACCCCCCACGGGTCCCTGCAGGGGACCCGCCCGCCCCCTGCTCGCCCCCGCTCGATTCTCTCAGCCCCATCCCACCATCCCCACCCCGGGATCCCTCCGGGAATCCCGCCCCTCCCGCCTTCCCTCGTACAGGGACAGCCCTCCTCTCTTCCCAGGGTCGCTGCCGGTCCCGCTGCCTCCGGAAACCCCCCACCCTCCTTTCCCGGTCCCGCCACCAGTCCCGTACCTTGAAATAGGCGACCTGGAGGTAGTTGTAGGGGCTGCGCTTGCTGAACTCGCGGTCCAGCTCCTCACCCAGGCGGTACAGGGAGGGCGCGGGGGGCCCGCAGCCCCGCAGGCAGGCGGCGCGGCGCAGCAGACCCCGGAAAAAAAGCAGGTCGCGGAGCACCGGTTCAGGCTCGGTCCCGGTCGCCTCCACCGGTCCCGCCGTAGAGTTCGCGCAGTGCAAGCGGCACCGCACTAACCGGGAGCGCACGGTCGCCCGGGCCCGCAGCGCCCGCTCCATCTGCAGCACCACGGCGGGCCAGTCGCCGCGAGTGTACGCCTCGGCGCCGGCGGCGAACAGAGCGTCCGGGGGCTGGGCCGGCAGCGGGAGATCAGTCGGTCCCGGTCCCGGTCCCGGTCCCGGTCCCGGTCCCGGCTCCAGTGGCGTCCCCACCCGCGCCAGCAGCGCCAGCAGCAGCAGCGGTGCGGGCAGCGCCATGGCCGAGCCCCGCGGCCGCGCCCGCGAACGCCCCGACCCCGGACGCCCCTCCCCCGAACCGGGCACCGGAGCGCGCCCCGCCCCCTCCGCCTCGCCCCTCCCGCCGGCCAATCAGCGCCCCCGACGGCTCAGTCTGTCGCCCCGCCCCGCTGCCGTGCGTAGACACGCCCCGCGCCGGAAGCTCCGCCCACTTGGGCGGAAGGTGCGGGGCTTAGCGGGGCGTCAATGGCGGCGGAGGGCGGTGCGGAGCCCTGCGGCGGCGCCGGCCTGGTCCTGGCCCTGTCTCTGGTGGAGGGCAGCTCGGGCCCCGCCGCCCGCGTCGGAGACCCCGGGGACCTGGTGGCCCTGGCCCGGCAGGTGCAGCAGGTGAGGTCCGGGCCCGGGCCCTCCCGCTCGTCTCCAGGGCCATCCCCAGCTGGCGGCGGCCCTGGTGCCTCCAGCATGTCCCGCTGCTCTCCGGGATCCCCCGAGGCCGCCCGGTGTGTCCCGTGGCGCCTCCCAGTATATCCCACTGCTCTTTCCCAGTATGGCCCAGCACCCACCGTATTGTTCCTGTGTTCTGCAGCTGGTTGCACTGTTCGTGCCTCCAGTGCCTTCCATTGCACCTTCTTGCCTCCCGCTGCGTCTTCCTGGTCCTCAGTGACTCCCAGAACTACCTCCTGAGTTGCCAATCCATCCCAGTATGTCCCACTGCCTCTAGTCCACCCCAGTGTGTCCAGGGGCTACCGACTCTTCCAGTCCATCCTAGCACTTCCTGATATGTCCTATTCCCCCTTCAGCAACGCCCAGTCCATCCCAGTGCATCTCAGCATGTTTTGCCCCATGCAGTGCCTTCTAGTATATCCTACTACTTTCCAGTAATACATCCCGGTCCAGTATGTTCTCCAGAGCATGCCAGTCCAGCTAAATGTTTCCCTATGTCCTACTGCCTACTCCCAGTGCATCCCACTACCTCTTGGTCCATCCCAGTGCCTTCCAGCATATCCTATTTTCACTTCCAGTTCCTGATCCCTGCTTCATGGCTGTCATCCCACTGCCCAGGGCTCCATGGGTGCGCGCAGGAGACTCTCCTGCACCACCACAGCCCCGTGAAAGCCTCAAGTGAGGCCACGACCACCCCTTCTCCAGTGCGTGCCCAGCGTGACAAGGTCCAAGGGGCTGCAGCTCTGCCCCATCCAGAGCAAACCTCACTCCTCTTCACAGGCGGACGACTTCATCCGGGCAAACGCTTGCAATAAGCTGACTGTCATCGCTGAGCAGATCCGGTACTTGCAGCAGCAGGCGCGGAAGGTGAGGGTGCATCTGAGAGCTGGGCAGAAGGCTCCTTGCCTTGTGCTTAAAATCATGGAATCACAGACTGGTTTGGGTGGGGAGGGACCTTTCAAGGTCATCTGGGCCAATCCCCCTGCAGGGAGCAGGGCCATCTGCAGCTAGAGCAGGGTGCTCAGAGCCCCGGGCAACCTCCCCTGCAATGATGCCAGGGATGGGGCAGCCACCACCTCTCTGGGCAGGCTGGGCCAAAATCTCCCTCTTACGGTTTCAAACCATCACCCCTTGTCCTGTCCCAACAGGCCCTGCTCTGAAGTCCCTCCCCATCTTTCTGACAGGCCCCTTGAAGTCCTGCAAGGCCCCAGAAGGTCTCCCCTTGGGGAGCCTTCTCCTCTGCAGGCTGAACCCCCCCCAGCTCTCCCAGCCTGGCTCCCAGCAGAGGGGTTCCAGCCCTCCCAGCATTGCTGGGGCTCCTCTGGCCCTGCTCCACCACAGTCTCTGCTGTGCTGAGCACTCCCAAGCTGGCCCCAGCACTGCAGGGGGGGTCTCTCTCTCTCTGCCCAGAGCCCTGGGAACAGAGGGGCAGGATCCCTCCCCTGCTGCCCATGCTGCTGGGGTACAGCCCAGGGTGCCAATGGCTCTGGGTGCCAGCACACGGGGCTAGCTCAGCTCCAGCTGCTCCCCCCCAGCACCCCAAAGTCCTTCTCCACAGGGCTGCTCTCAGTCCCTTCGCCCCCAGCCTGTTCTGATACCAGGGGTTGCCCCGACCCAGGAGCATGACCCTGCACTTGGCCTTGTTGAGCCTTTTGATGTTCACAAGCCCACTTCTCCAGCTTGTCCAGGTCCCTCTGGGTGAATCTCATCCCTCAGGTGTGTCATCTGAATTGCTCAGCTTGGTGTCATCTGCAAACTTGCTGAGTGTGCCTGGATCCTATTGTGTCATTGATGAAGGTATTACACAATACTGGTCCCAGTATGACTCCTGATGGACACCATTGTCACCCATCTCCATCTGCACATTGAGCCCTCTGGATGTGACCATCCAGCCAATTCCTCACCCACCAAATAGTCTGCCCATCAAACGCACAGCTCTCCAGTTTAGAGAGAAGAATGTTGTGGGCCACCATGTCAAAGGGCCTGCTTGTGATGGAGGGAGACAGAGCTGCCAGATGTTTGGGGAGAGCTGTGGCCTGGATGTGAATCGTGGACAGGAGCCAAGTAGAGAAGATTCAGTGGGAAAATATGGAGGGTGTCTTTTATCAGCTGGGGCCAGGGAAGGGTTTGTTTTAATGCTTTCACTGAGCCCTCTGCACATCAGGGAGAATTTCAGTTAAGGCGGAGGAGTGAGGGCAGCTCAGGAGTCATGGGAGGGCAGAGAGATGACTCTGGTTATCGGTCAGATGACTCCTGTTACTGTAGCGAGTGTGCTGTGCTCCCAAGAGGACTGGGTGCTGTGGGGTGACAGTGTAGCTCCAGCTGGATCCGAGCCCCTGGGAGAGATGAGCCATTACCTGATGGTGGGCCTGGCTTTCCAGTTTGTCCCAGCTCATTTGCTGGAGCAGGTGGTCCTGACAGCAAGCCCATCAGGGCTTGTCTCCTCTTCAGTTCAGACTTCACCATTGGAGGTGCAATCTCAGAGCCTGAGTGGGAAAAGGTCTGCCAGTCACTGCAACTGGCCTGCTGCCATCAAGCCCACTATGTCACATAATCGTTAACTGGTGGAGCTGGAGCTGTGAAGCAAGTCAGCTGGTGGAGCTGGTGAGATGAATTCCCCTGTTTGCTGTCCCTTCGCTCAGCACTGCAGCAGGGAAGCCCCCAGCATCTGGCAGCTGCATTTGGAGCCGAGGAATGAGTCCAGCATGCAGTGGCATCAGGCACAGAGGTGGTGGAGGGACTGTGGTGAAGAGGTCCTTGATTCTTGGAGGTATCTCCACCTCCATGGAGGGATGCAGGAGATCTGAGGTCCAGCTAACAGGAATCTTGTACAAAAACTTTCTCTCTTTTAAAACCTCTCCCTCCTGGGGCAAGTAAAGGCGTGCCATGTGGAGCCAGATGTGTGCTGGGGAGTACAAGGCCTTGTGAGTGCCGTGTCAAGTGAAGCATCTCAAGCTCTGGCTGAGAGGCAATAGTGTGTTGTCATTTCATTTCAAGTGTGGAAATTCTACATTGCTTTTTTAGGTCTTGGATGAAGCTAACAGAGATGCTGATCTGCACCATGTGGCCTGCAACCTTGTGAAGAAGCCAGGAAACATTTACTACATGTATAGGCGGGAGAGTGGCCAGCGATACTTCTCCATCCTGTCTCCTAAGGTGGGTGGTTACAGCCCCCAAGGAAGTAGGGAGGAGAAATATCCTCATTACTGATGCTTGGGCACTTCTGGAGCTTAAACAAAAGTACCAACTTGATGGGGTCATTTGTTGGCCTCTTCTCCGCTGGCATTTATCCTCGATCTGAGTTACTCTGCTGGTGTAAAAGCCATATTATGAAGTTCTTGTGCATCTTGGTGGATGATGTGCAGGAAGATCTTTGGTGTGTGGGCCTGAATTCTGACTTTTGGTCCCTGCAGCTTTCTATAGAAGTAAAGAACTGCAGACGTGCCCTGGGCCTTCCCTGTCTGGTGTGACTGTCTGGCAGGACAGTGTCCTCAGGCTCTTCAGCCCAGGGAGTGAGCTTGTCTGCAGCTTGGAGGGGTGCCCTTGGAGGTATCCTGCTTCCAGACCCCCTGTTTTCTTATGTGTAGGATGAAGACTTCAGAGCAAAGCACCAAGTACATAGAGGAGCTCCATCAGGTCAAGGAGGCCTTGTATCCCCAAGGGTCCCTTCATCAACAGCACTGTAGCTTGACCTGGTCGGGTCAGGCAGCTGAGCTGATTTTTTGGTTAGAAAATGGGATGGTCATGTAGCTGGGACTGCTTCAGAGGTGGTTGGGCTATGCAGCGTGGGCAGAGGTTGGGCTGAGGAACAGCGCAGCCCAGCTCCAGGGGAAACTGAGCAGCAGTGTGAATCTCTCCTTTCTCCTGCAGGAATGGGGGACCAGTCCCCATGAATTTCTTGGTGCCTATAAGCTCCAGCATGACATGTCCTGGACTCCATTTGAGGATGTTGAGAGACGAGATGCTGAAATAAACATCCTGGACAAGCTGCTGAGCCAGCAGGCAGCACTGCCCCCGTGTACTGAGCCCAACTTCCAGGGCCTGACCAAGTGACGTGAATGATCATACGGGACCTCCTGAGCAGAGTCCCTGCGTGAGAACACACCATGCTGCATACTGCTGAAGGCAGGGCAAGGAAAGAGACCAAGAAACCAAAATGCTGATGCCACCAGTACTTGCTCTGTGCTTTAATGAGACTAATTCTGCATTCAGCCTTACTGGATTTTCTAGTAATTGAATAATTTATTTCTTAGACTTATGCCAAGCTGTAGCAAGAGGCAGATAATATCAGGTGGAGTCAATTCCAAGAAGGCTTGGGGCAAAAATGCTTGGGGCAGATGTGATAATGCTATAAAATATGTCCTGCCTGTCCGGCTCTGGTGTACCTCACTGTGACTGCCTGCAGCAGGGAATGATTTCAGGGCTGGATTTTGCCCCTTGTTAAAACGCCCATATTTAGGAGGCTCTGTAGCCTAGGAAGATTGGGTTGAAACCCTGCAAAGGTTTTCAACTTTGCAGTTGATCATAACAGACCTTTCAGGTCTATTATGACCAAAGTCTGTTGGTCTCTGTCCCAGTGGGTCCAAACCCTAAGTCTGGCACATGAGGTGACCTGGAGCTCTTTCCTCTGGGAAGAGCATCCTCAAAAGTGCCATGCAAACTTCAGGTGCTCTTCCAAAGGTCATCTTTCATAGTCCTCATGTGTTCCCTGTGACTTCAAGTGGTTGAGCTGCCAGGATAAGACAGGAACGTGCAGGGGCACACTCTCTGTGACAGATCAGTGGAGAAAATAAAATAAATCTATCAAATTTACCTCCAAGACAGGTCCCATATCCTGTCTGCATCATCCCTTTGGCTTTACCAGAGAGACCTGATGGTGTGTAGGGCTGGTAGGACATCTCCAGCCTCCCTTTTTCCACCAAGAACTGTGGAGAGGCAAAGATCAGAGCTACTGAGGTGATGTCCTCCCTCTGGCTAGCTGCACAGGGCTCTTCCAGGAGCTCTCCTCCTCCTCTGCAAGGAGTCAAGGTGGGAATGTACTGAGGGAGAAGGAGTCCTTCTAGGACTAGAGGGAATGGATTAAAACTAGAGAGAGGTCGATTCAGGTTGGACAGTAGGAAGAATTTCTTCCCCAGGAGGGTGGTGAGACACTGGCCCAGGCTTCCCAGAGAGGTGGTGGAAGCCCCATCCTTGGAAGTGTTTAAGCCCAGGCTGGCTGGGGCTGTGAGCAACCTGCTCTAGTGGAAGGTGTCCCTGCCCATGGCAGGGGGGTTGGAACTGGGTGAGCTTTAAGGTCCCTTCCAACCCTGACAATTCTATGATTCTATGTCCAGATCCTGGCATATAAAGTCAGATCTGGTTGGATCCTCCCACAACTTGTTCACCTCCCTTGGATGGCAAGGTGGTGACCTTACATGCTGCTCATGGCATTGCGTGTGCACACTGGCTTTGGCCTCCTCCTCTGCTAGTGATGTGGGAGGAGAGGGGATCGCTTGTGGAAGGGCAATTGTGAGCCTGGGGTCTGGGCCCACCAGGAGTGGAGACTTCACCAAGAAGCACCACCTACACCTGCATTTGTGATTGGGTTCTCATGACTTCCGGGGTGGTGGTTGAATCCTGCGGTACGGCCTTGGGTGTAGCAGCCACCCACCTCCCTGGAGGCCTGCTTACTTCCCAGGCATTGCCCCTTCTTTCCTTACCCACCACTGAGGAAGACATTCCTGCCTTCAGCTCTGCTGGGTGATGCCTGACACAACTCAGGGTGAAGGCTGTGCGGCAGGCTTGGATTGATTCATACATACGCTCTCAAAATAATCTCTTTAACTCCTCTAAACTTCCTTGTTCCCTTTCTAGCGTTGATTTGTTGGTCTTGCTCCAAGGCCCCAGAGTGTCCTCCTCCTGGTGCTCGCCAGCCGATGGGAGGGGTGTGAAGTCTGCTGCAGCACCACAGGTCACCCTCAACTCGTGCCTCTCCATCTCAATGTCTGCTGACTGCCAAGGGGAGGGAGGACCTCTTTGCATCCCCAAGACAGCCCTGGGGACCAGCACCATCACTGGGTCTTGTCATCACTGCAGTTTATTCCCTCTTAGGCAGGACACGGCCTCTACCCCAGCCTCCAGTCTCCCTCTCTTCTTGTCCCCACACTCGAGCAGACCCTGGGAGTTGCCTTGAGAGATGCTCAAGGCTGCTGGCAGCACCGGTTCCCCATGGGAAGAGCTGTTCTCTGCTGGGACCACAGAGGGTTGAGAGGTTTGAGACAGCTCCTCAGCAGCCCAACAAGTTTTTTATCCTAGATTTTTATCTCCAAGCTCTGCCAAATGCAGCAGCTGATCTCAAACCCAGCATGGCTGAGCCTCTGGTTGGCAGAACCCTGGTCCTCGGAGTCAATGTGGGACATTTCAAGCAGCTTTTCCCAGCTCACCCTCCCTCACTTGGCACACAAGGGCAGATTAAAAGCAGTGTATTATTATTATTATTATTATTATTAGACCACCATGTAATTAATTCTTTATCGAGTCACGAGTGTCTAATTTGATGGGTTTTTTCCCTGCTTGTTTCATTGCCCCAGGTCTAATTTTACTGCATGTTATTAAATCTTAATGTGAAAGGGAGAAAGTTAATTACTGCATGGGCTTTGCCATGGTGCTAATTACAGCAACATCACAAGTGTGGATTTATGCTCCTCTGGGAAGAGGGGATCCCTGCCCCAATTTTGTCTCTGTTTCACAGCATTAAAATCTGTTCCATGACATGTGTGAGGGGCCCAGGGGGATCTCTGTAGACCTCTGTAGCTGGTGATTTCATGCGCTGGCCTTTGCTGGGATTTCACACGTACTTCCCTACATCTCCAACAAACACCCCTGGCCCTCCATACCCTGTAATTGCCAGCATCCTCCAGTTCCTCTGGGTGCGGGCGAGTCTTTTCGTTGAATGTGTCCCAAAAGAGCAAGCCTGCCTGCGGCTGCAGCTTTGTGTGAATGCACACAGAAGGCATCAGGAGGCAAGATACGGAAATGGTGGGCTAGTGTTCACAGTCCGTGCTCTCTGCACCGGGGGAAGTGGGGATGTAGGTGCTGAATGGTCCTGCTGCAGAACAGAGAGGTGATGGTTGGTTGGTTCGTTTCCCTGAATGCTGTCAAGTTCCCCCAAAACAGCGCATCCAGCATTGCCATCTTGGCTGGTTTCTGATCTAATTAAACCCAAAGAGCTGAGGCAACATCAAAATACTGGAAGGTGCTGCTGTGCAACTGAGCAACCCATTGGACGAGGGTGGAGCTGGCAGCAGAAAGACGAGTTGGAGTGGCCTGCAACACATGCAGTGAGGATGAATTTCTGGAGAACTGAGGAGATGGTGCTCAACAGAGGACTCCTTGGGTTCATGATCGCATCAGCTCAGCCTCTACTGAGTCACTGCCTTTATGAGTTTTGGCCCTCTGGGGCAGGGATTTAATCCAAAAGTCAGCTGGGAAGATTCTGTGGGACACAGTGCCAGGGGGCAGAGTTGTCCACAGATGAGGTGTGGGCCATACCTTGCTGCTACATGTTTTTCAGACCTTTCGTTTAGGTGGGTATGTGCCCTCTGCTTGGAGGAACAACCTTGTAGCAGGTAAGGAGTGAACAAAGCAGAACCAGAAGCTGCAGGCTCACAGCTGCTGTTCCAGCTGCAGGATGTAATGCGTTCCCCAGATAAATGGTTAAAAATCAACCATCTCTTGCAAGACTTTGCTTTCATTCATGGTTTCATCTTGAAAATTTATTTTGAGCATGCAGAGCAGCAGTGAATCTGGTCTGAAGGCAATGACTTGCTCCAAAATCTCCAGGGATGGACAATTTTGCAGAAGACACGGATGGGCTTCTAACACCATTACCATCGTGCAGAGCAGGCGTTGCTGGCGGCTGCACCAGGGCTCGTTTGAAATGGCCAGCAAAAAGACTCCTAAAGTCTGATCTGCTCCTGGGCACTCCCCAGCGTTTGCTGACTCTCGGGACCGCTGGCCCCGAGACTGGCAGCTCGTCCTGGCTCTTGAACACTGCATTACTCTAAACATCTCTCTTGCAGGCCAGGTTTTGGCTCCCGCTTTTCAACCGGCAGCATCCAGAGAATTTCTTCCTCTGCTCTTGCTCCGAAGTGTGTTTTTCATTTGATTTGGGGGGTTAGGGGGCTTAGCTGCAACGCCGTTGAGCACCCACTGGGTCGTCCCAGCCAGGAGTCACCTCCCAGCAAGAGAGGCCTCTTTTATTTCTGCTTCAGCAGCAGGGGAGGGGGCAGAGGGAAAGGAAGGAAGGGCGGAGGGAATTTGGAAACGGTGAGGCAGGGGCACGTGCACAGGGGAGCCCCCGCCGCTCGGGTGCCCCTGCGGATGGCGTGGGGGGTGCGGGGGGACCGGCGCTCCGCGGGACCCGCGGCGCAGCGCAGGCAGCGAGGGCCGCTCGGCGCTCCCCGGGACGGACACGCCCCCCGCCCCGCCCCGCGCCCCGCCCCCC
>JANVCC010000083.1:667196-689606 GCA_025345505.1 Todiramphus chloris collaris | reverse complement strand
TATATTTAAAACTCCTCATGGCTAATTGGAATAACTCAGTAAAGCACATAAAGCTTCTCCCTTTCAGTGAGCAAAAGTGTGTTAGGCAAAACCAACTTCATATAGACAGCCTTTGTATTCAGCTAGTTTTATGTGGAAAATTTGTTATTCTGCTTTGTGAACTGTTTTTTCTTGCTAGTGTGGGATTTTCGGGAAGGCCGTATAGGCAGTATACATGAAACAGGTTTTACTGATCTGCATGAGACTTGGATCAGTGTATTGCTAACTGCAGAAATGGTTCTGTGTTTAAAGTGTTCACTTATGCTTTGGTAGCAATGAGGAAAAGGACTTTTAAGTCTTGTCAAGGAATAAACATTACTGTGATGCAAGATAAAACATGTTTGCAGCTTGGTAACGTGTTCTAGGCAGAAATTTTAATAATTGGATTTACATGCTTTGAACTTGGCTATTCATGACCTGTGACTGATGCTCCTAATTCATTATCTGCCCTGCTTTGGGGGTGGTTGTTTGCCTGAAACTGATGGCCTGTTTCAGGAAGTCTGTGATGTTTTCACCATTCGATAGAAGTGCTCTGGAAGCTCTAGAGTGTCTGGAGTATCTAAAATGGAAACTGGGGGTGTTCTACTAGAAGAGCAATAGTAAACAGAAATGGAGCCCTTCTGAAACTCGTAGGATTTTCCTGCCAAGTGTGCAACCGCTTTTCGTACTTTTCTGTAGAGCATCTGAAAGGCTGATAGGAAGTGCAGCACGAAGCTGACTGCTAATTGTGTAAGATCCTTCTGGCTAAAATGCGGTCGTAGCACTAAAATAAATTTCCAAGTCTTATGAGCATAGACAGCTGGATGTTTTCATTAAAATCTTTTTGACATCTATCTGTTACCCCGTGAGCTTAGGAGTTAATACAGCATATTGATGCGCTGGGTTCCAGCCCTGCTGCTGGCTACTGAGAACTCATACAAGAAACGAATATGCATCGTTGCAGTGGAGGCGTGTGTAGTCTGTTGGACAATACTGTGTCAGAGCTTTTACAGGTAGCCTCTCTTTCCTCTGCTTGCCTGTAGTGCTCAGCTGAGTCTTCACACTGTGGTCAGGCTTGAGCGGATGACTTTCAGTGATTGGAGTTTCTGGCCTGTAGGGAGGAATTGTAGGGGGCTGCTCTTGAGGCTCTGTTCCTGAGGGAAAACCAACACTTATTTTTACAGAAGATGAAGGTGCTGTCAAATGAAATGGAAGTGAAATTAGGGTTTGGTATGTCGGGTAGCGAGAAGCTGTCGTTAACCACTTAGTGTCTTGGCTTCTCTCACCCTATTATGCTAAATGCAGATGAAAATAAACCCCTATTTTTAGTATTTACTGTTTGACAAATAAACTGACTTACTGATTAGATAAGCTTTTATGCAGAGTTTTAAAAGAAATCGAAATTATCCTTACACTTCTGCAACCTGTTGTCATTTAATTAGTTGGATTCCTTCAAGCCCCGTTTAGAACAGCTTACACCATGCTAGGTGTCCATTGGAAAGGATTACCCCTAGGAATGGCAGGTAAAACCCATTCCACCAGAGCATCTCCTGGGGCTAAAGCCTGGCACAAAGTTATCCCTCCTGAGCGTGTCTGGCCACCCCTGTGTACTGTTTACCTGCCTCTGGGAGCCCCTGATGTACCTTTATAATGGTGTGCAGGTAAGTGTCTGAGAGAAGCAACAGAAATGGTGTTAAGACAGGATATTCCTAGCTTCCAGTGGTGGATCCTTTAGATTGGTCTTGCGTGGAAGAACTGGGTTTGCTTACCCAGCCCTGGGTGTGCAGGAAACTTGAAGCAGTGAGTGCAAGAGGTAGAGTTTCAGTGTTGTTGTGTAATTAATCTGTAATCTTCTTTGGGAGTTTCAGGTAGTGACTTCTGTTTTACAGAGTTTTAAAAGTTCAGAATACTGTTTGGCCTGATTTCTCCCCAGAAAAGCAGCTGTCCTTTGCTTGAGCTGTATTGCCTTCCCTTCTAAACAAGTGACATTTTATAAAGAGAAAACAAAGAGTTTTGTAAAAGCTTTCAAAACCTGTTGTTCTATTTTAAGATCTTGTGCTGCTAATCTTCCCCATTACTTTTGAATGTTATGACGTAATTTGTAGCGTGAGAGTTGATTTGTGGGCTGTTCCCTTGTCTCATTAAAAAACAAACCCAAACCTTTATTAAAAAAAGTAATGTGGGAGCTTCCTCTGAGCCTTTCTGTCTGGAGGCTGTGTGCAGATACCAGCTCATCTGTACTGAGACTTCTGTGCCTGGGGTCAGATTGTGTGGTATCAGTGCATATTTTCTACATGTAGACCAAACTGTGGCAGGGTGAAGGTTTTTTACCAAGCTAATACAGGGTTAGAACAAACCTTGAGCTGCTCAGTGGAGTGGGACCAGCTGAGGCCTGGGGGGTGTAGAGCGGGTGCCAGACTCATGGCCAGGGCTAAGGCTGCCAGAATTGTCTTGATTTGTAATGAGTTGGTTTGAATTGCTCAGTTCAAGTTGAAAGATGCTGTGCTGTGTTTTAGCCAGTGATGAGCGTTCTGTTCTGAGGGGGGGGGTGGGGGGGAATGTCAAAAATGCTCCTGCAGCTTTGGATGTAAGGCAAGAAGGAATCTGCTGCTTCAGACTGGCGTGGCTGTTTGCATTGGGCTGGCTGTGGTTGGTAAACAGCTGAATGCAAAAGGGCTTTTTATGGGAGGACTGATGCTGGGCTTGGATTTGGCAGCGGGTGTGTTCAGGTTGTGGTTCACATCAGTGTGTTTGAGCCGCGAGCTTGAGTTTAGCGAGTTTATTATTTTAGTATTTGTGAAGTGTTGCTGAGCTTAGTTCCTCTCAGAAGGATCCTATTCCATGTCCCGGAGTGGGGGCTGTTACTTCTTGAGTGTCTTCTGCACTTACCTACTGCTGAGAAGCTGCTGGTTTCTTGCTGGGCTCTTGGTCCTGCTGCCTGGGCCACGATCCCAGCGTTGTGGGGTCACTTGCTTTCTGCTGTGCCAGGGAGGAGGCTCCCAGCTGATCTGATTCATTCCTCTCCCCCCACCTTGGTGCTGGTGCTAGCAAGCTTAGTTTTAACAGAAACACCAAGATAGCTCAGTGCCTGGGAAAAGTTGCTTTTGCAGTGGTTTTTAACAAAGCTTTATCTCTTTAGTCCTCAGACAGGATGTTGCTGCTCAGCCCTAAACATGCTACATCCTCGAGTCACCCTTCGGGCTGTGTGTGCGCAGCACTTCCAGCCATGCAGTTCTGGAGCATAAGAGGCTTGGGGGTGATCTGTCTGTGGGGTACGTGCAGGGTGCTTTCCAGCACTCAAAAACGTGACTCAGACTGGAGGAACTTCTGCCAGTGTCTGGTTTACCACTCTCAAATGTAGTTGTGCATGGATGCACGGAGATGGTCACTGAGGCTGATGTATGTATTTTTAAATATTAACAGTATGAAAGTAAGCTAATACAGTTTTTTTGATGTGGTATTAAAATACTGAACAGGATTTTGTTGCATAGTAGAGTAAAACAGCTTCCTGTAGAGTGTGAAAGTAAAGGGTAATAATGTGAGATGAAAATGCGTTTGACAGGAAAGCGTTTAATATAAGCCCACGTACTTCCCAGTGTTTAATCTGGGGCAGGTTTTCCCAGTGCTGATGGCTGGTTTTGACAGCGTAGTTTTAAACCAGAGTGATAATAGAGAAGCTCATGCTTTTGCTTTTTTTCCTGTTGAGTTCATGATAAAATTAAGGTGGTTGTCGAGCTGTGAAGCGGGACGGTTGGCAGTGCTGGTGCTAAGGCAGGCGTAGGCACTGCCGCGCCATGGTGTGACTGCTGTGGCAGCAGAGCGCTCACTGAGTCCTGCCCTGTCTGACCAGGCTGCATCGGCAACTTTCTTGGTTTGAATAGAGGACTAAAATGGGATGATGTCTTTCCCCTTACTGTTTGAAATTGTAGAACTTGAAACGTGGTGGTAGTTTAGGTTTAGGCTTCTGAAATTCCCCCACCCAACTGTCTCTACTTCCTGTCTTGTGTATGTCTCTGTTTTACCGGTTTGTTGTGAGGAGCCTTTAGGAAGATGTGCGAAGTAGTTGTGAGTGTGAAGTGCAGCTGAGCTGTTCTGGCCGTATGTTTCATAATCGGACACTTTCCATATAAACCAAACAGGAACACCGGTTTTTGGAGACAATTCTCCCTTGTGAAGTATAAATTCTGAGATTGGTTTTAAAGAATTGTCTGACTTGTTAGTGGCAGTTAAAAAAACAACCAGTGCTTGAAAGGAAGGATGGGTTTTTCCAGGTCCTGAAGGGATGTGATACCAGGTTGTTTCTTCTCTGCCCCTGCTGCAGGCTTTGCCTTGGACTTCACTATTTGCCTTGTTCTAAGGGAGTGCAGCTCCTGTGCTGGATTGTAGTTTGACAGCCTTGTAAAGCTCTGGTTAAGAAATTAAATACCCAGTCCTTAAGTTCAACTTGGAACCTTTGGGAGCAAAACGCGTTTGTGAGTGGAACCCGTGTGCCTGAAGCAGTCTGAGCTGTGGGGAAGACAGGCCAGTGACCTTGGGCACCAGGTGGTTTACAGCAGAATAATTCTTTGGAATTTCATTTACCACATTACTAACATAGACATGGCACACGTGTTTAGTTCTGTCATGAGATCTCCATGAAGATGATGATTCCATACAGGCCAAAAGGCGGGCTTTGGGCTGGGAGATGCAGGTAATGTCTGCGAATGGCAGCTGTATACCCGCGGAGGAGAATGCTGCAGTGATTTGGTGATGAAACGTTCGTGCCGGGTTTGTAATACCTGCACACGATTAGTACCCCTCCGTGCAGCGCTGGGGGCTGTCTCTCTCTGGGGAGACACGGTCGCTTGGCTTGCAGCAGCTGATTATCTGTCTTTGGTGTCCCTGATTCAGGAGACCTACCACTCTCAAAAGCAAAAGTGTTGGTTGGCAGTCAGGATAAAGGAGGTGGCAGAGGGCAGGGACCTTGGAGTTGATGTGATGAATCTAGGAACAAATTATCAAGTACAAGCAAATACTTTATTTAGCAATGTGAGTTTTCCCCAAGATATGGAAGATAGTGTGGAAGGGTAAAAGTGGTTAACACATCATGAGTGAAATCCTGCAGATATTGTTCCTTTCGTTATGGACTTCTGAGTGTTTTGACCCTACAGAAGTTAGACTAATAACCTGTTAACTGCAGAATTGTATAGTCTGGGATGAGGGGAAGGTCTTATTCTTCATTTTCAGCGACGGCTCTGTTTGTTTTCTCGTGTTGTGGAGCAGGCTGTCTGACAGGAGCTGCGATGGGCTGGGTGAGCTTCTCCTGGTGAGTTAATGGTGTGTGCTGGAAGCATCGTGAAATGGCTCTCGGTCACAGCCGGCGGTTGCTTGCAGCAGGCTGCGTTCAGCGGTACCTGTGATGAAATGGCAGCAGTTTCAGTCCTGCCTGAAAGAGGAAGCCATGGTGCAGCTGAGGCTTGGCAGGAAACTGGTGCAGGATGTGTAGACAGATTTGACAGCACAGTTTCCTTTGGCTAGGAGAACATACATGTTTTAACCTGAAAACAGACTGCAGTAGCTTAAAAAGAAAAGGAATCCTAAGAAGCCTGAAGGCTTGTGGTTTCTACTTCAAGTTGCACGTACAGCGAGAGCGAAGGCACAGTCGTGCACATCCTTACCCTTTGGTTTAGGAGGGAGCACTGATTGTGTACAGAGGCCCACAAATTTCTCTTGGTGCTTCTGGGTCAGTAGTTCATAGTGCAGCTACTCTGCGTTCTGGGCAGCTTGGAGAAGGAAGGAGCTCCCGCAGTCACACCGCATTCCGAGTCCTTGCTGTTAAGATGGGAAAATGAGGCTTGCGCAGGAGGGGTTGTGTCAGGGTGCATTTGGGACAGCAGTTTATGCACCTTCAGCGTAGTCGGCAGGAACCTGCTATAGATACTGTGGTTTTCTTCAGCCTTTTGTGATCTGTCAGTGATTTCTGGTGTGTGCACAGGCCTGTGATGAGGAAGCGCATAATTCCACGTTCCCCGTGCGCTCGGCAGGATTGCCTGCCTCCTTCCAGCAGCCCACCCAACACTTCAGTTAATGGCTCACTGCAACGCTTGCATCTGTGATGGCTTTTTGGGATTAATCCTGAAGTCAGATCAGCTGCCTTTCACGAAGGTGTAACTGAGCTTTAAAGCAAAAATCTGTAAAATGGGCCTGCTGAGCTTGGAATAGGACCAGCTGAACTCGGCAAAGTTTGCCAGGCTCTGTAATCCACAGTTGCCAAGGTGCTAGGCTCTAGTTTTCCAAAATACAGCTGAGTTCTGTGGAATCCTGCTGACGTGATCATGTGCTGAACAGGTTAAAACCCACCAAATACTGAAGCAGGAGCAGTTACCGTGTACTTTGCTGAAGCACTGAAGCTTTCGATTACAGAGGGGTTTGAGAATTTCAGTCCTTGCAGTGTTGTGTGTTTGCTGGTGTGGTTGGTTTTGGTGGCTTTTTGTCTGTTTGTTGTTGTTGGTTTTTGGGGTTTTTGGTGGTGTTTTTTTAAGAGGCCTTTAGATCTTGTTGAACAGAACTAAATCCTATTGACTTGCAATACACTCCCAGTCTTTATCAGCTCTCCTCTCCGGGCTTGGCCAGATGGCCCATGATTACATGGCTCAAAATCTACTCACTGCACTCAAGCTAGGATGACTTCAGTGCTTTCCAGTCTGTTTTAAGTCCCTCAGATATTTAAAACTATTTGGAGTGTTTTCTAGTCCCTCTGAGTGCTGTATATGTAGACTGTTTTTTATTAAGCTACTTCAGAGGGGGAAGAAACCCAGACCTCTTCTAACTCCTTTGTTCTGCCTCCCTTGGCATTTCAGTCTTGGGGATGAGTTTTTCTCTAGTCATGTCTCACATTGGACTAAATTACTTCTAAAGCACAGATCAATGATGTACAAGTCTTTAAAGCTTTTTCCTGTGGAAGAGTGCATCCCGGGATGGTGTGCCTGAGCTCCTTGAAAATGAGCTTGTTTTCAGTCTTCTGTGGACCTCTTAGAAGTGGAAAATGTAAAGCAGCTCATCCAGCTAATCTAGAAAGCCCACTGATCCAAGTAAAATAACTTCACTCAGCTCCATTTCTCCACTGGTAAGACTTTGGAAGCCTGTGCTTAATACTGTGTGAAACTTAGGCTACCTTATTTCAGTATTAAAGATGAATCTATTAAAAATGAAGAACAAGGATGAGGGGATCACTTTACCTAAAGATGTGCTTGAATGCGTTTTGGTCCTTTAGCTGAAGTATTGGGAGGGGGGGCAATTAAGCAGCTGTGTGAGAGGTGTAGAGAACTTCCACTGGGCCAGTTCATTTTTCATGCTAAACTTGGGTTATTTCTTCGTTTAGAAAGAAAAGAATAAAAATGCACTCCCCCTCCGGCTTTTTCACGTTCTGCTTGATGCATCCCAGGGTTATTTGCACTGGTACAAGTGCGTATATAGAATAGTTAACTGTGGATTGGTCTGCTGCCATGAGCTCAGGAAGGGCTTCAGAGTGTGGATTTTTCCTCTGGTGTGCTTTACCTTCTGGAAAGGCTGTCATGAAGCAGATGTTTAACCTGCAAATTATGAGTAAACAAGGAAATACAAATCACTGGGGCAAGAGGGTGGAAGAGGAGGTAGAGCAGGAAGGGAGGGGAGGAATAGAGAATGGAGGGGGTGGTGTTAGCTGGGGTTGGGCAGGGTGAAAAGTGGGGTTGGGCTTATCTAAAGGGGTTAACTCTGAGGTGGGTGGGCCTTGGGTGATGGCACTTGGGGTGGGCAAGGACAGCTGGAGCAGGGGTTCCCTGGGTCTCGGGGGTCAGTAAAATGAATTCCAGTTGAAATTGAAAAAAGCGGCTGAGAAACCCAGTGCTGGAGAGTTTCGTACTTCATTTATCAATTCTGATGGGGATTCGTGAGGGCTGCTACCCGTGCTGTGCCAGAGCCCAGTGTGGAAGGCAGGTGCGTGCCTGCAGGGGTGAGGCTGGGGAGCTGTGCTGGCAGCTTGGGCTGGCAGCTTGGGCTGGCTTCACTTGCAGTGTGCTCGAGTCGGTTTGCTAGGCCCGATACCTGTTTTGATGTGTTTTCCTTTCAGAGTCTATTCCACAAGTGACTCGTCCCTTTCCACCCTTGTTTTGAGCCTTCTTTGTTCCGTTGCCAGCTTTCTGGTGGCTTTTTCTTTATTCTAAAACACGACTTTGATCGGTGCCACGGCATGGCAAGGCAGAACTGTGCGAGCACCGTCCGAGTTGGGGCAATATTGACTAATACGGCTTTGATAGAACCAGTTGAGCCGACCTGACCACAGAAAATGGCTTTTGAAATGGAAACGTTTGCTTTGTCCTTCTGAGTTAAGTGCATTTGCTTCAGGGCTGAATTTCAGAGCTTTTTGTAGTATCAATGCCATGGCTTCTCTGTGGATGCTGCGGATCATCCTCTGCGAGAGGGCTGCGTAAATCAACAAATTCTAGTGTTTTGATACTGAAAGCAAGTGGAGGACTGGTGATAATGCCTGATGCCTACGCAAATCCTTCATCACCTCTGTGTATCTTGAAAGAAGATGTGTAGATAGCAGTGGTGTGAGTGCAAGATGTGCCAGATGCTGGCTGATGCCCTGCTCCAAGAAAAGAGTCTGCTGCGTTTCCTGAACTTGTCTGCTCGTGGATCTCCCCACGGGCGTGTGGGAATGGTGGTGGGGAGTATTCTGCTACAAGTGCTGTTTTTAGGAGCTTTTGAGGATGTTTATGATGAAGGTATCTAGCTCTGGCTAAATCTTTTGAGTATCCCTCCAGTGTCTGAAGAAAAGCTGGTGGTCCAAGGTTTGTTTTGGGCCACCAGCAATTGCCTTTCCCTGCAGGCGTGACAGTGGGATGTGCAATATCAAACCATGTTGCTAACCATGACCAGAGCACTCAAACCTGGAATTGCACTGCATTTCTTTCAGACCACGCTGAGAAGTGGAATCCCCAGGAAGTGTCCAAATGCCTAATTTAGTGGGGATCGATTCAGTATTTAACACAGTTACCGAGCACTGAGAGACACGGCAACGTCCTTGTTGGGCTAAAGCATCGCCACTGTTGCGAGGGCACGTTTGCTGCAGGGAGAGTCTCTTCTTGGTCTCTCCCCACACACCCCGGCAGGGGGGAACTTTGAAAGCCTTTGCTGCTGTAAATAAAAGTAATTCTGGTGATATGGTGATGCAGAAAGTCCGAGGAGGCTTTGCCACTAGGCTTACTGGAGTCAGGATTTCACACCTGGATGTGAACAAACGGGCAGAGGCCTGGTACTCTTCTAAACAAAGTAATATATTAATAAAGGCCATCGCTGTCTGGCACTGGAGGTAGCTAACTAATTAGGGTTTGAAGGAGGTTAATGGCAAACGCTGATTTAGCTCACATGCTAAAGTCTGTGCTGGGACAATGTTGAAGTAGCTTGGTGCATCCTGGTTTTGTAAAGGCTGGAGAGTAACACGATTGATTACCTGGGAAGTGGCTGCCCTGCTGAGCTGCTCAGTTCTGTTAGCTGCTTAAAGTGGGGATAAAGTGTGTGTTAAGTAGCAACTTTAACTAAAAGATTGCAGAACTGTACTTAAGCCTTTAAAAAAAGTGAGGGGATGAGAAATTAATCATGTTTACTTCTGTACCTGCTTATTTTCATCCCGTAAACTAGTAGCTCAGCAGGAAACCCGGCAGTGTGAGCTTTCTTTAGTGAAGTGCTCTCTTGAGGGAAGGTCTCCTGGGAGTCACGTGTGTTACTTGGCAGCTATCAGAACCCAAGCTTACATGTGCAGCTTTCAGTGCATCTAAGGCTGGATCCTTCCATGCATTAAAAACAAGAGTTTGGAAAAGCCTGAAGACCTTTTCTGCCCACCTCTAGGTAACGAGGCAGAAATCACATTGGAGATGAGAGTGACTGCCTTTACACGGTCTTCTTCCCAGTGTAGAAAAGCAACGGTGCCAGCCCCAGTCCTGGGTGGTGGTTGGCAGCTGTTTGTGGTGGGAGGGCTCTAGCTGTAGGGAGGAGGTATTTGCCTTTATGAAAATGAGCGGTTTCCTATTGTGTGTGATAGAGGGAATGGATCTACCAACTCCTAAAGGGGTGTTTTGTTCCAGATCCCAAATGCACTGTTAGTGGGTTGGGCTCCAGCTGAAGCTCACCAATGACATGTACTGCTGTCTGTCAGTGTGAGAAACATCTAAATATGTGTATCTCTCTTTTCTTCTAGGTTATCATTGGAGTTGGTATTCTATTAGACTTCAGCTATGCAGACGATCAAGTGTGTAGTCGTGGGTGATGGTGCTGTTGGTAAAACCTGTCTCTTAATTTCCTACACAACAAATAAATTCCCATCGGAATATGTACCAACGGTAAGTGTGAGAATGGCTTGAGTGGTTCTTGGGGCACAATGGGGTAGAGCAGCATGAGTTTCCTTCCTAACTAACCTCTATGGCCTGCATACTTGTTCTTACAGCCTGCTTTCCTGGTGGAGACTACTGAATTCATAATGGGAACGTAATAATCAGTCTGATACACTGCTGCTGCCTGTTTATTGCATTACCTGATTGTCCTGCATCTGGCCAGTTCCTGCTGCTTGACTGCTCTGCAGAATCTGGGCTTCTGTTTGATGGTGGCCACCAGCTGGATTCTGTGAACAAGATGATTTGCAGTTGTGAGGACTGCTAAGTGCAGAGCAAGCAGCAGGAACACCTCTCCAGCTGCCCTTCCAGTTCCTGCCACATCTTCACTTTGAGGGAAGTAGTCTTATGTTGCTAGAACAGTCAGTGGCTACAGTTAAGATTTTCTGATGCCGATTTTTCCTTTGCAGTTCTGAAAGATACAGAGACTCTGCAGTGAACTCTGGAGTGTGGCTAGTGAACTTCAGCCAAGCATGAGGAATGTCTTTGGATTTAGGCTGTGCAGTCTCAATTCATTTGTCTTTCCAAGCATTTGCCAACTGTGTGTAGTCCCTGACTATTACTGAGTAATGTTTTTTGAGTTTTACAGGCTCAATTTTTCTGAGATACTGGATATCTTGACTTACCTAAAGATCAAGCTGGGAGCAATTTTACTGCCTATCAGGAATGTGCATTATCTTTCTAATAGAAAAGTGCTTTGTGTCTTAGTGTTGCACATGCAGGATCAGCGTAGTGACGCTGAGATGGCTCAGCTTTCTAGTGAAGTTGCTTCAAGAGACTTTGACTTAGATGCTCTTTTTACTAGTTTTCTCTGTTACAGACCCAGAAAGGCCATCTTCTACTAAGACACAAGTTGAAGAGTTTACCTAGGTACATCAAACAGATGAGGGTCTGGAAATGCATCACAAAGAGGTGAACACCTGCCAGTGAAAGGGTCAATAATATTTTCTATTTCTTGCTATTCTAAAGCAATTGAAAAGAACAGATTGCTTTTCTAAGATGCCTGATAGCTCTTTTGGAGTAGCTGCTGCTTTATAAAAATGCCTTCTCTTTGTGGAAAAGAAGTTGCAGTGAACTTCATTACCTCTTTTTGAGACATTGGCTTTGTACGCTATCCAGAGATCTTCGTCTTGCCAAATTTGAGGTGTGTTAAGAACGGGACAGATTTCGACGGGAAGAAAATGCTTATTTACTTGTAGATGGAGAGCTAAAGATGAAAGGACTCCTAAATCTGAAATATTCAGGTTGGATGCAGTGGCCACTGCTAGGAACCTGAGGGATGAACATAGGTCTCCATGCCTACAGCACATCTCATGGAGACCCTCTCGCTATGGGCTGGTAGGGAAGAAGCTGCATTTGAAACTTCATTTTGCCATTCTCAGGTTCTTGAGAGTGGTGTCAAGTATCCCTCTGTGATGCTTCCAGGACAACCACATCTTGTGCTGAACCTGTGGAAGTCTCCTTGCCCTATTCAAGCTTTTCTTTATGGTCAAGACAAAAGGAATGTGGTCAGTGAGTTCAGACAGGGGGTGTTTCTGTACTTAGCTCTAGTGAGATGACCTTTAATTTTGTTGAACAGTGATGGCTTGGTGTGTATTTTGAAAGCTTGTGAGTTTGTCTGCTGTCCTGCAGATGGTAGTACTGTCTATGAATCCCTGCTAACAAGCAAGATGGAAAAGCTACTCAAAAAACCAACTGTGTTCAGGTGCACTAAAACTTATTTAAATCGCCTTTTAAAACAATCTGATGTTTCTGGAAGAGTGTTTACCTCAGCTTCATGGCTTGGGGAACTCGCTGCTCTGGGGGTATCACAGGCCTATTCCTAATTCTGTGTATGGCCTAGAGGTATATTTCAGACTCTGGAAGATGGGAAGTAAACTCTCATAGATCAGCTAATGCTCATAATACATGGGTAAAGAAATGCAGCAAATAGCACTGTTCCCAAAACGAAAGCAAGCTGTCTGAGAGCTAACAAACCTTCATGTCCCTGGAATGTTTGTGGCTGAATAAGTACAATAAGTGGGTAGGACTCAAACTGCTTAACAAAAATGTTTAAGCAGGAAGAGGACCTGGAGATAAAGTTCTGATTTAGAGAACATGGTAGGTACTGGTGGTAGCTCAAGGCCAGCATGCTGACGAACACTGGGAATCCAGCTGCAGTGGCTGCTGCAGTGTCCCTCAGCCTCCTGCACTGAGTGTGTCCAGCACTGCAGGGCATGGAGCCATGGGGATGCTTCAGCAGATCCGTAACTGTTTGGCCGTGCAGGCACTGGAGCAGCTGGGTGGCGTTGTCTGTGGATTATACTGTGAGGCTGTAGCTGCCAGGTTAGCTTGAAGGCAAGCTTTGCAACCCTGGCCTCTCTAGGGCTGAACCCCAGACCTTTTCAATAGTGGCCATCCCTTAAAAAAAAAAAAAAAATCCCATTTTGCAGATGGGGAGCTTAAAAAAGTCACCAACCAAAAAAAAAATAAAAATCAATCAAACAAAACAAAAAAACCCCAAGCAAACAAAAAACCCAGCCCATGGTGGGGGAGGAGACATGCTAAATCCCCTGAAGGGCAGCTGCAAGTGCTACTATTGACTTCCTGCTCACTGGGGGAAGATGAGGGGATCCCTTTCGGGGATTAAGTTGCTGGCAATCTTCTGACATCTGCAAGAGCAAATGCTCTGACCTTCAGCACGGAGCCTAGTGGTTTCTTGTTGTGTACCTGGCGATAGAAGAGTTCTCATTCTGACCTGTCCTGTGGTCTTCAGGTGGTGGTCATAGCACATGAAATATGCTCTGTGAAACACCTTCTTCCACTCTTACAGCCTGAAGGCTGCAGCTGTAGCTGGATGCTCTCTGGAGTGTTCAGAAAGGCAAACTCAGCATGTGCAGGTTGGGGCTGCAGGTCGTGAGGATGACCAGGGAAGTCCCTTGCAGTAATTTAAAATCTGGAATACTAATCCAAAATAGTCTGAGGCAGACTTGTGCTTCCAGCTGATGTTCCTGGGGCTGTGCAGCATCCTGTGGCCAGAGCTGTTTCCTCAGTCACTGTGAGTTGGGAAAAGTTGAAAAAAATGAGTGTGGTATCAGGTATTGCATTAACCAGGACAGACAGGTGGAGAGGAGGTGAGTCTGAACTCTGGGAACTTCAGCTTTGAAGTGCTGTCCTGCTGGTCTTATCTCCATTTTCAGCGGGATTTTTTTCAAGGACCTAAGCTCTTTTAATTGATGCATGTGACTGCTTATTTCTCCACATCCCTCCTTCCATGCTCCCGTGAAAAGCTTTCGAGGTGACTGCTGGTCTCTGTAATGCTGGGGTTTACTTCAGTGGTGGGAACTGCTCAGGCTTCAGTTGTGTGTTGAAGCAGAGCTTCCCTGTTCTGAATTGGAGATGTCAGCTGTCTCGGTAACCGTGCAGCGCAGCGTGCAGGGACAGGGGTGGGGGTTTTTATAGCAGGAAGGACTTTTTGCAGAAGGTACTTCTGAAATACTGTCTATTGCAGTTCTGAAGGTAAAATGATTATTGTAATTAAAATTACTGACTTCAGATGGCCCTTAGTGCTGAGTACATGGGTGTTGAAAGATGACTTTGTCCTCGTGCTCAGTTGTGTTCTAAACAAGTTACTGGGTGAAACGCTTTTGGTGGTGTTGGGTTTTGATCTGTGTAGTGGGTGTGACCTTGAGGACAGGACTTCTGTGCCAGGTGCTGTACAGAGAGAGTATAACTTAGCCTTCTGGAGCTGAGCTCTCCTTTGAGAGTGAATTCGACACCAACTGACTGACCAACTATTGCTGCTTCCAAAGATGGATCAATTCTTGTTGAAAAGATGGACTCTGTTGAATTCGTTAGATGTTCAGGAAGAGAAACTTCAGAGGGCTTGGGTCCTGTGAGAAGAAGCCCTGTAGTTCTGTGCCCCGAAGGGCTGGGCTGAAGTTTATCACCTCTGTCTTTGTGGGGACGTGTTTACTCAGAGCACGAGTGAAGGTTGACATTTCTGTGGCAACGTGGGAAACCTCTTTGCAATTACAGTTGCAGGTGTTCTGCTCAGTGGCTTTCACTCCGTGACACGCAGTGGTGTCCCCGCTGTGCATTTGCCTTGGACACCTCATGGAAACAGCTCTTGTGTCCCTTCCAAGCTCAATTGTCCTGTTAACAGCCTTGTAAGCCTGATAGCTTTTTATCCTCTGCAAGTGACTGATCCAAATCTGAGGTGTTCTGGCAGAGTGAGTAGGATGATGATGTGAAAGATGGCCTATTTGCACCTCCTTGAATGTGTTTCTCTTCTCTTACCAGGTTTTCGATAACTATGCGGTAACGGTGATGATTGGAGGAGAGCCTTACACCCTCGGCCTCTTCGATACTGCAGGTTAGAAATCAAGTGCTCCTGTCATTCTAACTGCCCAGTTTGTTGAGGTGATGTTGAATGTGAAGTCATGCTGTTGATTCCTTTTTTTTTTTATCTAAGGGAGAAATCTTTCTTGATTCCTTTTTCCTGTCCTTTGGGGAAGGCCTTTGCTAAATTGAGTTAAATGAAAACAAAAATAACAAATCCACCAACACCCCCGCCCCCCCCCCCCTGTTTTAGAGCTGGTTTATTTTGTGACACCAGATGAAAAGTTTCACACTTTCACCTCTGAGGGAAAATTGGAGGATAAGGGGTTTCTATTTTTGCAACAAAATTTGAGAAAACTGACTTTAATAAAATGTGCCTTGTGTGGATTTTGTTTAGTAAATAGCCTGCTTTTCGAACAGATGTAAAGACAGCGTGACTCCCACTGGAACATCTTGGATGTGCGTGTGGCATGTTTCTGCATTTTTGACACAGATGAAGTCAGGATGTCGTGTGGAGTTTCATAAGCCCTCTCACTGTGTGTTTTTGGGTTCTTCTAAATTGAAAATAAATCTGCAGGTTTCTTTGTTTACAGTTACTGTTGGACTTTATCTCAGCTTCTGTCCGGAGAAGCATACAATGATTAAATAGCTACAAATACTGTTTTGCACATGTGAAAACATAGCGAGAAAGGGTAGAAACTGGTTCAGCTGCTGGTTGCCCAAACCCCCAATCTGTAACAATATCAATGGTCTGACTGCATCTGGTATTTTAAACTACCCTTCCAGAGAGCTTAGCTGATAAGCTGTTATCTAAAATTGTCTTTAGAGGACTTAATCTGTTTCCAGATGTATTCTTACAGCTGCATCATTAGCGTCTTATTTAATGAAAAGATCTTATGCTTTCATTTAAACATTGTCACTTCAATTAGCTCTTTGTGTTCTTCTCACAGATGTGATTTGTGTATTAGTGCAGATGCTGTAGGAGCTAGGACAGAGCTTTTCTTCTCCACTTGACACACTGTGTGGCTGCTGCAGGGACCAGTACTTATCTGGGTCTCAGCTATAGCATCCTGGAACCTGGATGGGTAAAAGCTGTGTTAGGCCCTTTTCTGCCTGTTTTCCTGCTGAGGTCCTTTGAGTTCAGGCCTCTGGAAGCCGGGGTGTGTGTAGCTGTGCATATCTATGAGTGCAGCAACCCAGCTCGTGGTTCTGAAAGCTTACCAAGTGCCTGTAGGTGACTCTTATGCACTTGTGAATATATAGGCATTCCTGTTAGAGCTGGGCTTTTGTTCTTTAAAGCTCTCCTGCTTTTTGCTAAATAGCTGCCAGCACGTCACAGAACTTAACAGATAAAACCCCTATTGCTGTCAAATTTAAAAATAATAATAAAAAAAGTCTTGTACTAAGATGACAGAGCTTTTTGGAATAGTCTCTTTAGTCTGAAGAAAAGAAGGCTGAGGGGAGACCTTTTTCCTCTCTACAACTGTCTGCCATTAGTTGGACATCAGGAAAAACTACTGCACTGAAAGGGTCAGCAAAGACTGGAGCAGGCTGCCCATGGAGGTGGTTGAGTCCCCATCCCCAGATGTATTTAAAAGCCATCTAGATGTGGTGCTTGAGGATACAGTGTAATAGTGGCTCTGGCAGAGTTAGATAATGGTTGGACTTGATGATCTTTTCCAACCATAGCAATTCTGTGATTCTGTTGTGTGAACTGCAACAAACTGTCTGGATCTCCATCTTCAAACTGTAGATCTTCATTGGGATGTCCCCAGTCTTGGGTTGGCTTCTTCAAGACCTCAGAGGTCTTTGTGTTGTGTGATAGGTGAGAGAGCATCAGTTGAAATCAAAGGCATCTTGAATAAATGTTTCTGATTTGGTTGCTAGCAAGCACAGCAGCTCCTTCAGAGCCAGGTTTGCTTTCTTAAAAGCAGAGTGCTCTTGAAGTGAGAGGAGGAGGTTTAAGAATGAGCTCAGGCTGGTGGGTTAGTGCTAGTTGTGCCCAGCAGGGACTGACTGCTCTCTTACGGACCTTGAGAGGAGAGCCTGGCTGCTTCTGAAGCACAGCCCGTGCCAGGACTTTGGTCTGTATTTAGGGGAATGCTGCTGGGTGCCCTGAGCGTACTCTCACCTGTAACAGGTTCTCCTCTTTCTGCTTCGAGGACACTTCTCTAAGTGTTTTCAAGAAGAAACAAAAATGTTCTAGTGAACAAACGCAACATTTTCTTCCCCTCCAGACTGCAGGTTTTTTCCAGGGTAATGAAATTTGATGGCATAATACTTCTAGTGAATGGACTAGGGGCAGGAGACCTCATCTGTAACCAGATCTATCTTCTGCAACTGCAACTTGAGGAAAGTTTAGATCAAACATCCTCAGACTGCGTAAGGAATATTAGTGTACTCCTGTCAGACTTCCCAGCTCACCCCTCGCCTCAAGCAGCTCATAGTTACATAGCAACTGAATGAATTCTGTATTTGAAAATCAGGATCTTTGGGTTCAGAGCATGTGTATTTGCTTAAGAGCTAGGATTAATCACAGGTGTTGTGCTGGAATGTGCATTCTAACCACCTCTGAGGGGCATCATTTCATTGTCAGGGTCTAATGTTGTGTTAATTTTCTTCTAGGTCAAGAAGACTATGATAGATTACGACCCCTCAGCTATCCACAGACAGATGTATTTCTGGTCTGTTTTTCAGTGGTGTCTCCTTCTTCATTTGAAAATGTGAAAGAAAAGGTTGGTTGGTACAAATATCTGAAGGGTGGGTGTCAAGTAGAAGGGGCCAGTCTCTTTTCAGTTGTGCCCTGTGATAAAATGAGAGGTAATGGTCACAAGCTGAAACACAGGGAATTCCACCTCAACATGAGGAAGAACTTCTTTCCTGTGGGAGTAATGGAGCCTGGCCCAGGCTGCCCAGAGAGGTTGTGGAGTCTCCTTCTCTGGAGCCTTTCCAGCCCCCACTGGATCTGTTCCTGTGTGTGCTGCCCTGGGTGACCCTGCTCTGGCAGGGGGGTTGGACTCGATGAGCTCCAGAGGTCCCTTCCAACCCCTACCATTCTGTGATTCTATGGTTGAACTTTGCCTGAAAAGGGAGCTGCTGCAGTGATTTCAGAAGCATGTGAGGAGTTACCTTAGGTGGTTAGTAGCAAATACTGTGTCTTCTCTGTCTTTAGTGGGTACCTGAAATTACTCACCACTGTCCAAAGACTCCTTTCCTGCTTGTTGGGACCCAAATTGATCTAAGAGATGATCCTTCAACAATTGAGAAACTTGCCAAGAACAAGCAGAAGCCCATAACTCCAGAGACAGCTGAAAAACTGGCCCGGGACCTGAAGGCTGTCAAATACGTGGAATGCTCTGCACTGACGCAGGTGAGGGTTGGTCTGGGACCAGTTTTGCTGGCTTGTATTCCATACCTTTTTTTTTCAGTTCTGGGGAAAAACATCTCAATATGGCTGTGAAAGGGTATGAGCTGTGTTTCTGCTGGTTACAAAGTAACTGTCTCTTCATTGGGTAAGGCACAAGGAGCTGGCAGTGGTAGAAAGAAACCCAGCCTATGAAAATGGGGCGTAGTGTAGAGGGTGATGGAGCAGGATGGGCTCGTTTCGTTGTGTTTGCTTTTGTGTTGGAGAAGAATAGTTATTCAGAACTTAGGAGGTGGATAATAAGTGGGTTAGGACTCAAAATGTAGGTCACTACTGAAGAGAGCGGGCAGAGAAAACCTCTCAGAAAAGTCAGTTCTGGTACTTCTAAGACTAGGAGCCTTCACAGTTGAGGTTGTCGTTCTTTTCCTGTGCAGTTGGTGGTGAGCTGTTTCCTGTGCCCGCGTTGAAATGGAAGCTTTGTTGAGACAGAAAATGAGAATTGAAATAGTTCTTAAGACATAAATGTGGTGACGTTGCCTGAATGAACTTGTGAACATGGGTCTAAAGACAACTAAAACAGCTAATTTGAGGCCAAGAAACTTGATTGTCCTTTCCCTTTAAGTTAGGAATACGAGAGTGGGGTGGATGGGAGCCATTGGCTAGCTCACTGGCATCTTGCCTCGACTTTGGATGCCCTGGGAACTTAATCTCGTGTGCCTGCTCTTGCAGAATTGACTACAACACTTTAACAATTTATTCAATGCTCCTCTGTAAAGAATTTGTCCCTTCCTGATGTGCATGGAACTAGAGGTGCACAGGATCCAGTCCCTCATTCGTTTCAGCTTTGTTGTGCATTCATCTCTAGTATCGTGAGCACAGAGCTTTGCTGCTAAACTTCATGAAGCCTGAAGCTCTGCTTACCTCACACCCTTTGCCCAGACTGCATGTTGACTCTTCCATTTGGGATCCTGAGCCTTTTTTTTTTGGTAACAAAGCTTTGCCTGAGTGTTTGCTGAGAAGGAAGAGGCTCTTGATGGACTTGTGCAAGACACTGGCACTGGAGGTGTTGTGGTGAGGCACACTGCAGTTCATCCTGGGAATCCTTGATCTAAAGGTGGCCTTTGCTGTGCTTCCTTGCCCACATGCAAGCTGAGGGTTATTTGTGCTCGAGCTGTAATTTTCTTAGATCCATTCAGTTCCCCAGTACCATTTTAGGTGGTGTCTGGTGCATCCTGAATGCTGCTGCTAAGCTGTAGAACCTGCTAGTTGGATAAATATATGCCAGGACTCCATTGCTCACTGAGACCCTTTCCTCTGTAGACTTAAACTCAGATTGTATGGAAGCACTTAGAATTACCAGAGTAAGAGCTGGTATGATTGAAAGTTTCAGTGTCTTATCCATTCTGTTTGTTTCCAGAGAGAGCAAACTGTATCTGTTGCAGAGAACGGCTTTATGCCCTTGGAAGCTCAGCCTGAATTTCTTCCAGAGCACTAGTGCTTGTAAACCCATTGATGGTATTAGGAACCAAGAGTAACCTGGGAGGAGGGCTCAGAAACCTCCTCAACTGAAGACTAGTTGGTTTGCATTTACTCTGGTCTCCCTTCATCCATTGTTGATTCTCCTCACAAGCCCCCATTTTCCCCGGTCTGTCAGTATTAGTCAAGCAGAAACATAGATCATCTGTAAAGGGTTGTTTGAAGCTCCTGGTAGTGATCTTGCTGGCACCTTGTGAAACCCCCGAGTCAGTCAGCTTTGCTGGCCAGGAGGATTGTTTTGCCACCTACAAGGCAATGCTGTAGTAGCTGAACTCAGCTGGGTAGTTCATCCCTCTTTACCTTGGATTTCATCTACACGCTTCATCCCCGTGGTCCAAGGTGGTTTTTTTCTTTCCTAACTAATTTACAAATGACTTTGATGCCACAGTAGCAAGTAATTGTAAAGTCATGGAGCCAGAGCATGTATTTTTTGTATCCCCATCCCCCACTGTGAAGAAGAATTTGCTTGTCTGTGTGGAAGAGTAAATGTTCTGAAAGAATTCGTTGAGTCGTGAGGCTGAGTTTCTGAGTCTTTCCGTAAAGACAGAAGGTCTTCTCTCTGGGGTTGGATGACTGAAATACTGAAGAATCAGTTCCAGCCCCCCCCCCTTCCTCAAGTTGTGGAACTGGTTTCTGCAATGAAGGCACTTTCAGTGTCTGTCTTCAACCTTTTTCTACAAAACAACATCCAGTGCCACTTCAAGAAGTGGGTGACACTTTGCCACTGGGGAAGGGTGACTGACAGATTACAGCTGAAATCATTCTTGCTTCTGTTATGCTTACAGGTTTGATGTCTGAGTGGACTTCCTGAAGCTTAGTGCTAGTACCTAACACAAGGGAGAACTTTGAAGGTAGTTTCTTCCCCCCCCCCCCCCCCCCCCCCCAGTGCTGGGTTGACAGTTTTGACACAGGCAGATTTATAAAGTGTCTTCAGTTGTTCATGAACGGGAGGATAAAGGCACCTGAAGCTCAGCCTGTTCCCCAGAGCAACACTGGAGCCATGCTCCTTTAAATGGAGTGCTGAGAGCTGTGTGCCACTGCAGTCAGACACAGTTCCTTTCAGGTGGTCACTTTTGTATGATCTAGGCTTTTAATACCGGTGCCATGTCCACAGTTTTGCTCTTGTCCTGGTCTTTTTCCACCTCTTCCCTTATCCCAGTTTTTTGCTAGAACTTTCAAAACAAATCCCAAATTCTCTTCTCTTGAACAGATTAATTTTTTACTGTGTAATAGGAAAACAAAAGAGGAGTCCCTGAGTTGGAGAATTAAGGAAGCAGGGTTTCTTGGCTTTTGCCCTGCCCAGGTTCTTATTTTATCTAACAGTGCATAACAGAGTTTATACTGTAGCCTTATTCTTGTGGAGAAAGAAAATCTAATCAGTACTCGGAGTTCACGCAGGCTTTATTTATCTGGAGTCTCCAGCTCTGTTGTCAGCAAGGGTTGCAGCTCATTTAAAAAAACCAAACCAAGTTGCTGAAGATGATGCACAGAGTTATTGTACATAGTAATTTCCTTAACTCCTGTTCTTTCAAGTATAATCTTGCATGCAACATGATGGACTTAAATGCTTCCAGATGGAATTGCCTTAGAGATCTCCCATGTATGTGCTGCAGTAAAACAAGATTAAGGACCTTCTAAAAGGGGTATATCCAGTCTAACCTGTGAGGGAGAAACCAGTTACATTTGAACGATTGGGAAAAAACCCCAAACAACAACTTAATTTTGCAAAGACTGCAATTGTTTATAGCAAGCACTTTGAAGCTTTTTTGTTTCTTTAGCTGGGATAAAGCAGTTCTTCTGAATTTCCGAAGGTTGCACTCATGACAGTAGATTTAGGCGAGTCCAGTTAGCATAAAGTGAGCCAGGTTTTGCTTCTGGTGCTGTGTGTAGCTTGGCAGAGTTGTGTGGGGGTGGTAACACTCGCTGGTGTTACAGCAACGCACACCTCCTGCTCGGGTGCAATCCCCGCAGGCTCCTTGCTGCGCTGCGACCGCTTGTCTGCTCTTGGATCTTGGGTGTTCCCATCCTAACGCTCTTCCCGTCTCCCATGACCTGAGCGGTTTTGCTGGCTTTGGCAACTAAACTGAATAACCGAAGCGCATAGTTGCCGTGCTGGCTCTGTGTGAGGAGAGCAGTGCTGGTGAGGTATTGAGCGCTTCCAGAAGGCTGCTAGCTGATGTCTGAAGATGGCCATGGCTTGCCAGGGAGGTACTGCTTGGATCCCAGATTGTGCTTTCTGCTGTCTGGAGATCTTCGCTTATTCAGGGGCTGAATTCACAAAGCAGAAGAGATGTCGGGAGCCTTTGCTCTGGACTAGCTGCCGAGGGGTGGTTGGGGGCAGTGGGTCTGTGTCTGAGGTGCTGATCCACAGTGGGTGACTGCTGAAGGTGTCCCTGACCTTTGTGATCCCCGTGGTGGGGCAGGCTGCTCTCCGCTGTGTCGATTCCCCGTCACCTTGTGTAGCGTACATTCAGCAGCTAAGCAGGAACCATCTCCCGCGCGGCCCCTCCCTCCCCTGTGTTCGTGCCCATTGCCGCTGTGTTTGTGCCACTGCCCTTCTGGGTGTTCGTTTTGTCTAACTCGCTGTCACCTGTTCTGTCTCGGACATTGACTTCTGGGCCATCGAAATAAGGTTTCCTCCTGGGATCTATTTTGTGGTTTGGTTTTGGCCTCTTTGGTTTTTTTTTTTTTATTTAGGGTTTTTTTTTCGTTGTTGTTTTTGTTTTGTTTTTGTTTTTATTTGGGTTTCGGTTTTTGTTTTTT
>JANVCC010000083.1:651104-667186 GCA_025345505.1 Todiramphus chloris collaris | reverse complement strand
TTTGTTTTTTCCTTTTTGTGTTTTGGGGGTTTTTTTGGGGTTTTTTTTTGTTTGGTTTGGGTTTTTTGGTTGGTTTTTAAATTTTTTTCCAAAGTAAATCTGTTTACTGCCTCTGTGAATTCAGCCTGGTCTATCCTGAATGCTCTCTGTATCTGCTTGTTTTTCTCTAATCCTCTAACCTGGCTGCTGTTTTTTCTCCTCCCCTCTGTCTTGTAGAGAGGTCTGAAGAATGTGTTTGATGAGGCTATCCTAGCTGCCCTCGAGCCTCCGGAAACTCAGCCCAAAAGGAAGTGCTGTATATTCTAAGCTTTCTCCTTCCCCTCTTGCTGCTGCTTCCTCTGTCCCACTACTGTAGAAAGCTGGTTAAAAATTGAATAAAACCACCTTGATTGAAAGCTGTTGTGCCTGCTTACCATCTTAGAGCAACCTCTGTATTAGCTCTTGGACTGAAAACAGTACTTAAGGTCTTTAGTAAAACTTTGTGACCGTGGAACGTGAACTGGACTCGCTTAACTCTCTGCTGCTTGGGTAGCCAGATGTGGGTAGCTTTATAATTCAGGCTGTTGGGGGGGAAAGGCTCTGGTTACATCATCATTTAAAGAAAGATCAAAAGAATAAGACATGATGTTTGATCTTCCTGAATCCAGCTGGAAGAAACGATGTGTGTGTTTTCAATTTCTGCTTGTGACTCTTGTTAACTGTATTTGCATGACAAAAGTACATGAACCGGTGATCTGCAAGTGACACTGTAATGTGAAGGGTTTTCTGGTTCTCTTTGTGCAGTGAGATGTTTTTCTGTTGCTACTGCTTTGGCTGTCTGTGCTGTAGTGGAGTATTTGTCGGTCCTTGGGGGGAAGGAAATATCAATGTACCTGCTACTGCTTTATGAACTGTTAAAATTCTTCCTTTCACTAACATGGTAGACCTCTTCATTTCAATAATAGATCCTTAAAGCCTGTTACTGTAAGATGTAAAGCTGCTTCTTACTATCATGCTTTTTTATTTTTTTATTGTTTTAAGGAGAAAACATCAATTGTAGCTTGTCTTTAAATTTTGAAATTAAAAATTGCAGTTGTTTGTATAAGTGACTGATGAAGCTTTATTCCGATTTGCAATTCCTGGCTTCAGTTTAACACTTACCGCAGCGTCCAGTGCCCTCTCCATACTCCTCTGATACCATGCTCAGCTTCTGGGCACTACCTGCCTGCTTCTAATCATCAGGCGTTGGGGCCGGAAGCCTGCCCAGAGCGTGTCTGAGACCGGTCGGTCGTTGCATGCTTGCCTTGGCTCTTCTCTCCCCGACACAGGGGTCAGCCCTGCTGTACCCAGCCTGCACCCGGTTCAGCCCTTCCGTTGGAATGCAGCAGCACTTTCTGCCTTGTCGTTAGCATGTGAAACGTGTTAGTAGGCAACTAATTGTCAAAATTGCCTTAAGGAAATGACTTTTGGTATGTGTGCGTGGCTTCCTGCTGAGTACACTGGTCCAGCCGTAGAGGACTGGTGTTGCTGCTGGATGGAGGTGGGCTGGTGTGTGATGGAGCCGCTGGCCGTGGCCAGGCAGCTCGGGCAGAGCGCGTGGGCGGCGAACCCTGGTCCGTCAGTTGGAGGGTTCGGCTGCCACTTGGCTTTCTGTGACTTTGTTTTTGTGAAAGCTCAAAAATGAGACTGCCCCTTTCTCTCTTTGCCCCTTTTCAGAAAGGCCTAAAGAATGTATTTGACGAAGCGATATTGGCTGCCCTGGAGCCTCCGGAGCCGAAGAAGACCCGCAGGTGTGTGCTGCTATGAACATCCCTCCACGGCCCCTTCTGCAAAGCTGGTGTTTGATGTCATACTAAAAGCAATGTTTAAATCAAACTAAAGATACAAATTTTAAAATTTGTTTTTGCAATAATGACAAATGTCCTGCACTCCCATCTCCCCCACACAATCCCTGTGTGAGATGAGAATGTTAGTGTTTATCCCCCAGTGCCCCCTCAATTCAGTTAAACTAGTTAATTTTGAGTAATTATGTATTACCAGAAAACACTGATCAGTACTAGGTTTTTATTTTGTTTACTGTTTCTAATTTTTTTGTTTTGTTTAAAATCCAGGCATGCTTGTGGTGGCTTTCTGTAACAGACTAATTCTATGCTCTTCTGCTGAAGCCTCGTCCCTTACACTGGTCTGGCAAAACTTGGTTCTGGTTTTAAGAACTTCTAGGGCTGTTCAGCCAGCCAGCAGCCTGGGTGTGAGCAGACTTTAGGACTAAAGACAAATACAGGAAAGTAAAATGTCCCAGGCTGGTGCTCCTCTAAGGAGGAGTGTAGAAAATGCATCTGCATCTCCTCTGAAGTTGCCTTCTCTCTCTTCCCCTGGCTTTCCACTGTGCAGGTCAAATTTCTACCCCATCCTCTAAGTTATGAAGCCTTAGGAATAGGAGAATCCTTTTCTCTGGATGCACCATCAAACTTGAAACTAGCTTGCCAGTCTTTTCCTTAATCTTTGACATTGTAAGCTTTTGTCATGTGATGAAAAAATAACTGCACCTTTTAAAGCATGCCCAGCTGATTCAGGTGGCTTTTAACAAATCCATCTTCTGCCAATCCTTAATTATTAGAGAAACACTTTCAATGACCGGCATATACACTGCAGTTTGGACACTCTGAAGGGACCTGGTGGGTGTGAAGATGAGTTTTGGAGCTGGCCCTGGTGGTGCATCTCTTCCTGGATGGCTTGGCATCCTTCAGGGAGGGGTGGAAAGGTCGACCTGTGTCAGTTGGAAGGAACTGTAGGGAGGGGTTTCGAGTGTTGAGTGTGGCACCATATAGGGACCAGTCAAAGGAATCCCCTTTTTCTGCATTTTGCTCATAAGTAAGCATGAACTTGTAAGATGGGCTCCAGCCTGCTGAGGATTGTGTGCAGGGTCTTTACACAGACTGACTGCAAATGTTGTAGGGATTTTACCAAAAATACAGTTTGGCTTGCAAATTCAAAGTTTTTTAAGAGTTAGGGAATCTTCTCCATGTTCCAAAATTCTGATTTGTTGTAGACTCATTAGTGTTGAACCAATGCTTTTTCATGTCTAAGTTCTTTGTATATGCATTCTTTTCAGATGTATTAAACAAAGTATCTTCACAATCCTGCCTGAGGGTAGTTTATTTCTCTTGCCTTGCTTCGGAGTCCGAAGGACTTGTAAATACAGCTTTTATCCCTGGCGAGCCCCGCTCTCCTCCTTGCAAGTTAGTTTGGGTCTTTGCTTAATGCTTAATCCTCTCGGCTCCTGCCTTCCCTCATCTCTGCTGCTGGCCTCAGTTCTGTCAAGATGGCTCTAATCTTTGAGGCGTTGTCTTTGCTGTCATACCCAACTCTGAAGAGAGGGCGCGGTAGGCCTTAATGAAGGAATACTCATGGTTGTGCATGTTCCCAAGTATTAAAAGTTGGCTTTTGAGGGCTGCTGGGCTCTTGTACTTCTTCTGTCAAGAAGCTAATCTTTGTGGAAGTTTCTCCTTTTATTTTCCCTGCTCACAGGCAGATAGTAGAAACCCTAGAGGGACAAATTACATCATACCCATCTCCCTCCCAAAACCGCACAGAATTTATTACACCTTTTTGTTAATTCTCCACAGAAACGGTGAAGTCTTAGGCTGTTGATCCCTAACTTGTATTAATTATTAAAAAACACTCCAAAGAGTCTCATTAAAGGTCATTTTTCAGAAGCTGACTTGTGGGTGCTGTAATCCAAAAACTTAGTGTAAAATGTGTTGGTTTTCACTTTTTTTTTTTTTTTTAGTGATTGGTGCTGCTGTTCAACTTTGGAGTTCAATTTTTAGTTGCTGCCTTCTGTGGGGAGGCTTGGCTGTAGGTTTCTGGCTCCCAGTTGGAAGCACTGCTGGTACGTGTGATGCTTGGTGGCACCTGGGTGTTGGTAGCTGCTCCGTGTGCTTGCAGCAGACTGAAGTGGGCTTCTGTACCTTCCAATAGCTAAACCTAACTCATGGCTGAAGCCAGCACCAAGACTGATGACCAAGGGATTGCCTGTGTGATGTTAGGCAGAAAACTGCCTCTAAAGTGGAGGCAGAACCTTCTAAAGTCCTAGGCTTTTAGTAGCAGGGTTACCCTGTCAAGCTTTTCCTGTCTTGGGTGCATCCCTACACAGGGTTGCCTATAGCTGTCTGGCCTCTCTGCATATGTTTTTCTGGCAGTGATCTGTGCCAGTCCTTCCATGTAGGTCCATTTGGCTAAGCAATAAAGTCTGTGCTGTTGAATTGGTGCCACGAGGTTAAACTTGGCTTTGGAGGAAATCCTTGAGGTGCTGGGTGATGTGAAAACATCCTCTTGAAAGAACAGCACTGCTTTCTTCCTCTGTGTGTTTGTTGCATTAGCTCTGCAGAAGTCTGTCTGACAAGCTCTGTGACTCTGCTAGGACATGGCTGTCTCAGTCCAGAGGGAGGATGAGCTGCTGGAGTTGGTTAAACAAGCTCAAACAGCTTAGCTCATGGGTTTCTTCACAACCATGACTTTTGTTTCGTTTCTTTGGAGCTCAGTAGTGAGGTGTCTCACGTGGGCTGTGCCAAATGTGCTCTGTGTTGCCAGGTTATATGAGCCTCTCTCAAGAGCTCCTCAGGGGGGGTGTGTGTGTGTGTAGACATGCAAAATGGGGACAGAATCAGTTAGGAACACCCCTTTCTTCCCCTTCTGGGAGTCCCACTTTCAGCTGGCAGGCTTGAAAGCAAGGGTCTTAGAGGCAGGTGGGAATACTTGGCACTTCCCTTGATACTAATGTGACAGGTTAGTGGAATGAGATGGGATTGCCTCATTTTACTGCTTTTACAACAGAGGACTCAGCTCTCTGAAGATGCACCCACAGCTCAGGGCTCAGCATTCTTGAGGCACCTTCAGCAGCTCAATAGTACGAATAGTGTAAGATTGGACAAATTGGACTTGGCAGTGCTGAGTTAATGGTTGAATGTGATGGTCTTAAAAGTCTTTTCCCACCTAAATGATTCTGTGATTCTTTGGAAAGGTCTGGGCTGGCTGCTTAACCACCTGCTATGTGTATTAATGGTGGCTCTTGTAAAGGGCCAAAAATCTCTGATGGAAGGCATCTGAGAATCACACTAAAATTGGTCCAGGAACTGAAGACTTCATGGGCACTGAAGAGAGCAGCTTCTTGTCACAATGGCTGGGATGCCCAGCAATTCCTTAAGGAAATCTTTTGGTTATTCAGGTAACTCTTTTACTAAACAGCCATCTTCCTGCTCAAGGAATAGGTTTGTGACTTGGCTTTTGGTCGGCTCTCGTGTGCGCGTAGGGAGTGAAGCCCTGGGTTCTATTGGTTGCTCCAATCAAGTGTATCTTTAGCAACTGCTTGTTGTCTCGGGAGCAGAGATCTTCCCTTTCCCTGCCTCGGCTGCATATTCCCACACCATCCTTCTCATCAGCCCTGGTAGGCTCTACAGGGAGACAAGTGCAGTTCCCTGATTGCGTGGGAATGTAACATCTTGTAGGATACTTTCCTGTTGAACTAGTGGACTCTGCTGCCTGGTTTTTGTGGTCAAGCTGACCAAAATGACTTCAAGGGAGGAGGCAGGAGACCAGATCTGGCTTAGGGAGGAGGTGGGACTGTGCACACAGTCTGACCAGTTCAGCTGTATTAGGGAAACACACGTATGCTGTGGTGACAAGCAGCATGAATCAGTGTTTTCCCACTGTGCTGTTCTCAGCAGTGTTGAAATAGGGAAATTGAGGACTATTGGCTAAATAGGCAACTACTTAATGTGGAGAAAAGTCCTGCCTCTCTTGTAAGGGATGTGCTTGCATCAGAAATCCAAACCAAGAGGCTGGAGTACAGGATTGATTACTGGTGGGGAGAGTGCTCCAGGGCGGCAGTTGCTTTCCTGAGCGGGAGATAACTTTAAGCATGCCCTTATGCTTAGTCCCTCCCTTGCTGATTTAGTTAATATGTGGAAATCTTCCACGGCGTATGAGCTGATCTAACTAACCCTGCTGTTCCTGTAGCTCGTGGTGCTGGTATGGTCACTGCATGGCTGCTGTAGCGCGGACTGGTGATAAGATTGTGTTAAACTGGTGGCCGTTCTTTCTCCCCAAGCTGGGCTGTGCCATCAGTGACACGCTGGAGACTTGAAGTTTTTGCCAGGCTGGGTTCTGCAGCTTTCCCAGGAGGGAGTTCATCAGCCATACTCTTCACTCTTCTCCAGTAATGGGCTGGTTCTTGCCATCAGTGCTGTGCATTATGCTTACCTAGGTGTGGCCGTTATTAAAACATGGGTAGGGTATTGTGTAAGGGAAGATGAGCACATGTGATGAGACCTCAGAGAAGAGCTTTTTGGAGCAACTCCATCTTTACCAGCACTACTGAGTGACCCAGGCTCCTTAGCACTTTGTTTCAAGGCATTGCCCAAGCTGTGCAAATGTTGCCCATTGCCTAAAAGGCTTTCCAAGCAGCGTGCTGTCTCATTTGACCTGGGGATGGTCATCTTCACCATGCACTCTCTCTGCTTGGGTCATGTCTGTCTGCCCTTCCTTTCTTAAGGTGGCCCCCAGGAGGGAGATTTTGAAGTGCAGCTCCTTTATTGTTAGGTCAGATCGATGTGCAGATCTCCAAGTTGTCTGTACTTGATGAGCTCTATTTCACATCCCAGAGTGTTTTGTAGTGTGCTGGTTGGATTTGTAGTGGGCAAAATTTAAAGGGATGTTGTTCTTCAGCAGCAAATGGAGTTTGGGTCTTTGGGACCCAGCTAGAGTTAGTTTGAAGGGCCTCTGAGAAGAGCTCAGTGTTGCTCTGGGGTATGGTTTCACTTGGCAGAGCTGCTCCTGCCATCTCTGCTCCTTGCTGCTGTAGACACAGCTAAAAACAGACTGATGATTTTGGCATGTTCCCAAGAGGCAGCAGAACCCTCTGTTACTTGGCAACCATCTAGGTCTCATTTTGCAGCTGGTAGCAGCTGCCTCCTGTTAAAAACAGACTTTGAGTGGGCTTTGTGAGAGCTGTTGTGTCAGCGCTGCCCCTGACCCCTCCTTCCTGTTGCCTTAACTTACATGAACTGGCCTCTCTCTCACTCTGCAGCTATTTTACAATGGGTGCTTCTGGGGTCCTGTGTTGGGGAGGTGTGCTGCTTCGCTTTCCCTTGCTGCCCATGCTCTTCTCTGCTTCCTCTGAGAAACATTCCTTGGCATTGTTCCTCTTCAACCGCTGGCCTCCTGTCTGAGGACTGCAGGTCACCACTTGGGTGCCCAGAGACCTTCCTGTTACTGAGCAGTAAAACAGAGAAGCTCAAGCTTGCAAGAAGGAAGTACTGCTTCAAAAACAGTAAAGAATAATCCTGAAGTGATGAAACCAAGAATAAATCAGTTCTAGCTGGTGGAAGGAGGACCCTGCTCCTGGCAATGCATTTCTGCTGGTTTTGTTACCTTAGTTCCAGGGGTGACCTGTCCCTTTCAGGAGATGAATCAGTTCCTGACACCCAGCCTGGGAAAAAAGACCCCATGAGCAGGGAGTTATTGGTTGGCTGGAGCTCTCTTGTGAACTCCTGCCCTAAATGACCTGTTCAGGATTGTGCAAGAAACTGGTAGCAGGGCACAGGCTGGAGCTCCCAGTGAGGTTATCTTAACTAGAGATCCTGCTGTCTGTTGTAACACATTGGCAAGGCTAGGACCTCCTCCCTCTTCTTCCCTTCTAAGTTGGTGCCAACCAACCAGCTCACTGTGGTGAGGTGAGATAAAAGTGCCATTTGTTGTGGGCTTAGACCAGGATAAAAAGCTTGTATAAAAAAGAAATTTGCTTTAGCTGAGGCAGAGGAACGTGGATAACGGGAGGGGAGTGAAACTCCTGATGCAGCAGCAGGGCTTCTGTCTGACTTTGAGGACTCTCTTGGGTATAGATTCTGTAATTTTTTTAGACTAGCCTCATGCTGCTGCCCTCAGCCCACTGTGCAGCTCTGTCTGACAGGGAGCGTAATAAACATGTTTGTCTGCTCACCCCTCATCTACTGGTCCCTGGAAATTAGTGAACTCTCTACCTCACCCCAAGGAAGTTTGGGGCCTGGCTTGTCAAGGTAAGCTTTGAGAGCGTTACTGTTGAGGACCAAATTGACACAGACCCCCTGTGATGAGTGCTTGACAGGCCAGTGGGACCAGTGGGCTTCCCTGAGATGCTGAGACATCTCCTCGTACTTGAAGACCATCTAAAGGGCACAGGGTGTGTGGTGGGGTGTCTCTGGAGGTACTCTGCGACAGTAGCTGGGCAAGCGAGTTTTGGTGCTCAGCAATGGAATATTTTACATGGCCAGGCCCATCAGTGGTCACACTGCAGGCTGCCCTCTGGTGGCTTTGGACAGAAGGTGACAACTCTGCCAGAGCTCCTGATGCCAGCCTGTGCCGCCAATGGTACCAAGTGCTCTCTGCCTCACGCCCAGGGACCTTCTGGAGCTGAGCAACACTCGGAGCAGGAGCTGGAGTGTGGGACATGGGGGGATCCCCTCCAATGGCCTTCTGGGCCTCCTGGAAGGCTGCAGCGCTGCCTGGGTCACGTGTGCTGCTGCTGGAGCCTGAAGAGAGACTAAATGAGTCGGCTATAAGGCACATAGCTTGGTATCTGCATGGGAGGCAACGGCATGTTTTGGGGTGAGGTGGAATGCTGGAGCAGGAAAATGCAGGTTAAAGGCCTTACAGCAGCTTCTTCATGGGCTCTGTGATAAGAGGTGGGCTGGAGCTCTGAAGCACAGGTTTGCTATCACCTTTAATCCCTTGCAATCCATAGACTCCTAGCATTGTCAGGGTTGAGAGGTACCTTAAAGCTCACCCAGTCCCAACCCCCCTGCCATGGGCAGGGACACCTCCCACTAGAGCAGGTTGCTCACAGCCCCAGCCAGCCTGGGCTTAAACACTTCCAAGGATGGGGCTTCCACCACCTCTCTGGGCAACCTGTGCCAGTGTCTCACCACCCTCCTGGGGAAGAAATTCTTTCTACTGTCCAACCTGAATCAAACTCTCTCTAGTTTTCATCCATTCCCTCCAGTCCTGTCACTGCCCCACAGCCTAAAAAGTCCCTCCCCAGCTTTCTTGTAGCCCCCTTCAGATACTGGAAGGCCCCAAGAAGGTCTCCCTGGAGCCTTCTCTTCTCCAGCCTGACCAACCTCAACTTTCTCAGTCTGTATTTGTGCTGGGATATGCTACATAAATGTAGAATTGAACTAAATGTTTGCAAGATGTCCCTGATTTTTAGACTTGTTAGTTTTGAATTTCCAGCTTTTCCTTGGTTTTGAAGAAACCTGGTGCCTGCTGAGGTTGTGTGGTGCAGCCTGGGGTTACTGCCCACACAGGCAGGGAGTGCGTGTGCACCTGCTTCCTGCTCTCCTTCACCTCTCGGGCTAGAGAAGTGCCTGGTGAAAAATGCGTGCGAGCAAAAAAGCTAAACCTCACGATAGGACAAGTGTACTGCTCCTGTCTCTGCACTCGCTGGAAACTGGTTGAAGTTGGATGGACATCCTGCAGGTTTCTGCAGCTTATTTCTGCTCTCTGCCCCCAGCTGCCTGCTGTCTGTGGGGCTGACATTTCCTGGGTAGCAGTTGCAGCAGGTGAGTGGCATAAAAACGTAGGACATCTGCAGGTACTGTGATGGCATCTCGGCAACTGTTGCTGCTGAGAAGTCCAGCTCCTCTCTTTCCTGACTAAAAGTGGATTCTGCACAAGTCTGGGACACTGACGACCTGCCAGTGCTCAACATCAGCATCTCTTTTATTTTGGGATGATACGGTCACCAAAGCATACCTGTGATGGCATGGGGAGGGGAGAGGAGTTTCACATTCATACAGAGGGGAACCTTTACCTGACACTCCACCCTGGACAGTTGGATGAGTGGCAAGCAGAGTGCTGCATCTATCATCCTCAAATTTAGCACGAGGTCTAAGAGCCTAGGGTGCTATCCTTCACATAGATGTGACCTCCCTGTGCTTCTCTGACGTGGTTACAGCTTACCCAGGAGAAACTCACAGATCTTGTTTTAGGAGCATCAGAGAGGTGGGGAGGGAGGTTCCCTTGACAAGGAACTGCTGTGGCAGCAGTGAAGCAGGTAGGTACCTTGCCCTTCATGACATTCTGCTCGTTTGAAGGCATTTCCACTGGTGGTACAGGAAGGAGAAATGCCTTTGAGAAGTCCTACACTCCTGCTCCTGATTTGGGTCATTTGTTTCCCAAATTTCACGTTTCACAGTTTGGTACCCATGGGGAACCTGAGATGCCAGTGCAGAGCAGCATGCTTCCCAGAACTCTCAGCAGAGTGGTCTGCTACTTCCTGATGGTTTCTGAGTTGTTTGCCTAACTGTATTTTACCTGCTTGTCCCGCTGCTGAGGCATCATCCTGGCAGCCGAGAGGCTGTTGCTGGTTTCCTGCAGTGAATGGTGAGAGAGGGGCCTCTCGTGCATCCTGCACCGATGGGGAGCTGGGGCTGCGTCTGAGCCACGTGGCTATGGAGAAAAAGCTGCTCTGTTTCCTGAAAAGTAGCAGCAGGAGGAGACAGAAGGGCTGGGGGAGGGGGGCTGTGTTTGTCGTGATTCAGTTGTGTGGTCATTACTGTCTGTTTTTATCTAAAGTTTGGGTTTAGGAGGCCCTGGCCCACCCTGAACATCCCTGGCTACATCCCAATTGGTGGCCACATTGGGATGCAGAGGTGGCTGCTGGGGTCACCACTGCCAGCAGGGATGCTCAGCCATCCAGGAGGCAGCTATGGCAGATCCCTGCAGGCTTCTGCCCTGCTTAGGAGCTCCATTGCCAGCAAAGGGAGACCTAAAGAGTATTCAGCTATCCATTTGTCCCAGCCCTGAGTCATAACCTGGCATAACCTGGCTCTCCAGCCACAGTGATTGTTGTGTACCAGCAGCTGGACATGCATTGGCACCTGTAGAGTAAATCAGAGATGATATGGGTGTAACTGATGGGGAATTGCTTGCTGTCAGGATTTGCCTGGTGGTAGCTCTGAAGCTTAGAGTTACAGAATGATAGAATAGTTTTGTGTTGGAAGAAACCTTTAAAGGTGATCTAGTGCAACCCCCAAGCAGGGCCATCTGCAGCTAGAGCAGGGTGCTCAGAGCCCCGGCCAACCTCCCCTGCACTGGTGCCAGGGATGGGACAGCCACCACCTCTCTGGGCAGACTGGGCCAGGCTCTCACCATCTTTAGTGTCAAAAATTTCTTCCATCTAGATCAAAATCTCCCTCTTTTAATTTAAAACCATCACCTCTTGTCCTGTCCCAACAGGCCCTGCTCAAAAGTCTGTCCCATCTTTCTGACAGACCCATTTAAGCCACAAGGTCTCCCTGTAGCCTTCTCCTCTGCAGGCTGAACCCCCCCAGCTCTCCCAGCCTGGCTCCCAGCAGAGGGGTTCCAGCCCTCCCAGCATTGCTGGGGCTCCTCTGGCCCTGCTCCACCAGGTCCCTGTCTCTGCTGTGCTGAGCACTCCCAAGCTGGCCCCAGCACTGCAGGGGGGTCTCTCTCTCTCCCCAGAGCCCTGGGAGCAGAGGGGCAGGATCCCCCCCCCCCCCTCCCCTGCTGCCTACGCTGCTGGGGTGCAGCCCAGGCTGCCAGTGGCTGTGGGTGCCAGCGCATGGGGGCCAGCTTGTCCTCTTATTTCACCAGAGTATGTAGCAGCAATCACAGCTTTCTGGCACCCACAGGTCTGGTTCCAGAGCACAAGACAAAGCCTTCTCCGTGACATTGCATTTCTCCATTCATGGCCTGCATCAGGAGCAGGGCTCTGGGGCTAAACTAGGCGGGGATCGCTTGCTGTCGGCACAGGTTTTACAGGACTGGGGAGCACTTGAGGGTTTTTTTTGGGATTTGGGGGCAACGAAATGAGCCCACCAGTCTCTTCTGTGGATGGCCAGCTCTGTGTTCATCTCGGGCAGGCAAATCACAGAATCATTTAGGTTGGAAAAGTCTCTTGGGATCATCATGTCCAACCATTAACCCTACTCTACAAGTTCACCCCTAGACCATGTCCCCCAACACCACATCCAAGCGATGCTTGAACACCTCCAGGGATGGGGACTCAACCCCCTCCCTGGGCAGCCCGTTCCAATATCTCACCACTCTTTCCATGAAGAATTTTTTCCTAGTGTCCGGTCTAAACCTGCCTTGTTTCAGCTTGAGGCCGTTCCCTCTGGTTCTGTCACTAAGTGCCTGAGAGAAGAGCCCAGCACCAGCCTCTCTACACTGTCCTTCCAGGGAGCTGTAGAGAGTGATGAGGTCTCCCCTCAGCCTCCTCTTCCTCAAACTAAACAGACCCAGCTCCTTCAAACGCTGCTCATACGATCTCTTCTCCAGTCCCTTGTCCAGCTTTGCTGCCTCCTCTGCTCCAGTCCCTCGAGATCTCTCTTGGACTGAGGTGCCCCAAACTGGACATGGTGCTCAAGGTGAGGCCTCCCCAGTGCTGAGCACAGGGGACAATCACCTCCCTGCTCCTGCTGCTCACACTGTTTCTGATCCAGGCCAGGATGCCCTTGGCCTTCTTTGCCACCTGGGCACACTGCTGCTCATCTTCATTTGCCTGTCTGTTAGAACCCCCAGTCCCTCTCCTCCAGACAGCTCTCCAGCCACACTGCCCTGAGCCTGGAGCTTTGCATGGGGTCGCTGCGGCCCCAGTGCAGGCCCTGGCACTTGGCCTTGTTGAAACTCAGACCATTAGCAGTGCCCAGCGATCCAGTCTATCCCAGTCTCTCTGGAGAGCCTCTCTGTCCTCACGCAGATCGACACACCTGCCTAACTTGGTGTCCTCTGCCAGTTTACTGATGGCAGACTCTGTGTCCTCATCAAGATCATCAGTAAAGATGTTAAATAGGAATGGTCCCAGCACTGACCCCTGAGGACACCACTTGTGACCTGCTGCCCGTTGGCTTTAGTACCATTGGCCACTACTCTCTGGGTCTGTCCGTCCAGCCAGTGCTTGATCCAGCAGATCCTATTCTCATCCAGGCCATGAGCAGCCACTCATGTTGGCTGCTGCACTGGATCTGCCCTTGGTACCCAAGCTCCATGAGTACATCTGATGCCTGTGGGTGACCAGCAGCTGTGAAGGCTGGTGTGGGTCTGCCTGGCATCCAGGGTGCAGCCTGGAATCTCCTGGGAGCTCTGCCCGCTGGTGTGGAGGCGAGGCCAGCCCTGGTGCTGCCTGGGGAGTTGGGAGTGTTGGGCAGGGGCAGGGGCGAGCCTAGGCTGTGCCAGTCGTCGCTGCGCGCTGGGGCTGGCCTTGCCTCGCTCAGGGTTTGTCCTCGGGTGGGACAGGTGTCCTTAGAGCTGCTCCTGGAGGCAACAGGCCTTTAAAAAATATTTTCTTGGAATTAATGAAAAGAAAAAGGGAGGAGGGAAAAAAATAGAAGAAAAATAAGTGTCTCATGGTAAAGTAGGGCCAACCATCCCAAGAGGTGCTTATGAACCTGGCACTGACTGATGTTTAAAGCCCTATTAAAATAAACCTTGAAAAGTTTTGCGCAATATATTTTTCTTCCCTTATTCGACAAATGCCGATCACCCTGATTTGGTATGTGCTCAAATAACAAAGATGGTAATTTGTCACCTCTGTGCAGTGGGGGGGACGTGCGGGGACGGTGTCGGCTGCAAGGAACAATCTGGAATTTCTCACTGCTGCTCAACACGTGGGCATTGTGGCCTGTGCAGGCAAGCCCTCCGTAGTGTCCCGTCAGCCCTAGTGCTGGCCCCTTCCCCTGTTCATGGTGGCGTTCTGGGGCATCAAGTCCAGCGTGTGGGATGGAGGTTTTCCTGCCTGCTCGCGTTCCTGTCGCATGTGGGGTGGCTGTGGCACCATCACCAGAGCTGCAGGTGAAGCTGGAAGGGACTCGGGGCAGCGGAGTCTGAGGGAGGTGGTCCAAACCTGGCCTATGCTATGAGTGGGTCCTATGGGGATAAAGCACGGGGGGGTTACAGCATGCTAGTTATGGGGCTGCAGGGGCGGGCGTGGTACCTGCTTTCTTTCGGGTGCTCATCACCTGCTCCTCGTGGTAGCTGGCAAATCTTTGGTGAGATGAAAGCAGCAGCTCAGGATGAGCCTGGTGTCCCCAAAGGGGATGTTGGAGTTCCCAACGGGGGTGTCACTGCTCCAGTTAATCTCAAGTGAGCCCTGCACTGCAGAAGACTGTCCCTGGGAGGCTGGAGGCAAGGAGGAGAAAGCTTGTGTTCCCCATGTGTCTTCCCAGTGTCCTTTGACCCCTTCTACCTGTCTCATGTCCTCTGCAGTTGCTCCCTTTCCATCTACCCCTCCCTCACCCCCTTCCTTCACTTCTCCCCCCTGCACCCATTTTCCTTTCTGTCCTTGCAAGCTGCCTCTTCTTGGGTCCCCGCTTCCCCAGAACAGGGACCTGCTTATGGAGCAGCATGGAATGATGCGGGCAAGTAACGTCAGGAGCCGGGGCCGGGCAGCTGGTCCTGCGTGGCCTTCTCACTGGTGTCTCAGTGTGCCACAGGCGCTGCCAGCGGCTCTGCGGCTGATTCCCGCGGGGTCACGGACCCTTGAAGCTGTTTGGAGAGTGCAAACGTGCTGCTGAAGCCAGGCTGGCCTTGCTGCAGCCCCCCAGGTGTGGGGGGAGCAAGGCTTTGGAAGCCCGCTCTTGGTGGGGGTGGAACGGCCCCAGCTCTTCCGAGCTTTCCCAGGGGTGAGGGTTGCTGCTGCCATGGGTTTTTGGGTTGGTTTTTTTCAGATGTGACACTCCTGTAGAGTCTTTTCCAAGAGGCAAAGCAAAAGTGATTAGTGTTCTGTTTGCTCAACCTTAACTACAGCTGAACAAACTTTGTTTTTCCTCCTTAGGAATTATTATTCGTGTGAAAATTAAAACAGTTTACTTGTTAGTGCTGTTACATAGTATCATGTGTTTTTCTTTCTCTCTGTCCCCTCTTTTCTTTACAATCCCAAAGAGCTCCAGCGGGCTGGGGGGCAGCAGGCCTATCTGGGTCTGTGCAGCCCGAATGATTTTTAAATGAGCTGACAGCCAGACTCGCTGGGAGCACAGTGGAAATGGTAAGCCCCCTTCCCTTGAAACCGCTGATTTTAAAAATGAAAATATTATCCCTAAGAACATTATCTAGCCTCTTCTGTGAACAGGCAAAGCAGATGTAATGCAGGTGGCACTCTTGCTTCTGTGAGATGTGGCCACTGTAGCTGTCCTGGGGTGGATTTTCAGGCTCCTGCCAGGTACAGACCCCTTGCCCCTGCTGGATGTTGTCTTACAGAATCACAGAACAGTTTGAGTTTGAAGGGACCTTTCAGGGACATCCAGTCCAGCCCCCCTGCAGGGAGCAGGGCCATCTGCAACTAGAGCAGGGTGCTCAGAGCCCCGGCCAAGCTCCCCTGGAAGGGTTCTAGGGATGGGGCAGCCACCACCTCTCTGGGCAGCCTGGCACAGGCTCTCCCCACCCTCACCATCACCAATCTCTCCTTCTCTCCAGTCTGAATCTCCCTCTTTTAGTTTAAACCCATCACTCCTTGTCCTGTCCCAACAGACCCTGCTCAAAAGATTGTGCCCATCTTTCTGACAGGCCTCTTGAAGTCCTGGAAGGTCTTGTCCCAAGAGATGTTCTCTGCAGAGCTGGGCTCTTACCAGCAGGATGCTTTTCAAACGCTGGTCCAGCCCGGCCCTGACTGCATTGCAAAGCATTAGCGCGCTGAGCGGCGGCCGAGCGGCCCCGTCTCTGCCAAACGGCAGGGGCTGGGTTCCGGTCCCGCATCCTGGCGAGGCTTCGTCTGCAGCGCTTGCCCAGCCCACTAGATGGCAAACACGCTAAAGCTTTCGCTGCTCCGGCCCGGGCCCAGGCCCCGTCCGCAGCGCCCAGGAGCCGGGCCCGGCAGCACCAGCAGCCATGGACTGCAGCTCCAGTGCGATCCTTCCCAGCGTTTCCATTCCCAGCTCCTTTGTATAACACGGGGATGGAGAGCGAACAAACCGCCGAGCTGTTTGCAACGGAGCGGGGATGGAGAGGGGCTGGAGAGGGGCTGAAGAGGGGCTGGAGAGGGGCTGGAGAGGGGCTGGAGAGGGGCTGAAGAGGGGATGGAGAGGGGCTGGAGAGGGGCTGGAGAGGGG
>JANVCC010000083.1:586778-651094 GCA_025345505.1 Todiramphus chloris collaris | reverse complement strand
GAGAGGGGCTGGAGAGGGGATGGAGAGGGGCTGGAGAGGGGCTGGAGGGGGGATGGAGAGGGGATGGAGCGGGGATGGAGAGGGGATGGAGTGGGGCTGGAGAGGGGATGGAGAGGGGCTGGAGAGAGGCCTGAGTGGGGCTGGAGGAGCAGCGTCCAGCTGGGCTGCGGCTGCTGCCGGGCTGCGGGGAGCAGCTGAGGATCTGTTGATTTTGGCTTCCTCTGGATGAACCCGGCCTTGGTTTAGAGAGGATTGGGAAGAAGAGGAGAGAGGCGAGGGGACTTAATGGGGGGGGGGAGGGGGGGTGGGGGGTGTGTACCAGTGATGGTCTGTGCTGAGCAGCCTGGGTTTCCCTGCATCTCCCTGGCTGTGGACCAAGCTCATCCTGAGAGCCCTGAAGCTGTGTCCCCATGTGGAAGTTTCTGCATGGGAACAGGAAAGTGGACAGAGCTCTGAGCCCCTCTCAGGTACCTTGACCCAAGGTTTTAGAAGCCTGTACTAGCTACAACACTGCTCAGATGCCCAGTCCCTCTTTGTGGATGTCCCTTCAGTGCTGCTCTCTATCCCCTGGTGAACCTGGGGTGGTTTGACCTCTTTGGTGATAGAAATTGCCACGGTGGATGGGACAAACCTGGCACAGGGAGGACACTGCCACCAGGCTAAGGCCTCTCCCCAGCCTTGGCTTCTGGACCTTTCCACATTCTTGCGAGATGGGAAGATGCTGCTCGGGTTAGTGAGCTGGGACCCTTCTTTTGAGGTTTCAGCAAAAGAGTGGGAGCAACTTTTGCCCCCCAAGAGTGAGAAATGCTTGAATCTGCTGGTCTGGTCTGTCTTGTGATGTGGAAGAGCTACTACCAGCATCCCAGAGAACCTGGGGACATGGCTGCCAAAGGAGACTTTTTTAGGTTACTCAGGAGCTTGATGGGTTCAGGTACTGAGGTGCCCAGAGATCTGCCTCTGAAATCTCCTCCAAGACTTTAATCTGTATCTTGAGGGGCTGAAGTATCTGAAAATCTGGCCATGGCGTCTGGCCAGAGCTCAGCTGCCATGCCTGGAAGCGGGATTGCTTTTAAAGATGGGTCTGTGTTGCTCCAGGGGACTGTTGGAAATGTGAGCTTTGATCTCCTGCCCTGATGAAGCCTGTCCTGCTCCTGAGCTCTCTCTGGAGACATGATGGGGAATGATTCGCCCTAGGGCTGCCTGCTCTGACTGAGGTGGGTGTTTAGATGCACTCCTAACCCTGTCAGGACTGGGGAAGGATTGGGGCTGAGCCATGTGTCCATAGTGCTGATGGGGCATGGATGGGGCATGTATGGGGCATGTGCAGGGCCTGCACTGTCTTTCAGCTGTGAACTTGGCTGTGACAGCAGCAGAGCCTTAGGCTGGTGCTGGGGGCATCAACTGTTTGCCCTGGTCCTTCCCCAGGCCCCCCAGCAGGGTTCCTGCCCTGCTGTGCGGGGCAGACTCTGCCTCTGCAGGGAGCGAGCACCTGGCTTTGGATTCCTGCCTCCACCTCGCTCATTCTGAGCGTCTGCCCTTTACTCTGCACCTTTCTAGTTTCATTCTGGCTCAGCTCTAGCCTGGCTCCAGCATGGGTTAATCTGTTTGTTTTTTAACAAACCCAGCCAGACAATGAGCAATCTCGGATCTCTGTCTCCTCTCCCCTCCTGCCCCTGACAGCAATTTGGGTTCAAAAACAATAGTCCTGGTCTAACAGACCCGATTGCATTCTCTGGGGAGATTGCAGGTTTGGTTGCTGAAGATAACTGAGTTTACGTGGTAGGCTCTAGTGCTGCAAAAGTTTTGATTTACTCTCATGGCATTTAGAAATCAGCACAGCACACTGCAAAACGAGTGTGTTGGCCATTCAACCTGCTGCTCGTGTCCTGCGCGGAGCAGCCTGCACAGGGGAGCCGGGGATCTGGTGACAGACATCCTTGCCATGTGGCCAGGGTGCTGGGGGGGGTTAGCTTAGGCTTTGGCCACCCTTCCTAAAGCCTTGTGACTCTGCCTCAAAGACAGAGTGGTGGGGGGGGGGGGGGGGATGGGGCACTGTCCGTCTCTGCCCTGGGCAGCTCCAAGGTGACGGCAGTCTGTGGAATCGCTCTGAGTCACCCAGTGGTGCCATCACTGTGACCAGATGTCCAGTACCCTTTCCCAGCTCTCCATCTGTGGAAGGACTCATGGAAGTGCGTTGCCAGTTGCTTAGAGCAGCTATTGCTTGGTGGAGCTGCAGGTGAGCCTGGTTCCCACCTTGCCTTGCCCGACAGGAGTCACAGCCCAAGCCCAGAGCCCAGGACTTGCTCCAAGCTTGCTCTGCACAGGCATCATGGGCAAAGTGAGGTTTCCAGTCTCTTTCTTGCCTGTCCCCTGCCTTCAAGGGGGGAGATCTAATTGCATGCAGATAATGAAGCCCAAGAGCTACACATGTATTATTCCCCATCTGTGCTAGATGCGTTTCCTTACTGTCTTGGATAGAGTTAGGAAGTGTCAGGCTGGTGGGAGCACAGTGCACCCTGTGGGTCCTGCCAGGGCTGTAGCTGTACCTGTAGGGGAGGCTCCACATGCTGGGTGTTCATGGCCAGACACCCTTCTCTCTCAGGAGCGTACCCACAAGGCGCCCTAGGAAAGCTGGGGGGACCAAGTCTCCTTCCTGGGTACCAAAGCAATCCTGCAGCTTTCCATTGGTGCTGTATCCAAAGACCCAACACTGGGACCTGGAGTCTTGGAGAATGAGGATGAGTAAGGGGGGGACATGAAAACAGACTGCACTGGAGGAGCTTCGGTTGGCTCTGATGACCCATAGGAACTTCTTGGGACTGGGCTGCTGGTTTAGGAAGGTCTGTGTCACTGTATTTTCATTTCTGGGAGTAGCTCAGAGAACCAGGGCTCTGGTATGCAGCTGGGTCTGTCAGTCTTTTGACACTGTCCTGTCCAAAAAGCCCCTGAACCTGCTGGCTTAGCTTGCCAGCTCTGGCTCCTTGCCTGCTTTTCTCCTGAAGGCTGGTTGGAAGGCGCAGAGAGGGGCAGAATGAGCACTGGCATCTGTCATGATGTTGCTGCAGTTAAAAAAAGGATAGTTTTGGTAACTCTGGGTGCTGCCAGAGCTTGAAGGACCAAAGACCCACACCACAGACAACACCAGAGGCTGAGACCTGGCTGTGTGTTGGCTGCATGGTTGCATATTGGGGCCTCGGAAGGGCTGGCTGAGAAGGTCTCCTCTGTTTTGGTGGGGTGCTGGCATTGGGGGAGCCAAGAAGAAATGGAAGCACTGATTTACCCAAGCTTTCCTGAGCCTGGGCAGTGGTTGCAGCAGGTCCTTGGTTTCAAGGAACATCAGTGTGTGACAATACACTTTGTGTGTCCTATCTGCAGGTTTGTCAGTGCTGGGGTTGACATCTGCTCGGTGGCATGGCTGGTGGCAGAGCATACTGGGCCAGGCCCGGCTGGGACAGGGCTTGCAGCACAGGCTCTGTTCATTCTTGGCTTTTGGAGACTTGTTCCTCTGTGGCCCTGGCTGTTTACTTGTCCTCAAAGACCTTGTGTGGGTAGAGTGGAGATCTAGTGGGTAGATGTCCGAGGAATTTTCCTGCCCCCGCAGCATTCCCAAAATGAGCTGGCACTGCTGTGGTGTCCATAATAGCCTGTGTCTATAGCATGCTTCCCATTTTATGGCTTCTGTCCTCCTCCTGCCCACTCTACTGAAGATGAGGCCCTCAGGACATGGCAGCAGCTGAATCCCAGCCCCTGGGTACACCAGAGCAGTGGAGTACACTGAGAAGATACTGAGCAGCAGGCTAAGCCCTGCCACCTGGGGTTAAGTGCCCAGGAACAGCCTGGTCCTGCCAGGCTTGGCTGGCTGCTCTCACTGCAGCCAGAACATGCATCCATCCACCCCATCCATCCACCAGCCTCCGCCCTGGCCCCCTTGTGTTCTCCTCTCCTGTGGCTTTGTGGATGCATACAGGGGCTGGAAGCTGCAGAGCACATGCAGGCATGATGGAAAGGGCTGTGAGGAGGTGGAAAAGGGTCTGCCTCGTGCCCTGGGATTTTCTCAGCCTGCTGGCAGTCCCCAAAGCCCTCTACCTCCTGCCACTGCCCCCCACCTCTGTCCTGGCACCCCCCAGTCCTTTGGTCCGTGGGGCACTCACACGAGGCATTGTTTGCTGAACACCCCTTTCCCTCCCCATCACGGGCTCCAGCACAGGGATGCCTGGCCAAGATCACAGGACAGCTTAAGGGTTTAACCAGATATGAGGCTTAATAGCTTGACCCTGGGACCTCTCCATCGCCTGCCTGGGCCAGTGACTGATTTTGCAGCATGTACGGGGACATGTCCCGAGCCAGGCATCGCTCCACCTGGTTGTATCTCCAACTGCATTGCAACAGGGACTGGACAGACCAAGGGCTGGACACACTTGTGCTCGCAGCAGAGGACCAACCATTTATGAGCCAATGGCTTGTGTGTGCACTGTGACTCTTGGAGATGTCAGTCTATAGAGTCTGTGTGGGATTAACTTCTGCAGGGTGGATGTGAGTGATGTCAGTGAGTTTGTCTTCTTGAGAGTACCCTGTGTCCCTTTGTTGTCACAAGGTGTCCTGCACTCTCTCTTTGGAGAGCTGGGGCCCAATTTTAACTCTTCAAACCTGTTGCATCCAAAATAACAAAATGCCTCAGAACAACCTGGCAACTCTGCTTGCACTGCAGCATCATGAGATTTGAACAGGAGCAGGAGCCCTTGGGTGTGTCCCAAAACCCTGCCAGGGGTTGTCACCAAGCCCAGGAGCATCCCTGACTCCGGACGGGATTGTGTGGTCCCTCTGGTGACCCGCCAGCCTTCATCTCAGGAGTGCCCGAGACAAGCAGCAGGAACCGATGCCAAGCAGCCATTCCCCCCCCTCCCCGCCTTCCCCAAATTGTTATTTCAGCTGCTGGAGCCTCCATGGGGCTGACAAACACCCCACAGGTGCTGTTTTCAAGTACCTTCTCCCCTCCGCCCCGAAACCCCCAGCTTGGGACTCCCTCGCTGCCAGCCCCCAGACCTCACGCCTCTTTCCCCCCTGGCCCTCTGGGACAGGCACCACATACACGAATCCTTGTTGCTTGCCTCCATCCTGACCTGAGCTGTTAACAGAGGCTGCTTTTCTGCTGGCTTAGGAGACGGCGGCAACGTGCACAGCCCCGGCCACCAAGCTCCAGCCCTCCAGGGCTGCCTCTTAACCTGGAGAAGCAGCGGGTTATTTGTGTTGCTCTTGGCAGGGACACCCTGGCCCTCCGAAACAGAGGTGAATGCGCACAGAGGTGTGGGGCATGGGCCAGCGTGTGCTGTTTGTGTTGGACCCGCCATGCAGGGAATTAGTTCAACTCGGCTGCTAATTGCTTCTGAAGTGCAGGGCTCTGTCAAACGGACGTGGACGCGTGACGGGGACAGCGAGCGCAGACGTGGAGGAAAGCTGGCCCCATGGTATTTTGCTCAGGGCTCTCGAGACCTCCATATCTCATGTCTCCTGGCTGCATAGCCCCACTTAATATGCAGGGAGCAGAGGTTTTTCAGCGGTGCCCCTGTTGGTCGGTAGCCCCAGGACCAAGAGCAGGATGCTCTGCTTTTGGTGGAGGAAGAGCAACCCCCTTCCCTGCCCCGAGTCATTGCTGCTGGGCAGGAGAGGGGGAATAGGCAGGGAAGAGGCTTTCCCTGCCCCACATCCCCGTGCCGAGCCCTGCTGGCTCTCCCTGCCCTGTCTCAGACCAGGTTTGCTCTGGCACTTGTTTGTAAGTCCTCCAGTGCTCTGACTGGTGGGACTGGTGGCTGGGAAGGAAGAGTGGTGGAGAAGAAGTATTTTGTCCCACAGAAGGGCTTCACCCTCCCTCAAGCATGGGCTGCCCCCTCGCCATCCCCGTCTCTTCGCTGTACCTGGTTCTGCCAGAGCTTTGGGGCTGGAGAGGTGGAGCAAAGGGGCCCAGTTCCCTCACCTCAGTATGAGTCCAGCAGGGACAGGGCAGGAGAAGAAAGGCCTTGAAAGCAACACCCTGCATGTTGCACGGAGTGTTTCTGTGACCTGCAGACATGCCAGCACCAAAGCCCTGGGTGCATGTCATAGGGTGCTGAGCGTTTCCCTTTGCAGGCTGGACACAGAATCTTCAGCATCACCCCACTTTGAGGCGGCCAAAGTCACCACAGCATCAATTGTCCATCCATGGTGGGAGGGAATGTCATTTCCCAGAGGCGGGGTTACCCATGGCAGAAGGAGGACCTGACAGATGCTTTCTTGGCCTTGGGAAGGAGCCACTAATCTTACCACTGTCTTCCATGCATCCATGATCATGCTGTTGACCCATGGAACCCCCAGAGTGATGTGCAGGGACAGGGCACTAGGTCAGCTGAAGGTCAGACATCCCCAGGCAGGCCAAGGTCCCTGGGGTGAATATGGTGCTCTGGTCCTTATCCTGGAGGTGCGGTCCTCATTCCTCTTGAGATTTAGCACTGACTGTTTCTTTGAGCCTCCGTGGGCTAAGGCAGGATGCCTGTCCAGTGCCCATGTCTCTGCTGGATGCTCAGCGCTGCCCAGCTTGCTGCTCTGCTGGCCTCCATCCCGCGGTCCTGCCCCCTCCCACCCCTCGCACCTCCCCTCCCTCCTCCTGCTTTCATTTAGTAATTGTCATTTACAAGCCCAAACGCCCATTGTCCAAACGGGGATTAAGCACCATCTGTGCAAACTTTGAGGCAACTGGTGACTGGGAGGAAACAGATGACTCAGAGAGACATTGCGACACAGATAGGCTGCGACCCCGGGCTGAGCGGGTGGATCTCTGTGGAGCAGTCCCATTAACCCAGGCGCCTCCCAGCAGCCTTTTGAGGCTCGTGACAGGGGAGCCAGCAGCAGTTTTTTGGAGGGCTGTGAGGTGTCCCAGCCATCCCCCATGTCAGAGCTTTAGTCCATCTGTTCCCACTGGTGGCTCCTGAGTCTGTTTTCTGAGTGAGAAGGAGATGTTGGCTGCACAGTGGAGTGCTCAGGCCAGGAGGTCAGTCAGCATTAGTGTGGGACTCCTCAGGACCTAATGTTTTGGCTCTTTTCCCCCAGATGATGTCTGAAAGATGGTGAAGGTGGCTCTGGAGGAAGGTGACAGTAAGCACTGCATCCACTAGTGAATACAAGTAGGTGCTTTTATATGAGAACAAGAAGTTTGTGCTCCAAGTAGCTTCTTTCCATTACTACCTCACCTGCCCCACACGTGACATGTTCCCATAGCCCATCTGGGCTGTGATGACACCCAAACTGAGGACGTGGTGGTGAGGTGCATGGGAGGCAGAGGACCACGCTGCTGGCCGTGGTGGCCCAGCGGTGAGAAGCACTTGGCCAAGGTAGGATTTTCAGCAGAACTTAGCATGGGTCCAGCTCTTGCAGGGTGACGAGGGAAATGTTCAGTGCTGGTCTCCTTTTAGCACACCTGAACGGCTGCTGTCCACTCTGACCCGTGCAGAGACTCCAAGCAAGGTGTGTGGCTTCTCTGCAACATCCCTGCCTTAGCAAACTCCAACCAAAACCCAATTTTGTCCAAAAAGGACAGAAGTTTACAGAAGGACAACAGATTTTAAGGCTGTTACAGTTGGGAAGGCTGTGGGGGTCAGAAGTTTTGAGTGATGGTGATTTAATTGATTCCATGATCACAGGAGATGAATCTGAGTCCTGAGGACAGGCATGGCTAAGCCCAAGGAGCTGAGCAGGAATCTCTGGGTGATGGATGTGAGAACAGTGAACGAAGTGCTCCTGATTTTTATTTGCAGGGGTAAAAGGGATTTCCAGCTTGCAACTTTTTCCTTTTGCCCCATGTTTTTGTTGTTACCCAGCTCCACCATGTCTTGTTTCTGGCTCACCAGGACACTGCTGATGTGCAAGAGGTGATGCTGGAGCAACTCTGAGCTCAGATCCAAGAGCAAGGATGAGGCAGGGCTGAACTTTGAGTGCTGGCAGTGATATGGAAGGCGCACCAGGAAAATGCTCCTCATTTGGGAGTGTTTTGCTCATCTCCTGCTCATGGTGCTGTCTGGGCCCATAGTGTTGGGATGGGAAATGGCTGTGAGATGTGCCAGCTCCCTGCCTTGCTGGGGACCTGCCTGGATCTAAATCTGGTATCCTGTGCACAACTCAGGGTCTTCAAATTCTGAGAGGTGATGATTGGGGCAGGAAATAAGTAGCCCTCAACAAGGAGCTGTGATTAAGACAGCTTTACACCACAAGTCCAGCCTGGACAGATACAGTAAACCCAGAAGTTTGTGAAATCATTAGGCAGAGCTTAATTAAAACGATCTGAAGACAGTGCTAAGGCAGGTGAGGTTTTGCTCGGCTTGACGCACAGAACAGAGAAGAAGAGAGGAAAGAATTTCCCTTGTGAAAGTCTCATCTGGTTCAATTTCCAGTGACAGTCAAAGAGTTAAAGTGATATGTTGGGAGTTATGAGTGTTTATCTAAAAGAAAAGTGGCAGGTGAAAGGGATAAAATAACACAGTTTGTAAAGCAATGCAATATGTTTGAATTATCCGAGGATCAGAGCTGGAATTTGGAAGGTAATATTGGATAGAAGGAAATGGGAGATGGAGACAGAAATAGGATTGGGAAAAAACCAGCTTGAGGTGACTTCTCCATTGGATACTAGAATGGAAAAAAAAGGGTTGGCATTACTAGGACCATTGCGAATTTGTTTATTAGGATTTTTATTATACTTTCAGAATTAAGCTCAGGGCCTCTGCTACATCAGGGATCTAGAACAGACCCTCATGAGCTGGGTTTGGCTGGAAACACATGTGCACAGTCAGTTACTGTGCCAGAGAACACCCTGTTGTGCTCAGATGACCTGTGAAACTCCCAGTGCCATCCCAGAATGAGTGCTGGGATCCTTCCCTTCCTCTGGTGCACTGGGCTGTGGGTGCTTAGCCCCATGGCAGACTTGGGTTCCCCCCCAAAGGGGCTGAGCACTTTCTCCAGCAGTGACAAAACTGCTCTCCACCTACACAACCAAGCATCTACTTCTGCTCTTGCCTCCATAGCATTGGAGGATCTTCTTGATGGGGAAGCACAGGGACTTGGCACCATGGGAAACTGCTCTGCTAGGAGAGCTTGGGCATCACCAAAGGGCTGATCATAAAACTGTGCAGGAAGATTTCAAGTAAATTTGTCCCATTGCCCACACTCTTAACTGGCTTTTATGACCTCAGCTTCTTCATCTGCTTTCCAGGCACCATCCTCACTGGTCCAGAGCTCACCTTACCATGGGCTGTTTGCCAAGTTCTGGGAGGTTTCCGGCTCACGCTGGCTGAGAAACTCTGTGAGAGGTTGGGGAAGTCTCAGCACCTCCACTGCTGCCTCTGCCCTGAGCTTTCTGCCTGGACAGGCTCCCCAGCTCCAAAATCTCCATTTGCCTCCTCGGTCCGGACTTCTGCTCCTCTAGATGGTACATTGTCTCCTCCAACATCTTCACCTGCTAAAACCTTTAGGTTGGCAGCTCTCTCATGGCCATGGTATTGGAAGATCCCCTCCTGCCGAATGACTGTCCTCTCTTATCAGGGCTTCTGTGCCTTTGTCACTCGCCAAGGAGAGCAGGATTGTGTTCAAATCTCCATGTGGTCTGCAGGTACAACAATGCACACTAGCTTTCTCTAACCAAGAGAAGGTAAAAGGAAAAAGCCCAAGAGCAGAGTGTAATTGTTGTGTTGACTTCCTGAATCTGCAGGCAACCCAGAGCAAGGACTTCAAGGTGTACCATCATCCCAGTGTGCTTCTTTATCAGCCTGACTTTTCCTAGCTGCAGCACATGGAAAATTGAGATGGCAAAGTTGAGAAAAAAATGGCTTTATAAAAAAGACACAAGGGACTGATTTATTTTGCATCTGATTCAGCTCTGCAGCCCTCCCAGATGTTCTAGGTTTCTTGGTAGAAATGAAACGACTGCAGATTTTCCAGCTGTCCACAGAAAGCAGAGCACTTACACCACGCCAAGTCCCAAATGAGCTATCTGCAGGGCTTTCACTGCTGCGTTTTACTTTGTCTGTTCTGCCTTTTCCCATGTTAATTTTTCTAATAGCAACCTGGGGATCCTGTCAGTCCCACTCTCCACCTTATGGTCCCAGTCCCCTTGAGATTGTGCATCTTCCTGCTGCACTATGGGTTGTGTGGTTTTTTCTTCCTTTTGCCCCACTGGTTACTCATTCATCCTACTTTCCATCCAGACCTGGGATCTTTCTTATCTCAGCTTTGATGAAATGGCAAAGATGAGGTACCATCACACCAGCTTCTGTATATGTGAGAAGCAGCCCTGGAGCTGCCAGATGTCTTCTTCCATGCTCATTCCGCACTTGTATTTATTACTGCAGATCTAGTGAGGTCTACTGATGGACTTGAAACAAGCCTGCCTTTTGCTCCAAACTAAAGCAAACCAGGTGGAAAGAAGCGGTGGTCATTGCTAATGAAGCAAAAGATGAAGTGCTTGAGTTCACCTGCCTCTAACTTTCCTGTTTGCTCTAGAATAGAAAGCTGCACCATGAAGCCTTCTGAGATGCACTTCCTATAGGCCCCCATGAGCCTGGGGACTGTTGTTACCATGCAAAGTCAGTTCAATATCCCGCTGCAGGTAGAGACTCCATAAAATCTTCATGGTGTCCTTGGTCCTTGGAAGTGGCTGCAAGCTGATGGTCACCCTGTGGTTGGTTTCAAGTAGCTTGTCTGTGCAAGGTCTGTTACCCCTGGTAATTTTGTGAGGCAACATGAATATTCATTTTCTTTTCTTCTTCTTCTTTTTTTTTTTTCAGAATTAGTTTTTTTCACTCTTCCACTTGAGCATATAAACCACAGTGCCTTGACCCCCAGCACTGCTCTGAACATGTTCTGTATTTCTGTGGTCTTCCCTGGACATCTTGTTTTATAGCCAAGTTTCAAGTTTGAAGGCATCTATAATCCTGCCACTTTTAATTTTTGTGCATGACTTCCTTCCTGGACAGTAGCTCAGCGAGCAGCTTTTTGCAGTACAACAGGGTGCCTGAACTGCCTTTTTCAGAGGCAGGCTGAAAATTCCCTTTTAAATTTCTAATTCTTGGGTTCAAGAACTATTCGCTGACAAACTTCCACACACCAATTTTCTCTCCTTCAGAAAAGTTAATGTTTTGAGGCTGTAAATCTGGCCTGAGTTTCTTGAGTTTCTTTGGTGGAAGCTGTAGATAAAAGGGGAGGTGCAGGAGCACTTTTGGTGTCTTACATCTTTTCCTGTGACAGTTCCTTGACATGTGGTGGGAGCAGATTGTACATCTCTTGTTTCTGGCAAAGCAATGCCTGTGCATGCATGTAGCTGAAATCATCTTGTAGTTGAAATCAAAGAATGGGAACTGGAGAAGCTAATGGCTTCTCAGCTTATGGCACGGGGAAGAAGTCACAGTTCTGTTGAGTTCCTGCTTGGTGGTCTGTGAGATCCCTCTCTGTGTACCTGGGCATGATCAGGCAGGTGAGAGAGGTGACCAGCCATCATGGTTTCGATTCCTGGTATGTACATGAGTCGTGAAGGGAGTTTATCTAACTGGTGGTTGCCTGCTTTGCAACCCTGCTTGATAGCCTTGTTCAGGAAAGGGCTGGAGGCAGTGGTGAGACCTTCTCATGGACTGACTTTGGCTACCACTCAGCTCAGGGAGCTTAGGACATCTGAAGAGACAGGCCCTTGCATTTTCCAACCCCTTCTTATTATGCTTTGCTATAGTAGCTCTCACACAGGTATTTCTATGCTGTCCTGATTCTGCTTTGCATGGCTGCAATTATGGGAGCGTAGCTGCAATGGTGCAACAACTCTCTTTGGTCAGAGCTGGGAGGGACATGTGGACTCAACAGCCCCTGGGGGGGGTTTGGATGTTTAGGTGTTGGTTGTTTTGTTGGGTTTTTTTGCATTGCTGAGCAACTGATTCTAATTAAGACTTGCAGTTTATGTTTTTACTCATGGCCTGTGGAGATGTGGAAGGAGAGGACCCCTGATGTAGTGTTTAGCTGCTTTGGATCAAGCCTCTGGCATTGAGGCACTGCCCAGGGTGGATTGGGGATCTGCAGTGGTATGGAGACTCAGCCAACCAACACACCTTGCTCATGTGCTCAAGAAAATATTAATGGCCAGCTTTGGGATGGGGGGGAGGAATGTCTTGCCAGGTCAGGAGGACAGCTTAGGGGAGCTTGTGGCTCCTGAGGTCCAAGCACAGGCACAAAGGCTTATGTGTGGCTACATCTGTGGCCACATCTCTGGGACCCCTGAGGAAGGGCTCTGCAGCTACAGGAACACCCTGGGTATAACTGTGAGAGATGAGAAGGAGAGATGGTGCAGGTGCTGCTCAAGTGCCAGATGTTCACATGGTCCAGCCTAAATGCTGAGATGTGGGGCCTGATCCTCAGCCTGGCTCTGGTCCCTTCCTCCCCCTCCGCCAGTCAAAGGCAGGTTGCACAATTTATTTTCCTGTACTTAGAGCAGGATTTTGGCAGTCAGGGTCAGGAGGCCTCTCTGAGGAGCGTTGGCTGGGTGCCCTCCTGCTGTCATGGGATGACGCTGCTGTCAAAGGCTCTGCTCCGCTGTCCTTCAGTGTCGCCTTCTGCTGCAACTTCAGGGCTGATGGAGGAAGCACTCAGGTGGCTGAGACACCACTGGCATCTTCGGCAAGTGTAGGAGGTGGGAGCAGTGGTCACCTCAGCGTGGGCGCTCTTGTGCAGACTGATGTGAGACCCATCATTTCCAGTTCCTGTGATGTGGCCCCTAGAAGGAGGACTCATCTTCTGCTGCTGCCTACCCATGCAGAGACACCATCCCATCCTTAAAGCATCTTTTCTCAGTGGTCCCAGGCTCTTGTTTCCTGTTGTCTTCATCACCTGCCTTCCCTATAGCCAGGGGGTAAATTCATGTGGATAAAGGGAGAGCAGGAGATACAGGAAAATTACTGTGGTCACCACCGCAGGAATATGCAGAGGGATTTTCCGTTACACTTGCTGACAGTGTGAGGCAGGGAAAGGGTGTGAGCACTAAAGCATGCTCTGCACGAGTGCTCAGTGTCACCCATGGTGGTTAAATTGCTTTGTGAGGACAGCAGCTGGTGAAGCTGAGCATGCCCAGGGAGGAAGGATGAGATAGTTGGGAGTGATGAAAATGTTCATAGCCAATAAAGGGCATGAGTGTGATGTAGCCAAAACATCTGGAGAGAAATATCAGTTCTGCCCATGCGCTTGGCTGTGTTACACTTGGACTGGAGCATGGAGAGCTGGCAAATGTGAAGCCCAGAGCCTGGAGTAGCTGAGATTGAAGGTGCATGACACATGGGCTGGATTTTTCAGGAGAAAAGGTGAAGAAAAAAGGTGTGGAAGATGGTGGTGAAGTTGGGAGTTTGGGGAATGGGAAAAAATCATGGAGTTGTCCATCTCCTGGAGCAGGATGGGGAGGAGTTGGAGGGGATGTCCTGTTTTTGCCACGATGATCTTGAGTTGGCAGTAGGACATCCAGGAAGGTTTATGAGTGGGAGAGGCTGGGTGGAGATGCCAGCCTGCAAGTCCTTGGAGGAGAGATGAGATCACCAAGGAGAAGTTGTCAAGGGGACCAAGGCCTGACTGCCAAGCCTGTGGGGCTGGGACACAGGCAATCATGTGGAGGGATGCAGTGGTGGGGAGAGGCTTAGTAGGATGTACTCGGATGTATGGGGGATGTAGGGGACCAGCTGAGCGTGTGGGGGCACTGAAGGGGATGGACATGAATGTCTTGCTCTGTCCATGGTCACAGAGAAGCTGGTATCTCCCTGCAACTTGTTTCAGCATGAGGGTGAAGCATGTTTTGTTTCACCACTATGCTGGGAGGTGATGTGGTGAACAGAGACAGTCCCTCATCTGGGTCCCAAGCTGGAGTGGGGATGGGAATCGTGTGGGATCCGCCAGGGGAAGAGTGGAGACATTTGAAGGAAGGGGTTTGGGGAAGCTCAGGGCCCATTTTATCCCACCCTACCATCCTATTTCTGCAACAGTTGAACTTAGAAAATTAGCCCTCAACCCCTGCCACCCATGGAGGCAAAAGTAAGAGGAGCCATTGGTTTTACCATGAATGCTGTGGAAAGGTGAACTTGGAGAACACAAAAGTGGAGCCCTACAACCAAAGGAAGGAGGCAAGGAAGACCATTAGTATTAGATTAGGGAGAGCATTGCTGAGTGCACCCTCGCAGAGTTTGCTGATGACACCAAGCTGTGTGGGGCGGTTGACACGCTGGAGTGAAGGGATCCATCCAGAGGGACCTGGACAGGCTGAAGAAGTGGGCCCATCTCATGAAGTTCAACAAGGTCAAGTGCAAGGTCCTGTTCCTGGGTCAGGGCAATCCCAAGCACAAATACAGGCTGGGTGATGAGTGGATTGAGAGCAGCCCCACGGAGAATGACTTCAGGGAGCTGTTTGGTGAAGCGCTGAACATGAGTTGGCACCTTGTGCTGGCAGACCAAAAAACCCCAGATGTGTCCTGGGCTGCATCAGAAGAAGCATGGTCAGCAGGTCAAGGAGGTGGTTCTGCCCCTCTATTCTGTTCTTGTGAGACCCCACCTGGAGTGCTGCATCCAGCTTTGGAGCCCTCCAACACAAGGAGGACATGGACCTGTCAGAGAGGGTCCAGAGGAGGGTCACAACAATGATCAGAGAGCTGGAGCACCTCTCCTATGAAGACAGGCTGAGGGAGTTGGGCCTGTTCAGCCTGGAGCAGAGAAGGCTCTGGGGAGACCTTAAAGTGGCCTCCAGTACAGGAAAGCTAGGGAGGGACCTTTTACAAGGGCATGTGGTGATAGGACAAGGGGCAATGGTTTTAAACGAGAGCAGGGTAGAATTAGATTGGACATTAGGAAAAAAGTTCTTTACTGTGCAGGTGGTGAGACACTGGAAGGGGATGTCCAGAGAAGCTGTGGACACTTCAACCATGGAAGTGTTGAAAACCAGACTGGATGAGTCTTTGAGCAGCCTGGTCTAGTGGGAGGTGTTCCTGCCCGTGGCAGGGGGGCTGGAACTGGATGATCTTCAAGGTCCCTTCCAGCTCAAGCTGTTCTATGATTAGGGCAGCTGGACACAGCAGCAGCCCATGCTGAAGCGAGCAGCTCTGGACCATAGGGAACAGCATGAAAAGGATGTGGCTGAATGGCCCTGGCTTGTGGAAGGACAAGGGACAAGTGAAATGCTCTGGCTGGGAGCAGCTTGGAGTGTGCTGGGCATCTGTCATCCCTTCTGAATCTGGCATCCTGCAGCTTGCGGAAGGAGGCAAGAGGCAGCAGGGTCCTGACTTTGCATCTACGGGCAGTTCTTGCCCTGTCCAAGCCCAAATGCACCTGGAGACCATTGGCAAGATGCTTCCAGCAGCACACATAGCAGCTGTGGCCCCTGGCTGTGGGCAGAGGAGGAGAGCATTGTTTTAAGCAGATGAATATCAGTGACTTCTCAATAGAAGGAAGTCAGAGACTTATGGAAATCTAAGTGTCCTCTTAAGCCAGTGATGTGCCAGGTGGTTAAGACAGAAGATTAGCAAGCAAGCTCCCCTTCCATGGGTGGGAAAGCAGGGATGCAGCCTGTGGACCAGACACCAGCATCTGCCGGGGAGAGACAGAAAGAAGGACAAGGATAGTGTCCTCTGCACTGTGAAGCAATGGGCACCTCTCCTCCAGGCTAAGGACCCTCTGGAGGAGACCAACAGCAATTAGGTGTTGGCAGCCTGTGCTGGTCTTACACATCCCAGTGGAGCTTGATTGCTTGGAGAAGAAAACCCTGTGGCTCATTTAGCACAAACTTATTATTCAACAGACAAAGTAAATATTAAAAAAGGCATTTCCCGCCCCTCCTCTGGTGCTGAAATTTACAGTTGTGAGAAGAACCAGAACACTACGGAGCCGGGGTATCTCTGGGTGACATTTACAGGGCTCAGCTTTCGTCACAGCTTGAAAAATTCTCCTGTGCAGAGATTATCTCCACACTGATCTGGATTGTCTTGTTCAGCTTTGGCCCTCATCCTAGGTGGACAATAAGGAGAAAATTTGGCCAGTGGTCTGAGGTCTGTGACCTCCTCTGCAGGAGCTAGGAAGAGGAGGAAAAATCTCCAGGGTATTTGAGAACTTGTAGCCTTGGTGGGGTAGAGAGATGAGGCTGGGGAGCTGAAGGTTAAATCTCCCCCGTAAGATTCAGTGCTGCACCCTTGACCAACCAAGCCATCAAGAGAGGCAGTCCCAGCTCTGGTGAGATTGCTGGTTTGCATTGAAGTAGAGCATCCCGTGGTGGCTCCACGCTGGGCTGTCCCCAGGGTGTCAGCCCTGCCACCGCCTGGCACCCTTCGCTGAAGGTTGTTTTTCTGGGGCAGGGACTGAGGAGGCAGGAGGGAGGCAGCTGGGGCATACTGAGGGCCATGTCTCGATGGAAACATCCCTCGCTCTGTGCTGCTTCAAGTCAGTTGTCAGCAGCCTTCCAGCCGGATGGTGTCTGGAGACCTTCCAGCGACCACAGACTCTCCCCCAGCACATCACTGCCACAGCACAGACAGGATTTAACGTATGTCTGTGCATTCACCCAACCTTTCCCCTCAAGATGAAGCAAGGAAGAAAAACAAGACTGCAGGTTTGCAAGGACCCCTCCTCTAGCCCAGAGGATGATGGTCACAGCTCTGGACTTTTCTGGACCACTCAGAGAGCAACCAACTTGCACAAGAAGGCTCAGCAGTGCTGCCCCATGCCAACTCCTCACCGCACCACAGGCAGATGTTCCTGTTGGCTCGAGGTGCCATTTTGAGGTTTTTCTCTGCTCCCTTTTTGCCTCTTGCCTTGCAGACAAGCGGGTAAGGGAAAGAGGAACTGGTTCTTTCCACCTCCCCTCGCAGTGCCCCTCTGCTTATTAGTTCTCCAAATATTTCGTCCTGCAGCCCGGCAGCAAGGACTCTGCACTAACCCGATCCCAGGCAGAGGGGAAGCCGGAGTGGGTCGGACAGCGCGTTATCCTCGTGGCGTTGTGCCAGGCCAGCCTGTGGGGAGCGAGACGGGGCAGCTGGAGCCCTGCTGCACTAAATCCCGGTGGTCAGGGCACACATGGCAGCATCCCTCCAGCTCAGCTCCTCTCTCAAGCTTCCTGAGGGCAGGACAGTGAAAGCGGCAGAGCTCGAGCATTGCTTTTCTCCCCAGCAGCATCTTTCCCCAGTCCCCAACAATCATTCCACATTATACTTTTGCTTTTCTCAGCAGCCCATGGAACAGGGACTGCCCCCAGAACCGGGTGTGGAGAACAGGCAAGTGGAGTAAGAAGAGCAGACCTGGTGGTGGGATCCTGGTGAGCAGGGGGTGATTATGGGACAGAGAAAAAATAATCCCCTGGGATTTCCTCCCATCAGCTCCCAGCTCCATTAAGAGTCACTGGATTGCAAGTACCATGGCCTCTCTGGATGCTCTTCACAGTCTCCAGTTGAACAAGATGCTGGAGGAGTGAGGGGGGAAGGGGTCTTGCAAGGGGAAGGGGAGCATGGCGGGAACATTGTGTCCTCCAGCAGCCCTGGGCGGCTGCCGAGTAGCTTCTGTAAATCAGAGTGGCCACTGGAGCTGCTCCAAAATCCATCCAATGCCCAGGAGGCCATCAAGGGGCCTTGATGCAGGACTGTCCTACATCCCCCTCATATACTGATCACCCTGGCTGGACTCTCCCCAGAGTTTAGCTCTTGGAGACGGTGCCACCCTGTCACCATCTGCCCATCCTCTGCCATGCACCTGGCTGCACACTCTGGCTGCGCTCCATCCCCTCCTGAGGCTCAGCCAAGGCAAGCAGTTCTCTGGGATGCTCAGCACATGCCTTAAACAAATAAAAATAACTGTGATAGAAGATACCGAGTGCCTAACGCTGGCCTTGGCTTAAACACCTCCCATCTGCAATGCTCTGGAGTCAGCAGGAGCTTGTCCCATGTGAGCAGGCATCACACAGGTTCTCCAGCCAGCCTCCGAGAGCAGACAGGTCCCTGCTGGCACAGGGCAATAAATAAAGCAAGCAAACAAAACAGAATAGCCAACAATGATCAATGTTTTGAAACTTTAAATACTTTTTTTTTTTTTTAAATCTGTTTTCCTCTGGGCCTCTGTCTCTGGAAAGAGCTGTGCTCTCCCTGCAGCGTCTGGGTTACTTCCTCAGTCCTGGCTGTGGGGCAAGGGAGAAGCAGGGTCAGTTAGAGACGGGGACGGATGGGTGCTCCCCTCCATGCATCACCGGCACGTATGGATTTCCACCACCCGATGGCAGGGTTTGCACTTGACGGAGCAGCACCAGTGGAATTTGCAGCTGCACCTTTCCACAACCTCCACTTCGTCCGTATGAAAGCCCCGGCCACAGCACATGAGCTCACAGCCATCGATTGCCTTGGAGGTCTTGTTGCACTGCCGGCCGCTAGTGCCCAGCACCCCATTCTTGAGGTCATGGTCACAGAAGTCAGGACTGGAGTCCAGGTAGACAAGGTCCTCATCCGTGTGTGGCTTGAACTGGGAGTTTTTGGGCACCAGCACTTTGGTGGATCCGATCTCACTCTGCTCAACCTCTGTGGCACCATCGAATTTCTCCTTCAGGACGTTGCCCACTTTGCGGAAGGGGGGCATGGCTTTCCAGCACGTCTTGAACTCGCACGAGCCTGACACGCCATGACACTTACACTCCACCCGCATGTTGTTCAGGATTGCCTGGAGGAACAGACACGAGAAATGAAACATGGCAGTCATCTTGAGATGGACGCAGCAAGGAAGGTGTGACATAGTGTCTGGAAGGGTTGTGCAGAAAGCTGATGGGATTAAATGAAGCCAAAATGGCTCAAGCACCAGCTGCAGAGCCCAGCTGCAATGCTGCAGAGCCACACCGGCTGCCTGGGTTTCCCCCTCACCATTACCTTCCTCCCTGCCTCATTGTTGTGGAGGTTCATTAATGCTCTGTTGGAAGAGGCCCCTTTGCTCCTCTCACGGACATCGACAAAGGACTGTGAGAAGGCCACACCGTAGGCGATGTTATCGGAACAGCCAGACCACTGGAAACCTAAGGTAGAGAGTACAGATGAGACAGATAGAGCCAGCCTGTGTTGCTCATCCTCTCCAGCCCTCCTCTTGCTAACATACAGCTGACCTGCCCCATCTTCTGTCGTGCTGCCCACTAGGCTGAGCTTCCTGGGGGATTGGGAAGCTGGGGAGGAACAAAGATGCTTATGCTTTCTCTGTCCCGTGGATTCCAGAGCCCTGGCCCAGGCTGCCGAGATAGGCTGTGGAGTCTCCTTCTCTGGAGAGATTCCCAACCCACCTGGACAATGCTGGAGCAGGGAGGAGTTGGCCCAGATGATCTCCAGAGGTCCCTTCCACCCCCCACCATGCTGTGTGATTCTGTGGTGGGTGATGCTCCCAGGTGCCTTTTTGAAACAGTTGTGTAGACTAACAGGAGGGTGTTGGGTTTTTTGGTTTTGTTTTTTTTTTTTAACTTTTTCTGCCTTTCTGGGTGGTCCCAGAGAGTGGGCATTTCTGTGCTTGGCCATTTTGCATCCCTGCTCAATTGTTCCGTTCCCCGTGCCCTTGCACACTCACCCTGCGGGCTGCCCCCCTGCACCGTGCGGTCACATCCACACTTGTCCAGCTCGCCACTGCTGCAGGCTCGGGTCACTGAGAAGGCCACCCCTGCCGAAGAGATGGCATAGACGAACGCTGCCTCACGCGTCCCTGCAACAGCACAAATGATGGTGGAAAACGTAGCAGCAAGTCCAAGGCACACGAGAGGGCTTTCTGGAGGGGATGCAGCCAGGTGGCCAAAGGCCTTTGGTGTCTGCGCTCATATGCCCTCCAAATGCTGGTATTGCACAAAACCTCCCTTGAAAAGCTGGTCTGAAAACTGTCTCTCGCCAAAACACGCTATGCAGAGCTATCAAGTCAAGCCCTTTGCTTCGTCTCTTTCTCCCAAGATGGGGTACCCCATGCAGGACACTCATCCTCCCCTCTCCCAGAATGTGTCAAGCTTAGTGTCAAGCTGGACCTGTCTCAGTGGAGACAGCTTGGCACTGAGAGCCCGTTTGCATCAGTGAGAGCCCTGACTCACAGGAGCTGGGAAAGGAGCTGGGAACCACCCCACAAGGTTAAAAGCATGAATGCAATGGGCGAGTTATAACCTGGCAATGAGGAAACTGCAAAGGGGAGAGCTCTCCAGAGCCTGGTGCTTGCAGGACACCTCTGCTATGAAATCCCTCCTGCTTCCAGAATACTTGTCTGCTTTCCACAACTAAGAACATCCCCTGCAGCTGCAGATCTTTGCTATCCTCTCACACTGGGCCCTGTAGCTGCCAGCATCTCCCAAACTGCCCTGCAAAACCTCACTCTGCTCCCAAAGTGCCTTGCGAAACCACCCCGGTCCCCAGGGTTCAGGCCCTTTCCAGCTCTTGTGTCTACCTCTGTGGTGCCACAAGGTTAGGAAGAGCTTGTCTGGACAGTCAGGGGACATCCCTGGGCATAAAAACACACAGGGTGGTATGGCCAGGGATCAGCTCTTGCAACATCTAAATCCCCACCATCCTCCAGGGCTGGTTGAGGACACAGTCCCCCCATCTCCAAGCAGGGAGGGTTGGCATTTGGGGTAGTCCCATACTTGAGCTAGAGGAGGGATGGCTTGTGGCAGCCATCACCCCAGCTTGCAGGTTGGATAAAGGGCAGCTACTTTGGTGGTCGCAGCCCAGCCTTTGGTGGCCCGGCTGTAATCTGGCTCGGGCGGCAGTGGCTGGGGAGGACCCAGCCAGCGTGGGGACTGAACAGCCTCCAAGTTAATCGAGGTTAATAGTAGGATCATGTTGGTCGGTTTGTGCTGTGGCTGCCTAAAAAGAGACGACTTTTAGTTTCTGGTATTTCTGGTATTTCCAGTCCCTGAACCTTCACAAGAAGAGATCTTCACCCCTGCATTGAGGGGAGGAAAGTCAAACAAGGAGCTGGGGCAGGGGGAGGATCTGGTCTGTAGGTCCTGGGATGGGAAGCGAGAGGGTGCATCAAAAATGTCAGTGGCACCTGAGAGGAGGCAAGGGCTGCATTCGTGATCTCCAGGGGTTGCAGAGGGGCTTTCCCCTCCATATCCTCACCCCAATGCTCAGGGTCCTTCCTTGGTTTGATCACAGCCCTGTGCCTCTGGGACGTCTGTGTGCAGTTGGGATCAGAGGGGCCATGAAGCCTGGCCCCTGAAGCCTGGCTGGGTGGTGGTGGGCAACGACGCTGCCCTTGGTGGGTCAGGGAGATGTTTTACTCGTGTTGAGCGGCAGAGGGCTGTCCTCCTCCCAAGGTCTCACCCACAGATGGCTCTGCTCCGAGTGGCCGCCAGTCTGGCAGCGGTCACTGCTTCGGCACTGCCCGGAGAAGAGCCCGAATAAATGTAACCACAGCTCTGAAGAGCAAAGCTCCAGGGCTTGGCGGGGAAGAGATTAGACCGCATGGTGACTTCAGGGCCCCGACTCGAACTTGGCATGTCCTTGTAAAAGGTCCAGGCTCTCCGGATGCCTTGGGCTGGTGCCTCTGTGCAACAGGCACCCACTGGGTTTGAAGGTCTGAGAGGGGAAGCACCCAGCAGCTGAGGAACTGCAAGGGTCTGGAAATGCTGCCCCCAGTACAGTCAAAAGAGCCCAGCTGAAATGCCCAGGGAAGACCCATCAGCCAAGATCCAACACTGGACCATTCCCTACTCTTCCCAGCCACTGGCTCAGGGGGCAGCAAGCAAACCCCCCCCCTGCAGCCCACCAGATTGCTATTGTAGCCATCCCCCTGAGCAGCATCACCCAAGCCATATGTCCTCCCAGCTCACCTTGTGTTACCACCTTGCCGAAAACGGGCAGGGTGTCCAGTGTGGAGCAGTTCCAGCGGCGGTTGCGGAACTGGTACTGGCACTCCTCAATGGCCAGCTGGGCTCCGCGCCGCACTGAGTCCATCACCTCCAGGTTCCTCTTGCACATCTGTACCTGGCGCTGGATCAAGCCCTTCAGCTTCTCACAGGTCTCCTCCTCGGAGATGCTCCCCACTGAAGACAGCTTTGCCAGGTACCTGCCACAACAGCCAGCAAAACCAGTTAGGAGGCAAGGGCTGGGGGTGCACGAACCCATGTTCAGCCCTCCATGGAACCCCTCCATAGCTGAGGCCTGGCGCCCATCTGGACCACCTTAAATGTGCCACTGCGGTGTCTCTGCTGGATGCGTTTTTTGGCTGGCAGAGAGCAAGCCAAAGCAAAGCAACCATCCCTCTGTAGCCTAGTTCCCTGTTTCTTGGGAAGCCCAGCTGCTGGCTCCCCTTTGCCTCTATTGCCTGCAAGGAAGATATTTTCAGTGTTGTCTGACTGTGCCTGGTCAGGTCTCTTGAGTACTGGCACATCCAAGTGCTACTAGGAAAAGCCAGAGGTCTCTGAAGTCAGCCAAAACAAGCAGGACAGGCGGTTGGCTGCCAGCTCCAGCTGCCACACTGCTCTCGCAGCGTGGCTGTGTGCTCATCACCAACAAACATTGCCCTCCAAACCACTTCCCTCCTGGAGCCTGCTTTTAGCTCCTCCGACCCCCAGTGGGCAAGGATGGCCTCTGGGAGCTGCCAGGTTTCCTGTCACCTGGGCTTCAAGCAGGCCTTGAAGTGGTGAGTACAGAGTCAGGAGCCTGCCATAGACAAAGCTGCACACACTGGGCACCTCCTCCATCAGCCTGGCTCATCAACGTGGCTGTGAGCCTTTGCTGATTTGGCAAAGACTGGCCCAGACTGGTGACCATGTGCTCTGCTCTCCTTCGCCTTATCCTCAGCAGGAGCTCCAGAGCTGCTCTTGAGCATTGGCATTAGGGGAAAAGGGGGGGATGCCCCTTTTGGGGCAAGTACCCCACAAGCTTTTGGCATCTCCTCACCAAGCATGTGAGCACAATGGTCCATCCTGCACATCCCTTGTAACCCCATGCATGGTGCTCTGCACATGTGCATGCTTGCCCATGACCCAGTCTCTGGATTCCTGAGGGGTTTTAAGATAGACCTGCACAGCTCAGTCAGGCTATTGGATAATTCCAGATCTTCTACCTGTGCCAGCATCTGCTTAGTAGAGACTATCCTTCCCATGGCTGCTGGCACCTGGTTTAAGTGACACTGATGCTGGTGCAGCTCCATCCTGCCACAGAGCAGGGACATCCCCTGCACTGGACAGGAAAAACTTGTGCTTGCATCTGCTGACCACACCAAGCTTTAATGTCCTCGGGAATCAGCACCATCAGCTCATGTTACTACCTCAACTGCACTGAGATGAGAGTACCAAACAAAAGCATTTTGGAAACCTTATTCCTTAACTCTGCATTTCCCAACCCTGCAGAGCTTGTGGGTTTTTTTGTTTGCTTGTTTTTTTTTTTTCTCCTCCTCCCAAGTTGCGACATCCTGCTAAGGATTTTTCCTTTGAAGCCTTGCTTGCCTCCGAGAAGTGACTGTGCAAAAGCGGGCTCCTGCTCCCTGCCTGTTCCCATGTGTCCCAGGAGCCAGATCTGCTGACTTCAGCCACAAAATCAAGTTGTCACAGCCTCTTCCTCCCATTAGTCCTGCCAGTCTGCCCCAGGAGGAGAGAACAGGATTTTCTCTTCTGTGCATCAGCAGAATTATTCACCAGCTTGGTTTCATGCTTACAACTGGGGGGCCATGGGAGACAGTGAGAAAGCCAGCTTGGCTTACAGCGTCCGTGGGGAGTCTGCATAGCGTGCTGTCAAAAGTATTCAGCTTTCCTTGTGTGTGGAGATGACTTGATGCAATGCCTCTCAGACAGTGGGAAGTGGCAGGCTGCCCTGGTTTCAGAGTCAAGTTCTTTTCTAGCCCTTATACCAGCTACACATCTTTTCCCAAGGCTTTCTGCTCCTTCAAGGCCACAGCCCTCTTCACAGAGGGTTGGCCACATGGCTCCCTGATGCACATCACTGGCTTGGAAACTCCACTGTGGTCAGACCCAAGGCTGTCACCTTTCTGCTGCCTGCCCCCCCCCCCCCCCCCCAATGCAGTGAGTGTCCCCACCCCCATGCTGTGCTCCCAGACATGGGGTGCAACAATTTCTGTTCCCCCATCTTGCTGCACTCAGGTGACCCAGGATGAAGGCAACAAAGCATCCTCTGGAGCTCTGAGGATGTTTGATGCCAAGCAAACCCAGCACGACTGTGACAGCTCTGTCCTCTCCCAGGTCCAGTGATTATTTCAGTTTGGCCTGGGGAAGCTGCCATGCAACAGAGGGGTGAGATTCACCCCAAGACACCATGGGTCGGTTGATCAGCTCTGAGCCTGGAAGCCAAGAAAATCATATTCTGCCTCAAGTAACTAACACATTGTGCTGATTTGGCTTCCCCCCCAACTCCTGCAACTTTAGCGGCATTTACCATACCAGGGAACCAGCTCCTGCAAAGTGGCATGGCCGGTCCTGATAATGAGTCAGTCAGTGCTTGGTCTGACTGCAGGCACCTTGGCAGGAGAGAGCTGTGCTGCAGGTGTAACAGCCACATTACCCTCAGCTCTGCTCAAGATGGGGACATCATCTCCTTTTTTAATCTATTTCCCGTCTTGGTGGGATTCTCCAGGCAATGGGGAGCTATAAATTTTCAAAGCAGACATGAAGAAAAGCATGACAAGATCCTTTCAAGACTTTCCAAGTAGATGCACCTGATAAGATGCCTCCCCAACAAGCATTTAATACTGTTGAAGGCCAAGGATGCTTCAAAGACAGATACAGCTCTCCAAGAACAGGTCTGGTAATTTGTTTTGCGAGGCAGGCAAATAAGCTGAAGCTATCCAGAACAGGGCTCTGGCCTCTCTCCCCCATGACAAGCCCTCTGTATGCCATCACCCCACCTCAGCCCAGGCACATCTGCCCCTCCTTAGAGATGGGCATAGCTGTGTCTAAAATGCCACGGCCCCATCAGATTCCCAGGTTGCTGCCAGTCTCTTACATCCCATGAGTACTGTCACTGTTTTCCAAAGAAGGCCTTTTAGGGGGGAGGGGGGAGGAGGCTCCCATCTTGGTCCCTGGTCCAGAAGGGATCCATAGGTTGAGTCAAGGATGTAAGGAAGGACCTTTGATGAAGGACCTCAGCTTTGAAGCTTTTACATGGCATCTCTCCCCATCACATTCAGAGGCACTGGCAGGAACACCTCACCCCCTTTCCCCTCTGAGGCAGCTGAAGGGCAAGGTAATAGCCAGGAAACATGCTCTGCCCTCACCAGTACTCAAAGATGCTTCCTTGCAACTCACTGAATGTTTCTCAGGGTTCTGGAGACCACAGAAAGCACCAAACCCATTTGCAGCATCCCACAGTCACCATAGAAACCCAGCTCTAGCACTGCACCTGGTCCTTAATGAGGATCTTGCTCCAAACTTTGTTTTCCTGGACTGAGGTGGTAGAAACTACAAGACAAAGACTTTGTCTACGTGAACACACAGCAAGACAGACACAACAGAAGGAAACCCAACAGTTCTTGCCCTCTGCAAGCTCTTGGTGCAGATCCTCATCCTGATATCACATCTTGACTGCTGAGCTACACAGAGCTCGAGATTATGACTTAAGCCTCACATGCAGCCTCAAAATAGCCCTACTGGTGGAAAAAAAGCCAAACCCCACAATAATGGCATACCTTCTTCCTTTTCTAAGACTGGGAAAAGAATGCTTCAAGGGGTGAGCTGCTACCCAAGCCATTTGTTCAAGTTTTGTCTTCTTGTTTCATCCTGGCATTTGCTTCTTGTCTGCTGCCTTTAAATGCAGACAAGTCACAGAACAAGCTCCCTTTTATTAAAAGTCATTGATTTAACACAAAACTGATGGAAAGCCCTTCCTTTTTTTCCCATCCACAGTATGTAGATCAGGATTGAAGCCTTTTAAGCAGCTGCAAGATGGCAAATAAGGAAACCTCAAACTCAGGGAAGAGGAAAGGAAAAGGTGGAGGAGAGGAAAGCCCTACTTAGATAAAAAATGACAAGAGTATTTTCAGAAGTAAGAATAATTGGTGGAACAACAAGATGACATGGGAAGAGCCACAGTGGTTGACAGAGACAGAAGGAGAGGGGAGGAGATTCACTGCTGTGGGAAGGTGTGGAAATTTGAGTCATTGACAAATTCCCGTGGAGGCAGGTCAGGGAAGATGTAGCAGATGTCTTGGAGAAAGCAGAAATCGCTGGTATTTTTTAAAATTTTATTCATTATTTAAACAAATGAGTTTCAAGTGTGAGAACTCTTTGTATTGTCTCATTTTGAAATACTTCCCTGAAGATGATAACAGCTGGCCCCAGACCCATCACTGATATATCAATTAGAGGTGCTGAGAAGTTGGACGAACTGAGAAGCTTCACCCTGCTCATCACTCAACCTGCCTGGGATACCTACCTGTCCAAGGCCACAAAAGGCTTGTTCAAGCTTTAATTTGCAAAGATGCTTCAGCTCTGCTCCTCTGAGAGGCAGCCTCTGGAAACATCCTCTCTGCTCATGAAGGAACATAATCAGACTGGATCAGCAGTGCATCTCTATGCCTTCTGTGGGTGGACATATTACCAGCTAGTGGCTCAGGGTTCTACTTAGGATTGAGACTACCTTGTGCATACAGGTTTCTTCTGAGGAAGAAGAAAGGGCTTGTTAAGGATGGGAAAACCAAAAGTGCATGAAGATAGACCACTGCATGCAGAGAGAGGCACTGACCAGGCACCACAAGGAGCCATCCTGCAGATATGGAGAAGGGAATCATCTTTTCCTTGTTGCTTTCTCCCTCCAAACAGAGAGAATGCATGGAGAGGTTTCCCAGGGTTGGAAGGTCAAAGGATGCTCTAGGTGAGCATCCTTTGAGCTTTCTTCTTGAGCTTTCTTCTGTTCCACAATGGGCTAAGTGCCACTCTCCCTGTGACAACAGGGCCAGGCTCATAGGTACCACCCACATCCTTGGCATGGTTCAGCAGATCTGCCAACTTAGGCATGTTCCTGCCAGCATCTGATGGAGACCTGCAACCTGCAATGTTGCCCTTACCCAGCTGGTGGCTCTGTACCAGCACATGTCCCTCACAGAGAATCCCTCTTGGGATTAGATATCCTGCCTTTCCTTCTAAGTGTAAACCATAATTTACAAAGTCATCATCTGAGGGCCTCTCTGGTTTCTTCCTTGGAAGAAAAGAAGCTCTCTGGCTCAATCCTTCCTGTCACAGTCACTGCATGTTTCACCTCTCGGCTGAAACCATTCTTTTCACACCCCAATCTTCACCTCCAATTAACAGCTGCTAAAACAGTCTCCCAAGAGGAGGCATTGCCATGCTTACCATTACCTGCCTATAGATCTGAGCGTGCAGCTCCACCGCCTGTGTTCAAAGATGAACCCCCAGCTCAAATCCTGTCCCCCTACACCTTGAACACTGGACCTAACACCACGTGCATCTAGCAAATACCCATCTACCCATACACCAACCATTGGCCTGCCTCCTCCATCACAAGTCTCTGGGGACAGTAAGATGGCCCGGCTGCTGTTCCCAAGCTACTGTTGCTTCTTGGCTTTCTGAGCATCTGGAGGCAACACCTCCACTTTGAGATGGGGAAGACCAGGGTGGAAGAGCAGTATCCACTTTGGAAATCTGCTTTGGATGTGTGGGATGTATCTTTTACTGCATCTTCCTTTGTAAGTCAGTAGAAGCTACTCCTGTGCTCAAGTATAACAGCAATGCCTTACTGCAAGAGGAGGCAAGTGCAAGGCACCAGGCTGAGCTCTGCGGGAATCCCCCTTGTGCAGCACTTCAGGCTAAATCTGGTTGGAGAAAATCTGATGAGTTTTTAGTTTTGATCAGAATTTGCAAATACATGTCAAGAGAAGCCTTCTACGGGATTAGTTTGATCTTACCCAACCTGCAACAGACCCCAGGCTGCTCTCCATCAGCCAAGATACTCAATTAATTTTTTCCTCAAGTAATTTCATGAAAGCACAATACTGGCTCCAGTTCTGCTGAGACAGCCAGATCCTGCACACTACCATCCCAGTTGCAAACCACAGCAGCAGCTCTTGCAAAGCCTGGAGGATGCTGTTGGGGTCACCCACAAGCATGGGAGGCAGACACCCTGGGGCTGGAGCCAACAAAGGTTACCTACACTTTGTATCCCAAGCAGAGTCTGCCATTTGAGCAGCCTTAGATGACTGAGATTTTTGTGGATTCACAAGGCTTTCAAGCTTTGAGAAAAAAATCACCACGTATTGTAAGAACCACTGTTGTTGTACTTGTAAGGAGATCCAGAAGACCCTCCTGGAAACTGTTAACCTCCAGGAGTGCTCAGCAATTTAATAATGTTAAGAAAGCCCAAATAAACGCTGTAATGCATTTCTCTCCATCCATGAGGATGAGTTAATTAAGAGGACAGTACCTCTCAGAAGAGTAACATCATTTTTTTTCCTTTTGCTTCAAAGTGAAAGTCCAGTTCTGACTCATGGAATCACAGTAAACCATTGCAAAAAAAAGAAATCTCCTTCTTGCTGCTGCTCAGTATTTGGAGCTGATCCAATTCGGCACAAACTGCGGTGCAGAGTGGTTTTATCTCATTCATGTCCATCCTGACTAGAATAAGGCTCTGCTGCTAAAGACTGGACGGTAGAGTTTTTTTTTGAAACTTCCTTAGAACAAGACAGAAATGCCCACCACTGCTGAAGAGCCAGAAAGCACAGGTCATTTCTACACCCTGGCAAACACAGCCCTGAAGTCTTCCTGCCAGATAAAAGCAGCACTCAGAGATAAGTCAAACTGGTTGTAAGTCCAGCACCAAGATTGGCAGAGATCTCTTGCCTCTGCAGGATGCAGCCCTTAAGGCCAGTCTATTTTCATTACTGAGCTAAAATTAGCTGGTTTTGTCAAAAGTGTCAAGACTTATAAATAAATAAATAAAAATATTTCCAATGGAGGCTGCCAGCCTCACTGCCCCCAAACCCTCAGGGAACGGGTGTCAATGGATGTATGCACCACCAACCCCAAAGCAACGCAGAGGAGAACTGGGCACCCCAGAAGTCCAGAGCTGCTCATCCAACTCACAGCAGCTGTCAAAACAAGGAGATTCTCCGTTGAACCCCATCAGTGCAACCTACCATTCTGGCTACCAGAGCAGATGTGACCTGGGGAACCTTCCTGATGCTGTCCTCACAGCAGAAACCAAGAGCTCAGGGAGGGGACTGAGGCTCAGCCTAGCAGTTCTGCCCTGGAGCTAGCTACACCTGCCGAATCAGCGGCACAGCATCTGCTGGGAGAACACTGGACTGGTTCCTTGCCAGGCGGAAAATGGGAGGGTCGCAATGACAATGCAAAGAATCTCATACAAAAATTAAACCAAGCCAGGCTCAAGGAAAAGCGAGCTCTCCTTGCTACCAAAGCTGAGGAGACTCACCTTAAAAAAAACCAAGTCTGGTCTAAAACCAGAAGGATGCCAGTGTAGGACCCAGGTGTGCTTCTTCCCATATCCTCTACATTGCACAATGACCCCAACCAGCACAAAATGAGCATTCGGGCTGCCCTTGTAGAATCCCCACTGCAAAGCTGGCCAGGGATGAGCACGGAGAATTGGGCCACAGGTTTGCAAAGCACCTTGTGATGTTCAGATGAAAGGAGGACAGAGAAACCCAAACTCCTTTTATTCCTCCCTCTCCAGCCCTCAAAAGTGGTTAATATTAGAGAGCAGCTGCTTAGCCAGGCTTGGTTGGACACTTGCAAGGTCTTCAAGATTTCCCAGAGTGCTCAAATTCATTTTCTTAAAAGGGTTTAAAAGCCCATCTGTGCTCCTGGCCCTTTAAGCCAAGTCTCAAGCCCAGATGGAAGCTTTAAACCCCTAACTAAGGGGTAGATGAATCTGCTGGTGGCACACCCTGCTCCACAGCAGTATAACTGCATCTCAGACTATCCAGTGTACATATGGAGAGCCTCTTCTGAAGCCAGTTTTAGCTGCAAGAAAGTGGAAAGAGGCTGTAATGATTCCCAGATAGCTTAATAACCAGGGGTCTCACCCATAAAGGACCTCTGCCGCTGTTGGATGTGATGCTTTCTGGGCACAGGACTTGACTCTCACCATTCACACCCCCTAAACAGCCCCAGTGCCATGCGCAGTTAGTGGATGTTTACATCCATACTCCACTTTGCATGCTTTCTAAGTTCACCTCTTCAGGCGGACTTCTCTCCCTCCAAAATAGATAGATAAATAAATAAATGAATAAATACCTAACTAAATGATTGCTCACCCCTTACCTCCACTGAAACAGGAGCCTGGCTCTCCCATGCTGTTTTCAGAGAGGTGCTTGTTTGGCTCCAATGCTCCACAAACTGTCCCCAGCACTGAGATGGTTTAAGCACACTGAGAGGACACGGTTCCAAATTCAACCACATTACTTCATGTGCAGGTTCAAGAGCTGAATCAAGGCTGTGAAATGCGAGTTGCTTTGGGAAGTAACTCAGCTATTTTCCCCTGTACAAAGCATGTCCCTGGACTCCTCCAGGGATAAAGCAGAAGCCAGAGGGACCTTCCTGCACATAACCACATAGATGTAGAAGGAACGTACTACAGCCCTTTATTTAATTTTACAATTCTGCACCTAGAAGAGGCAGAAGGAAAAGCTTTAAAACTCTCTGAGCCTCCAAAGGCAGAAGGAAGAAGCCTGAGGCCTTCACGAGAAGGGGAAGCAGAGCATCTCTTCAAGTTTGGAGAACAGAGGTTTTCTAGATATGCAGCAAGCCAAACAACAACTCCCAAAACTCAAGACACTGAGAAAACACACCTGAGGTTTCCTTCCTAACCAGAGAGAAAGAAACTTGGTCTGTTTGATGAAAAGATTTGGCAAAGACCCTTCCAGCTCAACAGTCACTGTGACAGAGCGATCCCTCCAAGCGTTACCTACATTGTCTCCCTTTCATATGGGATGGGACAGCTCAGAGGACACCATTTACACGGCCAAAATGAGTCCTTCCCCACAAACCCAGGCTTACAGAAAACCTTCAGCTCAAGTGTTGCAAGCGGCGTCTCTCCAAAGTGCTGGGGGAATGCGAGTCTGGACAGGTTGAAAGGAGCTTTAGCAGAGGGGGGAAAAAAAAAAAAGTCACAACTGAGCTTAATCACTAATCCAGCAGGTTTCTGCAAAAGCAAACTTCACCGCGCGCTGCCACCCAGCGCACACACCTATGTGCAGAAATATGCACCCGGCAAGGCTGGATCCAGCCCCGGAGTGCTGGGAGCAGGCTGGTAGCACCCAGGCAGCTCTGTGATAAAGCAGAGCACTCCGGAGCCCACACGCATGAGGCTTCACGAAGACATACGAGGCACACTCATTCCTCGAATATCTGATAACTCCTGGGATCCTTCTAACTCTGTTTATTGCCTCTGGCAGCCTTTGTTTCTGATGCGAGAAGACAAACAATGGGAATTGTCTTAATCCTAAAGGCAAAGAATAAAAAGCACTGAGTGGGGGACAATCCTTTTATCACGATACATTTGCAACATCAAAAAAAGTTGACCCCCTTCCTTTCAAAGGCACCAAAATGTATCTGCTTTTCCTCCGCTGCTGGCAGGAATGAGCCCAGGCTCTCCCACCGCTAAGCCCCCCACACCCACCGCTCTCTTCGCCAGCATGGACGGCTGCACACAACCCTCCCCGTCTACTGCGGTGAGCCACCTCTCCACCTCGCCTGCCCAAATACGATCCCAGATGTGTGTGGCACCAGGGACCAGGGGGTCCCAGTTCTGTGCATCCATGCTGGGCAGCTTGTTGACCTTGCTCATGAATCCTCCTTTGCCAGGTGCTTCCCCGTGCCCATCTCGAGGCAGCCAAGCCTGCTCCTCTCCAGGGACCTGCCATCATCCCACAGGGCTTCCTCAGCAGGACTTTCTCCCTGCAGGAAGAACACTCCCACAGTTCCAAATATACCTTCACCAGAAGCATGACAGCTTAAAAGACCACCTTGATAGCTGCTATGATCCACCCACCACTTGCTGGAGACGTGTGGCGTGCAAGTCGCTCCATCTGGCAAAGGAGGAGGGGAGGAGGACTAACTGCTAACGCATCCCAGGCAGCTACCGATAGGCAAGCACCTTTTCCCATGGGCAGGACACCTGGAGAATGCTGCTGACCTGGCACTTTCCCTGAGCGTAGGGAGCATCCTCCAAACCACTCTCACATCCCACGGCTTCCTGTGAGCCAAATCTATAGGCAGGAGAGACGGGAGCCCTATCTGGATGCAGAGAGGACTCCTTGCATGGGGGATGTGCTCATGGGGATGTGCCCACCTGAGTGCAGGTGTTGGGAGAAGCACAAGCTACTCAGGATCTTTTGGGCTGACAGCCCCAGGGACTCCCTGTCCAGCTGTGGCATACCTGCCACATACCTGCTGATGGAGACCCAGGGAGGTGAGATGGAGGTGGCTCATGTTCCCAGCCTGAGAGCAGGTCTGCTGGGTGCGTGCACCAGGAGCTAATTGGTTCACAGGAGCCAGCAATGCTGGGAGTAGGGGAAACACAATCTCCCACTAGTGCAGATGAAGTAGGAGAAAATAGCACCTTCATTCAAAGTTAGGTGAGAAGGTGCAGTCGTTCTCCATCCCCTCTTCCCTGGGGGGGTGGGTCTCCCAAGATGACAGTCCCACTGCCTTGGCAAACACACAGGAATTTTCCAGAACGATTTCCCCCCCTGTTTACCTTACGCATTATTTCAGTGTTTGTTCAGTGCGTTCCCAATGTCACTGGGCTCCTCTGTGGCCCCCTGCCACCCGTCCTCCCACGGGGAATGGGGGGCAGCAGAGGCGTGGGCAGCCCTGCCCGTCACAGATCCCTGGGGCCAGCGTACTCAGCTGCCCTAGCCCTGCCAAATCTTTCCCTGAATCTTCGCTGGCCGTTGTGCAGTGTCTCGCTAACCCCCGCGCCCTGTTCTGACCCGACGCCCTGACCTCCATCCTCCCCCAGCGTGATCGGGATTCATAACTTAAGGACAAAAAGGGTATGGGGGTTCGATAACCTGCCCCTGTCCAACCGACCTCGACAACACACTAGACCTGAGTGGCTGGGGAGGGTCGGCATGCCCTGCAGCCCACCTGCCCGGCGATGCCACCTACAACCCCCACCGCTTTGGGGATCAGCGGGGACAGCGGGTACCCGGCGCGGTGGGGACGGGAGCCCGATGCCCCACCGGGTACCGAGCAGCAGCGTCGCGGGGGTCGCGCCCTGGTACCGATCGGCCCCCGGCGGCACCTGCTCCGCCGGCCCAGCAGGGACCAACAAGTGCCGGCGGTGGCGGTCCCGGCCCGGCCCGTCCCGTCGACTCCCCCCTCCCACCTCGCCCGGCGGCTACTCACAGCCAGTTGCTGGCGTTGGCCGAGAAGGTGGCGAGGATGATGAGCAGCAAGGAGCGCAGGAAATACTCCGGGCTCATCCTGGAGGGCAGGCAGGGACAGAGCGAGCGGAGCCGGCGGCGGCAGCCCCCCGACCCGCCCGGGGCAGCCGCCGCCGCAGGTGGGCGCGGGGCAGGAGCGGCGGCGGCGGCGGGCGCTGCCCGGTAGATGCGCCCGCGGCGGCCGCTGAGCCCGACTGTCAGCTCGGCCGGCCCATCCCGGGATGGAGCGGCGGGCCGGGGGCGGGCCGGGGGCGGGGGCAGCCCCGGGGGCCGCCCCGGCTGCGGCGCTGTTGGGCGGGACCCGCCGCCGGGGACACCCCCGGGGGCGGGATGGCGGGGGGGAGGGCACCGGAGGCTCTGCTGGCGGCCCCGGCTCCGCTTCATTCCCCCACCCTCCCCCGCCCCCGCCAAGTCCCTGCGCTCCCGCGGGGACCTCTACGGCACCCTCGGGTGGGTCTGGTGGGGGCTGTGGGATTGGGCACGGGAGGCTTTGCTTCGCCGTGGACCTGCAGGGGGAGATGGGGGCATCGCGAAGAGGGGAGGAGTTTTTTTCCTCTCACACTTGATACTTTCCGCGAGTAATTTCCGCGTGGTTGTGAAAAAGCAGAGCCTGCAGGATGGGGCCTGGCGCTGCCTCGGGTTTCTATATCGAAGGGAGCAGCCTGAGCATCGCCAAAACTGCCTTCCCCATTAACCACCACCCCTTTGATCAGGAGGGATTTCCCACATCCCAGTTTCTGAGGATTCAAAATAAATGCTGAATTTTGGCATTTGAAAAATCACAAGTAAGGAGAGGGATCTAGGGGGTTTCTATCAGGAAGGAATATCAGCTGGAACCAGCAGCAGGGACGAGGTTGCAAACCCACATCTCCACAGGGCTGCCCCGAGGAAAGCAGGGGCAGCTGCGGGGCTCTGATGATGGGCCCCAGGCTGTGCATGTGGAGAGTGATGCTTGACCAAGTATCAAGGCTTAAATCCACCTCTGAAGTTATCTAGAGTGGTCAGCTCTTGGGAATTCCAGGAGTGACTAGCAATGTGGCTTGCCCACCCTAGAGACCAAGAGCTGCAGTAAAGATCCCTATCTCCTCCTCGTCCACCATGTCTCCATCTATCCCCAGAAGTCCACATGGGCACAAATGACTTAATTTAAAGCCAGGAGTGACATGAGATGGATGTTTGGTGTGAAATCTAAGATCCCAGGCAGTCAACAACCATGCACCAAATCTCTTCCTGACAATGTTATTAGGTCCATTTCTAAAACTTCTTGCCACCATCTCTAAAATCTTGCCAAGCTGGTTTGGAGCTATTCAAGATTCCCTTTGTCTTTTCAACCCCATTTTCCTGCTCACAGTGTAGCTGGGACACACTTATTCACAGCACGACAACTTGTACTGGGCTGCACACATGCCTGTCTAAGTGTATTACACCTACTTTAAAATCTCTTGCATTAGTTTCCTGTCAAAGCGAGGATTTAATTTCAAAGTGCTTTGACTTATATTCCCGCTCCTGACAGGCAGCAGCCCACCCTCACCTAGTCAGTCATCTGGCTTTCACATCCTTGCTGATTATCCCAGTTGAAAGCGGGATGCTGGCTGCTTTGCCGGTGAATCGGAGGTTGTTGCTGTGAGCCCTGGCAGGGTAATTCAGTGCAACTGGAGCTGATTAATCTGGCTCATCGTTTGAGACAAAGCCATAGCCTTCCTCTGGCTTCTAATTGCTCTGGGTGTTGAGTGAAGTCGTCAGGAAGGCAAGAGCTAATTGAAAGGCTAAGGGGAATGGGAGGTTAGAGGGCCATGGCTGGCTGGCCAGAGCCACGTGGATCCATGGGAATATCATATTTTGGGGCCTCAGATGTGTTATTCCTGCCCTCCCTGCCCCACCCCAAGGAGAAACACCAGAGAAATCAACAGAAGCCAGTGGAATGGGCATGGACCCAGATTTTTTGACGGGTCTCCAGGGCACCCTGGCTGGTGTGGACACCTGCAGACTGAGGAGTATCTCTGGCCAAGATCCTCACAGTGCCAGGGCTGCTGGCACTGCTGCAGGCTCAGGGCACCCTGCAGCTCTTGTCAGGGTACCTGTGGTGGAAAGGTGATACAGTGAGTGCCTGACATGAGCTGGAAGACCTCTGTGAGATGCCACAGTTTGATTCCCCAGGGCCCTTCATATGGGCTCTGGGTGACGTGAGATGCTCCTCAGCTCTGTGATGTCCCTCCCCTCCCAGCACCTGCCTCCACACTCATTTTGCTGGCCCTGTGTTAAGGGTAGCTTAGGTGGGTCAAGGAGGTGTTTGGGATGGCAGATCCTCCAGTCACTCTGCTCCTCACCCTGATAGCAGCAGCAAAGTTTGTCAATAACTTGGCCCCAGCACCCCTGGAAATTCTCCCCCCAGATCTGCTTCCTCCTCCCTTTCACTTTGCACCTTCTGCCTGCAACATGCCTGCCTTGATACCTCTCCTGGCCTGGGTAACCAGTTATAGAGCATGTCCACCTGTCCACCTACAGCATGTTCAAGCCACTGTCTCCAGCGCAGCAGGTAGAGCAGAGGGGAACGTCCTGACTTACCCAGCAGGATGGGAGGCGTATACAGAAGGGATGAATGCCAGGCCATTTGCAGCAGTCACAGTGTGGGATCACGTCCATGGGATGCATTGGGGCTGGGGTGTCCACAGGGTAATAGGCAGGAGCCCCATGACAGAGGGAAGGCAGATGCAAACACATCTGGAGAGAGTCACCCTGAAGGGAAGTGCAGCATTAGCTGTCTACAGAGATGATAACAATGTGGCAGGGCAGGAGATGTGTTTATTTCACAGCCTCTGTGGTGGAGGAGACGATGAGTGTGAATAGACTGAATATGGAAATGGGCACTTGCTGGGAGGGGAGGTCCCTTGGCCTTTCCAAAGATGCCCATGAAACTCTGCTCAGCTGCTACCTGCAGCCCAGGAACTTTCTGCAAGTTGGCCTCTTATGCAGAAGCTGCCAGGTTGCTGTAAAGACTTCAAGGCACAGCTGATTTGGAAGAGTGGATCGCCCAGATCTGGCAGAGGAGTTAAGTAGGTACCAGGTCTCCTGGCCTTGTGCGTTGGTGCAGAGCACCCTGCATGGTGGGGCTTCTCCTTTGCCGCCCTCTCAGGACAACAGCCAGAGGCAAAGCGCCTTTGTCACTCCCAGTGTGGCTTGTAGCTCTGTGGCTGCTGCCGACCTCAGCACTGCGAGGCATTGCTTTTTATTACTGCCCATGTATTGCTGTAATGAACATCAAAACCCCATTAGACAAGAAGGCTCCCTTTGATGTGTAAATATTTCAGTGTATAGGAAGAGGAATAAAATGCACCTGAGGAGAGTTTCATAGACTTGCGCAGGTGCTTCTCTATTCAAAGATAGCAGAGAAATTACCATTGCTATATCAAAGGTGAGGAAAGGTCCCAGCAGTGGTAGCAGGAAGCAGGTTTCTAACTCTGAGACCAACATCAAAGCACAGAGCTCTTGGAGGACCATGCAAAGGTGTAGCCAGACTCTGGAGTTAAGTGATGGAGAGACAACTGCACTGAAGAATAAGTGCAGGCAGGTAGCACTCCTGCTCAATTCCTGGATCTGACCAGAGCTATTAGACATAGAGGTTATGGGAGATATTTTACACATTCTTTTTGACTTTCTGATGCCCCTGGGTCTTAGCAAATGTGTTTGAAAGTGGAGTAGTCTGCATTATGAGTGGTGGTCTCAGCCATGCAATGGCAAGAGGAGCTGCAGGAAAGAGGGAGGCAAAACTCATGGGTGAATCTGAGGCTGTGGAGGTTGAGGTTGAATAGAAATAAATTCTGTTTTGTACTTAATGGAACATAAATATCAGACACTTAGCAACAGTACGTGTATTAATCCTGTCCTGGAGAAAGGAGAAGCTGTTCTGAGAGCCTCCATACCAGAAAACACAGGACAATTGTACTCCTTTATAGAAACCTGTGGTTTTTCTGATGAAATTTATTTCAAACTATCCAAACATTTCAGAGCAGCACTGGCGACTGCTCAGAGAAGGTGCTGTGTGGGAGTGCAGTTCACAAACAGAAGCAGCTTTGCAAAGGTGAAAATTGTTCTGACAAAAGAACTGTGTCCAGTGCATTATAAACAGAAAGCAAGTGACTGCTGTTAACCCGTGCTCACCTGGTCAACTAAACACGACACAATGGTCACTAGAAAATCAAGACAGCCCTTTTTTGGCTGCAACAGGAAACCTTTAGCTCTGTGTGTGTTGCAGAGCACTTCAGCCTGTGTGCTTGGGGATGTGCATTCATTTGTGTGAGCCTTCAGAAACCGCAGGTGCAGACATTCAGTCCTAACAAATCTGCTGTGCTATCACCTGAAATCTGGCACCAAGACTAGAAAAGTTCAGTCCTCTGAGTTTATTATCAAATAGGGTATTGGAGACGCAGCAGAGTGGCTTGGCATTTAAGGTCTTTGTTGTTGAATGTTGTCTCTGAACAGAATGTGGGTGCTGACCATGTGGGTACTTAAGAGCATTGCTGAATACGGTGAATGCTTTCAAACCATACCATTGCAAAAAGAGCCATGTTTCCCACCAGCCAAACATATCCTTTTTTTTTCACAGGGCTGTGAATGAGTTGTCCCCTAGCTTGTACTATCTTCAGAGGAGATTGTATCATGATTCCAGGCTTCAGGGTTTAAAATATATCACAATTGACTTCACCACTCACTCGAGTGCCATCCAAACCAAACAGACTGTAGCACTGCTGAAACAAATTTTGATCCAGGTGCCAGACAAGTGGTCATAAATGGTGATGCACTTGCAGTGAGCCAGCCTTGAAGTGACAGCCAGCTACTGCAACCTTTGCCCTACTCACCCAGCTCAGGAAGAAGACGAGATTGTAGGCTGGTCGGATACATAACACCCTGATCAACTCCGCTTCAGTGCTTATTATACCTCCAGGCATTCGGGAGCTCCAAGACTTCATCCCCCATCGTGGGACCTGTTGGGAAGCCATGATTAGCTGAGCAGGGTGGGAGGAGGGATGACAGACACCAGGACTGCAGAGGGTCTTCCAGGCTGATGATGGCCAGGAAAGGACAGGGATGAACACCTCTGGCCATTTGTGACTTGTGGTGGAGTTGTCTTCACATTGTCTTCACATTCAGCATGTTGCAGATAAGACCTACTCTCACACCATGTGGTATAAACAACACCTATGGGCTCAGCTAAAGTGATGCCCACACCTCTCTTCTTGCGTGTGACCATTTTCAAAAGAAGTTGTGGGGACATGTCTTTTTCCAGCTCTCTCCTGGCACCACCCAACCTGTTAGTGCTCTTGCCGGTGTGGTTTTGGCCCAGCCAACTTGCTCCCCACCAGTCAGTGTCTAGGCAAAGTGAAAGGGAGGCCTTGGCCCAAGGAATGGGGTAGACAAGGCAGCTTTGTTTAAGCTGAGCTATATGGTCCCTAGCAGGTCTATACCCTCTGTGCCTGTTTCGCTTAGTCATGCAGACAAAGTCTTTTGGGGATACAAACCCAGAGGTGGGAAGGAACAGAAGTAAGTCATGGAAAAGGGAGATGCTGACTGGGATATTTGGTCTACTGATGGAGAATAAAATCTCAGGCAGCAATAAAAACTATGCACTAGAGCCTGAAAGAGCCTCCAAGCTTCCTCCTGGGACAAGGGCAGACAGAAACAAGAGAGCATTCTGTGCCAGTGAAGAAGTCCAGGACCAAAATCTTCTGGTGCGTCTCATCCAAGGTGTCTGCCTTCTCTGCATAAATTCCCTCTCTTTTCTTTGGCAAAGAGGCTGCAGAGCTGCCTTGGCACAGTCCTTTGAAGGCCATATGGACTATCAGTAAGGAACAGAGTTTTTTCTATCTTTGGCTATCATTCAAGTAACAAGGCATCAGCCTTATGTCAGAACATGGCTACGCTGGGAGGACATCAACCTCTCTTTCCATGTCCTGAGTGGGAAATGTTTTAAATGAGGACAGGGTTTCCCTTTCACACACATTTCCAAGAGGTCTCAATGTTTGTGCTGAACCATCTCTTCTATTGGCTTAATACATCCACAAAGAGGAGAAAACGTGGTCCTGAGATATGAGCAGTATCTTGTGGAGAGCTGATCCTTTGTTTAACGGGGCCTCTCAGGTGCACATGGAGCAAAGTGCTGGTTGTTGCTTTACAACTTCTTCATGCTGGTGGCTGATGAAAGTGCATGGACGGGGCATTGTCTTCTGGTTGTCAGGAAGATGCAGGGCTGGGCTTTGGGATATATTCTAGGGACAGGTTCCTGTACTCAGACCAACTTTCAGTCCACTGCTTTGCCAAAATAATCATTAATTGAATCTGATTCTCCATCCAAATGCTTGTTTCTCCTGAAGCACATCAGGAGTGAAACTCACACAGCAGTGTTGGGCTGGCTGAAGCTCTTCAACTTAATTTTCTCTGGTAGTGGGAAACTTCTTATTTTAAGTAGTGTTCTTTTCAGAAGTTACTAATTAAACAACAGAACAGGAAATGTAAGAGACAGTAAAATCCCCTCAGCTGTCCAGCACATTTCTACGTAAATATGGTGGTAAAATGATGAAAACAAAAACTTTCAGAGACAAAGACAAGTGAGAGACCCAGTGACGCAGCAGTGAAAAATCTATACTTTGTTATATTAATGTGAAACCACTGTGTTTATCCTGTGTCTTGGAGGATTTGGCACAATTATTCTTGGGAAGGGAGGGAAGCCATGTAGAAATCAGAATAGTCCAGATTTTTGCTAAAATATTTGTACAAATCAGGTTATTCAACTACAGCAAAGGACTTCTTTGGGGCTGCTGTTTCTGAAATTATCCTGCAAAACTGGAAGGACCGTAACTGCTTGGCTTTAATAGCCAGCTACATACAATGCAAACCTAATCAGTGAAGCTTGAAACGTCTGTGGCAGGGAAGAAAGGCAGAGTTTTATGGCTCTGCAGAGGTGTACAGAAGACCAGACCAAAAAAGCTGCCTAACACAGGGAGGAAAGCAACCAGTGATCTCCCATCTGCTAAAAGTCACTCTGTGGTCAGAGGCAATGGGGTGACTTTTCCATGCTGCCTTTTGCCTGGGTTGGTTGTGAAGGCTGGGAGGAGCCGTATCACGGGACACCACCTTGCACCCAACCTCCCTGGGGTGTTAAAGCAGCCTCCTTACCCCCAACTCCCACCCAGGCTGCATGGCTGTGGGGCAGGGACCCAGTAGAAACCATCCCAGCAGAAACCATCCCAGCAGAAACCATCCCAGCAATTTGGGGAAGAATTAAAGTTGCACTGTCTAACTTTCGGTTTTGCCTCCAGCAAAAGCTAAAAATGTTCCACATCACTTAGAGGTGTCAGGTTATTTAGCTGTAGGCTGAGAACAGCCCTCAGAACATCTCGGTTACACATTACCCTGAATATCTCAGCAAATTACTTGCAGATAATTGAAATAAAGGAAACGCAGTGGCTCGATTTACCCGATGAACTGTATATAGTAATGCAACCACTGCATTTTGCATTGATCATAAATCAGGATTTATTATCCCACCTGGCAAATATTGACTTTTTTTTTTTTCAGTCGGTACTTCCTTCTCACGTCAGTATAGCAGTGTTCATCCCAACTAAAGTCAATAGCTTCTTATTAACATTTCAGCTCTAAAAGTGCAGAGTGTCTGAGTCATCTTATCCCCAGAATCCCAAAACCTCTGGTCAGTGTTTTTCAACCTGCTTCAGTTTACTGAATCCGATAAATTTTCCTGTGGCAATGCAGCCCCTTCTAAACCAACTTAACTGTACTGATAACAGACTCCAGGTTGATTAGTTACTTTGTGCGGACCCCACATAAGCAGGGATTTGTGGATCAGAGGTTCAAAAGTGCAGATCCAAGAGATATATGGGAGACGGTCAATCAGTCAGATGCGAATTGTTTTGCATATTGAATTTAGGGGGTTCCTGAGTCATGAGGCGGATGTGCTTCAGAAAACCTCTTAACAGAAATCACCAAGAATGGGAATGTTGAGGTGGGTGATGGCTGTGGGTGCTTGCATATGTTTGACCTGTGAATATGTGTGTGCACATACATATATATATTTTATATATTTCACTCTATCTGTGAATTCAGTTTGAGGTCAGAAAAACATTTTATGGGTCAGGGGATGGGAAAGCAGTCCCACACTGACACTGCTGCATCCATCACCTGTCCCCTGTTCATGGGAAAGATCCTGGGGACAATGTGGTGGCTGCAGCTCAGCAATCCCAGTCAGACAAGTTTGCAGCACTGGGATTTCTCCAGAGCAGAACAAAGAGATAGGTCGTAAATACTGCAGAGACAGGGAAATGGGGAAAGTGCAGAGGGGCTCAGACACAGGAAATTTGGGGAGGAGACGGGATCAGAAAGGCACGTGTTCACAGTCTCACTCAGGTTAGTGGGAAAGAATGAAATCACTGGAGGAAAGAGAGAGGAAACTCCACATGCTTGGGGGACAAGCTATGGGCTGGTGGAAGGGGCCAGGACACCTTGGAGAAAGCTAAATATCAAGCGAAGAAGAGCTTAAAATGATCAATTGTGTTGTCCTTGTATCTGTGCTTTTTGTACTCCATAACCAGGTGATGATGGATAGTGGAGCAACATCTTGTCTCCCTGATGGGAGAGCTGTACCTCCAGAGTAAGTCCTGGAGGGTTTCCATGCAAAGGACAGTGGAAGGATGGCTGTTGGGGGGTGAGGAGGAGTTAAGCACTGTTTCAGGTTTCTCGGCCCAATGTCCTCTCCCACCAAAGGAGTAACACGTGATCTTTTTGGCCTGGTCACACAAAGACCACTGTAGGCTCCCAGGATCAAGAGTGTCCAACCACAGAGTGGACCACCAAGTCCTGAGATACAGTAGCCCTACCAGGATGGCATTAGCAAGTCACACACAGAACAGTGTTCTGGGGCTCCCTGCTAGGAATGTACTAACAGAAGTGCTCCTGAGACACAGCTGGTGAAGAGATACCAGGAGCAGGAAGGCACAGCACAGGAACCCATCAATGGAGATGGATGCTGCAGGGCTTCCCACATCGCCCTTGGGTGTAGGGGTAAGCAGTGCTTCAGGGTTGAGGGATAAGAGCACAGGAGCTCCCTAACACAGATATTTTCTGAGGCAGATGCTCAGAAGGGAGATGTTCTAGGTCAAGACTCTCGAGGCATTAACCAACCTGGGAACTGAAATGTGAGGTTGGCCATGTTCCTACTCCCAAGGATTTCTTCAGTGTCCTCTAACTTGGACCCCAGTGGGTTTTTTTCCTGCCATGGGCACCACTTCCACCCCTGGGGATGGTGAAATAGCAGAACCCATGGTGGGTGGCCTTGCAGACTCTGAGGTTTTTTGGGTGGGGATGCCATGCTGAGATGTGTAAGACACTACAGTGGTCTCTGAAAAATCTGAGTACCTGGAGAGCATTGTTGGCCTGCTGGACCCCTTTGAGATCCTCAGACAGGTCCTTTGCTGTGATTTGTAGTATGAATCATCCTACAAAGGACAGATACCCAGTAAACTGTGGGGAGCTTGTGCATGGCAGTCCACCGCAAAGGGTTCAAGACATTTTCCTTGAGTGCAACTGCCTGAAAAATGGGTATCAACTGCAAGATAATCAGCCAGAGTCCCTTCTTCATCCATGGACAAATGCTGTCCTCTCCAGTGGGTGTTCATCTCTGACAGTGGGTTGTTCTTGCAGAGCCTGTGGCAATGCTTATCAAAGCTGTAGAGAAGTTCATGTAAGTTCCCAAGGCTGGGCTTCTCTTGGGTGGTAGGCGAGATGAATTCACCCCTGTGAGGAGGGCTCACAAATTAAATCTGTGACCCTCCTGCTGATTTGAGGCATTTTCCCTGTGTGTGTCTGAATGGGAAATTACAGCAGCAAGTCGGGCTACCCTGGCCCACAGAGCTGCTGTCACAGATGCCAGAATTGATGAGTGCAGTTGTGTTTGACTGAGGGGTCTCAAAGGACTCCCAGTTGTAAATGCTGACATTGATATAGGGGTCATCTTCCATCCTAGAAGCACTGTACAAAGTGACAGACTTTGAACCACCCAGAAACATTGCATGATGCAGGAAACACCTTGGGGCATGTCTGGCATTGAGGAAAAGCCAAAGAGAAGATGTTTAACCATCTCTCTGGCTTTCTACCAAGCTGAGATGAGCAGTACAGAGTGGCCAGTGTGCACAGACCTAGGACTGCTGAAATGAGTAGAAAAAAGATCAAGTTTTAATTTTTTTTTTTTCTTCTCCTGCTCAAAGTGCATTTTTTTGATCATTTCCTCGTTTTTTTCAGATTACTGATTTCTGTCACTCTGGGAAATTGGGAAATATTTAGAGAGCTGATTTCCAAGCAGTTCCTTTCCAGAGCTGCAGGAGATGATGGCAAGAGCCTCACAGTGAATGTGAGCGGAGCTTGCAGCGCTCAGAGCATTCGCTTCAGCAGATGCTCTAATCCCAAGTGTACAAGGGCACCTAGTTTGGACACCCCAATTTAGGAACAAATTGAAATGCATTTTGGTGAGATGAATTTTTAAGGATCTGGCCCAGTCCAAGCATATTCATCAGATTCCCAGGGTGTCCCATCAGCTCTTAGAGCTCTTATGGTCACCTGCCTTAGCACCATTTCAAAACCAAGAGTGGGTCTGTCCTGCCACCAAAGGAAATGCCGTGCTGATTTGACATGGTTCTGCTCTTTTGAGCAAATCAGGGCAGTTTGCATTGCTACTCTACCAGGATATATGGCAACATGAAGGTCTGAAACCATTATAGTTGCTTGAGAGAATCAGCCAGCAAAACAAACACTAAATGTTTAGGAAGGCAAGAGCAGCTATGTCCCATGGCGCACACACAGGGAGCCTGACCTGCTGTGATCTTCATGACTAAACACAATCTTCAGCCATTGATGCAGCAAGGAAACAAGTTTTGAACCTGCCCTGTGGTAATACAATGGATGAAGGGAACTTGAAACCAGTACCCAAGTTAACCAGGAAGTCCAAGTTCACAGTGATGCAGAGTGCCACATCCTAGTTGTTATGAGGAGGCATCTTGGTAGCTTCACAGCCTGGATGACAGTAACTCATCTCTTAACTGTAGGCAGCAGCTGCCAGAAGCAAATTACACTTAATCCTCCCAGCCCCTTCATATAAGGCAGGGGAGCAGTTGCAAACTCTGGTACTTGTGCCTGGCTGTAACACTGTCCTGCCTGGCTAAGTCATCTTCCAGCTCATCCTAGTCCAGCTGCTGGAGAACTTTGGGGGGACTGAGAATGTCCTACTTGCCTTGATGGACCAACCTTTTCCTACGCGAAAACCTTGCCCTGCCATGGCCAGTGGAGGCTGGCACTTGATACGGGGCATCAGCAGCACTTTTTCTTGGAAGTCCTCTTTGTGCATCACAGGTCTGACCATGCTCCCGCCTAGCACAGGACCACTGAGTAATCACGGAGGAGGGAATTCGTGGTGACCACACCAGGGGTGAGCGTGTCTGGCTCACCAGTGGCCAGGAGCGTGCTGTCTGGGACACGCCACTAGAGGGGGACACAGCCATGTGCAATGGGAAGTGGCCACCAGCCACGAGTGTGGACCTGTGGGGCAGACTCATTGGCCCAGTAACTGGGTGGCCAGAGTGAGCCATTGCCATCTCAGACCTTCTGTACATCTATTGCCCATGCTGCTTACAGCCCAGATCATACCCAGCCACGGTAAGGCAATGTGCATGTAAAGCCCTCTAGCCCTTTGGTTGATGTGAAGTCAATGGCTGTGGTGTGGGATGGGGTTAACTTTGCTTTTCACTCTTTCCACTTGTCATTGGTATGACTCTGGATGTTGCCTGGCATTTTCCATGTCTGAAAATCCTGGAAACCCTGCACTGGGCCTGCTTACTCTGTGGTGTGGGCATGTAGCATGGTGGGATATAACCTGTGGGGAAGACCTAAAAATTACTTCAATGAGAGGAAGAGTTTCAAGAGTTTTCAGCTTTATCTGTTCCTTTACTGTGGCAGGTCTTTAAAAAGAGGTTTCTAATTTGGGATAGCCAGGCTGTGTCCGTGCCTGGTGTCATGACCTGTGGCCTCCTGCTTCTCTTTCCTTACAGACCTTTTCTTGGGAACTCTTAGCTGCAACGAATTCTAGTGGTACAGCTGGATTAATCTTGGATGTACACCTAAATTGAGACCTGACGGTGGGGCAAATTTTCAAGGGAACCTAAAGGAGGATGGGACATGATTCCTACTGAATTGTAATGGGATCAGTGCTTAATTCTTCAGACAACTTTGAAAAGTACAATGTGGATCAAATTGCCCAAAAAAGGGTTATACCTAGGCATGAATGTTGATACTGATCTTCTGTTCATCTGGAAGTGAGGTAACAGTTTGCATGGCTACAGGGTCTATCTGCTGAGTGGAGCCTGAGATGTGATGCTTAGCTATAGACATGCAGTGGAGAGAGGAACATGGTGTTTGGAGAGGAATGTAGGGTCCAACTATGGAATTTGATGACCCTGGTCATGAAGTGTCTGAATGTCAGTGGAGCACATGTGGTTTTGGTGACCTCCCATTGTATGCCTGCACTATAGACATGGGCTGTCTGGGTGGACACGGGACTTGGAGAGCATGAGTGTGTTTATGTGCATGTGTTTATGTGCATGTGTTTGGAGGGTATCAACTAACTCCATGACATGTCTCCAGTGGTGGTATTTCATCTGGCATATCTAGTCTCATGCACCATCTATCTTGTCCTCAGCAGATGGTCTGATGAAGACACAGAAGGTCTGATGAAGGTGCCTGCTGTCAAACTGAACAATGCAATGGGTGGGATACTGGTACCTGCATGTGCAGGCAAATATGCAGAAACTCAGCAGAGACGTCTAGGGAAGAACAAAGTATCTGCATCAAATTCTCTTCTGGTTATTTTTTTCTCTGGTCAAAACCAAGGCTGTTACAAGAAGCAGTGGTCCATGCAGTTTGATTGACACCACATGATTTTGTCAAAAAACACTCAACCCCTCCCATGTTTTCCTTAAATGCTTTTCAATCAGCTGCAGAAGTTTTGCTTTTCATTTGAAGGCAAAAAAATACTTAAAATTCAAGCTAGAGTAAATGAATTTAAGCTAGTGGCTGCAAATCCCAGCAGATAATAAGTAGTGAAATTACTTTGCATTGTGTTAGCTAATTTGCTGAATCTTACAGTAATTTCTCCTACTCAAATGGTAAGTATTTTAATTACTAGATTTATTGCTAACTGAAACCCTCCATAGCAGTGAAATTACTTAGGATTTCTTTAGTATAAATTATTGTGAATTTCTGCAATTGATTGCACAATGAATAGCTCTTTTTATCACTCCAGAGTAATGTAGGGATGGGATTTCATGCCATTAATTTTTATGGGAGTTCAATGTCAGGGGTCCTCAGGGAGCTTTGAAAATCACAGCCCTTAATTTTTAATTTTCAGTCCTTATAAACAATGCTGTTTCTTTGGGTGTGCCTGTGAACCGAGGGCCAGTCAAACATCGGTTCTTCATGGGCCCTGCCAAATGCTGGATCCTTCTGAGTTTATTATTTTAATCTGTAATTACAAGGGAAGAGCTGAGCTCTGGTGAACAACCCGATCCTGTCCTGTCCTTCCCCTGGTCCCTCAACCCTGTTTGTCTCCATTTGAAGCATTTGGCCAAGGACCCATGCTTGGAACTGTATAAGGACTCAGAGATGTGACATCTACTAACCAAAAGGGTAGTTTTGGGAGGGAAATTTGCTCTTGTTAGGACAAGTCTGGTCACTTGGGCACCTACAGCAACTGCTGGAGCTTAGAGGAGCCAGACTGGGCTTTGGAGGAATCTGTGGCCATGGGTGGTCCCTGGGAAGGTCCTAGCCCACGAGCAGATGCTGCTCTGGACTGATCCCCAGAACTTGGGAGCCACTAAGAAAATCACTGGGAAATGTCTCTTTGTCTGTCCCAGAGAGGGGGTGGGAGGCAGTAGAAGTTGGGGGACGTCTCCCTGCAGCATTTGGTCCCATAGGTATCATGCAAGTTTTGTCATCTACAGCCAAGATCTGAGCTGACACTCCATGCCTGGAAAATACCTGCAGTTATGTAAATGAGAACCCATACTATGATCTTCACCTTTCTCAGGAGAAATGGCATTACATACCATGTTTTGCCTCAGGGGACAGACATCCGCCCAGAAGTGTCTCAAGCAGCTCCCACTGCAATGACCTTATTGCCCTGACTCACATCTTCCTGGCCCGGCTTCTCCTCTCACTCCCTGCCTGCCTTACCCGCCTGCTGGCAGGGTGCTGGGGGCCCTGCAGCTCCTGGCACCTCCCTCTGCAGTCCCAGGTGATAGGACCCACTACACAGCCTGGCACCACCTTTGCCATGCTGTCCTCCATCAGCTGAGGAGAAAATCTGCCCCATGCTGTTTCTTGTAGCCAACCCAGCAGCTCTTATCCTCTGCAGGAGCACTGTGGCTCTGGGCAAACACGGAGGTGGTTGTGCCCAGCTGGGTAGTGGCCATGGGTTAAATTTAATTGGAAAGACAGGATGGTAAAACACAGCATCATCCCACATCCAACAAAGGGAAAGCACAGGGATGCAGGATGTCTACTCTCCCTTGTCTTCAGCCTGCGGTCCACTGTTCCATCTGCTGTGCCAGGAAGACAATTTGCAGTACCCCTGTTTCAGGTGGGGAAGAGGTTAAAGGGGTTCCTTAAAACACTCAGAGACAGCTCTGGGTGATGGGGGGTGTGGTGTGTGTGTGTGTGTGTGTGTGTGTGGAATTGGAGACTGCTGAGGAGGGGCTGGATACTTCCAGCATCTGAGGCTAGGAGGCAGTAGGATGTGCATACGTGGTCCTTGGCTGGTCTTTCTGCCCTCTGGCAAGGGACATGTTGCTATGGGACTTTGGATGGTGGCAGGGAAGCAGGATTTCGGATGACTCTGTGACTTTGTTGCAGCAACAGGGAATGGGGGAAAGAGCTTGCAAGTGAGGGGGGAACCTACCCCAACAAGGGAAGGTTGTTTGCTTTGAAGGCAGCACCCTTGTTGATTCTGGTAGCCCATCAGTTGATGCTGACCCTCCAGCTCATACCTAGATGCAACATGCAATACTGGGGTCTGCTACACTGGTCTGATGAGGTCCAGCACCCAAAGGAGGCTTTAAAGGCCAAGGAGTGCTAAGCATCTCCCGCCAGTGTGAACCCCTCTGTATGTGGCAGTCTCAGGTGGGAGGCTCTTTGGTGACCCCTTACTGCCAGGTGAGCCCTTGTTTGCGCAGTTGCCCGGCGGATGAGATGTATTTATAGCTGTTGTTAAATCATAGCCGTGCAGCTGAAGGACTGGGCTGCTTCCAAGGACTGCTCACGCCGATCTGGCGGGGGATGGAGGCAGGTTACATATTTACACATTAGTTTAAAATGTGGATTCTTTCCCCCAGGGGCCTGGAATGGCTCATAGGCAGCTGCTCCAGCCATCAGCTCAGCTCGTATTTATTTGTGTTTTCAAACATTTAGTCAGTATTTACACAATAGACGCAATATTAGTAATATCTGCAATAATTTATATGATACCAAATGGGATTTCTCACGGCCAATGGGCTGCCTGGGGACTTGGCCCCTGCTCCCTGTTAAAAGCTCAAAAAAGTACAAATTAACAAGCCGTAAAATAACATCTTCATAAAAGAACAGGGGAAAAGAGGCCAGATCCTGGGAGGTGCTGAGTGATCGTGACAGCCCTGAGGGCCACTGGGGATGGAGGGTGCTCAACACCTGTGCAAATCAGGGCTCGGCCGTCCTGCAAGGAAGAGAAAGGGTTCTACATGGCAGTCCTAGCATGGACATCAGCATTCCTCAGTGCCATGGTGGAGCAAAGCTATGACTGGGTGCTGGTGGCAGCAGAGGAATCCCTTTGACCTCCAGGCCATGGCAGGCGACCACATGCCACCAGGGTGGAAAGCTCCTGGCTTCCCCATCTCCCACTTCTGTAGGTGTTCATGGTGAGAGGAGGCAGCTAAAATCTGGGGCAGGGGCAGACTATGGGGCACATGCCTGAAGCAATGCCCAGGAGGGAAACCAGTGCATCATCCGTCATCTCCATGGCTGGACTCTGGTCAGCTGGGCACAGTGCTACTGCAGAGACCAACAAAGTGACCACTGTGGCTCAGGGACACATTTCTCTGTGAGATTAACATGTGAATGTTTGGGGACCACCTGAATGCAGGCCAATGCTTTCCCAGCTTCCTCCTAAACAGCAAGAACTGGAAGCATTGCAGGGAGGGGGATGGGGTTTGGGCTTGCTTTCAGTCTATCCGTGAGCTTCTTGGTTTTCTGTATCAAAAGCTGTTTTGCCAGACCCCAATGTTGTGCTTCAACTTAACAACAAACTCCCTTTTTATTTCCTGGGTATGTTCACCCTGGGAAAAGTGGTTTCCCAGCTTGCATCTTCTCTACTGTGTGTTTCTCTCTGCCAGGGTGCCCCTTCACCCCTACCCTGCACTTCCAGCAGCAGCATGGCACCATGCTCCAAGTAGCTCTGTGCAAGTAGCTCTTGCAGACTCACACATCTTCATGCAGTGTTCCAAAGCACTGATGGATCTCTTGCTTTTCTGGAGCCCCTGCAAAGTCCCTGACCTGTGCTAGCTGCAGGGTGGAAATACAATGGGAATAGGGGCATCCTGTGCTCTCTGGTGCTACTGGTGCCACTGCCTCAGAGGCTGCCCTCAGCACCTTGCACCCTGCAGCCAGTGACTTTAGACCAAAGGTTTCTGTCTTCTGATGAAATTCTCCTGGTGTTGGCTCCACCTTCCCCTGTGCCAGCCTCAGCACCCTGGGCACACCTTGGCCCCAATCCTTTCATGTCCCATGTGCTGCAGTACCCTCAGTGATCACACACCACTTCTCACGGGATGACAGGGGGGTCTGGGGAGGTCTAGAGAAATAAGCTTTTGGCATCCACCCCGCTTTCTTTTCCCTTTGCATCTCCCCTCCCACCCTCTCTCAATGCCAGGAAACATCACCATTTCACCTGGGTCACCCACAGCCAACCTGGCCATCACAGCCCCACCCATGATTGTTACTCTGTGCTGGTCCGAGGGGTTGTCCTCCTCCATCTCCTGCTCCTGCCTTTTGGCCAGGGGTGTGAATGGCTTGGCAGTGGCACAGGTCAGGGTGAGGGTGGACTGAGATGATGACATGTGAAGGCAGTGGCAGAAGTTTGGGGATGCAGGGTGGGGTCTTGCAGCATAACGTAACTGCAGGGCACGGTCCAGGGGGACTGGGAGCGTGAGGAGGCGTGTGCTGTATTTCAAGCAACTCCACACTGTCTCTGCCTCTGCAGCCACTTGCCATATTCAAACCAGATGCAATATCCGCTTGTCAGCAGTGTAGCGTGCATGGGGGGATTTCATTCATATGTTTTGGACCTATCCCAAGCCAAACAAATGATGGAAAGGCGCAATTAACCCAATCTCAAATCTAATCTGCTCTGAGTGCCTCTCTGTCCTGGGCTCTGACTGCTCCACTGGTGGTGACTTGCCTCCAGATAAGTGTGAGGAGACATTGGACGCTTGGCCAATAAAGCAGATGATGGCAGTTGGAAACAGGGGACTGGTGATGGTGGGGCTGCTGGGGTCAGCTGAGCCCAAAGCGAAGGCCACACACTGGTGTGGCAACAGCCTTGCACCAGCATGTAGATGGGGAAGGTATGACACAAGATTGGGATCATGGGTCAGAAGGGGCCAGGTCACACATCACCATCTCCAAGACCACAGTGATGACAGCTTCCCTGTGTGACAGATGCCCTTCATCCATGCCCTGGGTAATGAAAGGGACTTTTCTTATCCAGTCCTGCTCATGTTCCTCTTCATGTTCCTCTTCAAAGACCTACTTGTAGGAATCCCTTGGGTTAAGACTCTAAAAGGTAAGGGGGCCCAAGAGAGCTGGTTGATATTCAAACATCACTTCCTCCAAGCTCAAGACAAGTGCATTCCTTTGAGTAAAAAATCAAGTAGAGAAGGCAGGAGACCAGTATGGATGAGAAGGAGCTGCTGAAAAAACTCATATAGAAGAAAGAAGTTCACAGCATGTGGAAAAAGGGACTAGTCTCTTGGAAGAATTATAGGAATGCTGTCAGGGTTTGTAGAGATGCAACAAGGAAGGCCAAGGCCCTCTTGGAATTAACTCTGGCAAAGGAAGTAAAAGAACAAGAAGAGCTTCTTCAAATACATCAATGGTAGAAGGAAGACGAGGGAAAAGGTGGGCCCACTGCTGAATGAGGTGGGAGCCCTTGTGACAGAGGATGCAGAGAAGTTGGAGTTTCTGAAGGCCTTCACTGCTCAGACCATGCCTCAGGAATCTCAGACCCTGGAAGTAAGAGTGAAAGCCTGGAGGGAGGAAACCTCTACACTGATCAATGAGGACTGGGTTAGAAATCACTTGGGTAAATTGAACACGCACAAGTCTGTGGGCCCTGATGGGCTGCACCCACGAGTGCTGAGGGAGCTGCTGATGTTGTTGTTCTACCATTCTCCATCATTTTGGAAAGACCATGGAGAACAGGTGAGGTGCCTGAGGACTGGAGGAAGGCCAATGTCACTCCAGTCTTCAAAAAGGGGAAGAAGGAAGACCCTGGTAATTACAGACCAGTGTCAGCCTCACCTCCATCCCTGGAAAGGTAATGGAGCATCTCATTCTGGAGATTGTATTTTAGCACATGGAAGAAAAGAATATTATCAAGAGTGGCCAGCATGGATTTACTAAAGGGAAGTCGTGTCTGACTAATCTGATAGCCTTCTATGATGGTGTGACTGAATGCAAGAAGAGCAGTGGATGATGTCTACCTTGACTTCATCAAGGCTTCTGACACTGTCTCCCGTAACATCCTCCTGGGTAATCTCAGGGAGTGTGGGTTAGGGGAGTGGACAGTGAGATGGGTTGAGAATTGGCTAAACAATAGAGCTCAGGGGGGTTATGATCAGTGGTACAGAGTCCAGCTGGCAACCTGTAACTAGCAGTGTTCCCCAGGGGTCAGATCTGGGTCCAGTCTTATTCCACATCTTCATCAATGACCTGGATGAAGGGATGGAGTGTACCCTCAGCCAGTTTGCTGATGATATGAAACTGGGAGGAGTGGCTGATACACCAGAGGGCTGCGCTGCCATCCAGTGAGATCTGGACAGATTGGAGAGAAGGGCAAAGGCAAGCCTAATGAAGTTCAACAAGGATAAGTGTAGAGTCCTGCATCTGGGAAGGAACAACACCAGGCACTGGCACAGGTGAGGAGTAGACTCGCTGGAAAGCAGACCCATGGAGAGGGACCTTGGTGTCCTGGTGGACAATAAGTTCTCCATGGAACAGCAATGGGCCCTTGTGGCCAGGAAAGCCAATGGCACCCTGGGGGGCATAATGAAGAGTGTGGCCAGCAGGTCGAGGGAGGGTCTCCTTCCCCTCTATTCTGCATTAGTGAGACCACAACTGGAGTATTATGTTCAGTTCTGGTCTCCCCAGTTCAAGAGGGACAGGGAAATACTGGAGAGAATCCAGCGGAGGCTACAAAGATGATGAAGGGACTGGAACATCTCTGATGGGGAAAGGCTGAGAGCCCTGGGGCTGTGTAGTCTGGAGAAGAGAAGCCTGAGAGGGGATCTTAGGAATGTTTACAAATATTTGAGGGGTGGGTGTCAAGTAGAAGGGGCCAGGCTCTTTTCAGTGGTGACCTGTGATAGGATGAGAGGTAATGGTCACAAGCTGAAACAGGAAGTTCTACATCAATATGAGGAAGAAGTTCTTCACTGTGAGAGTGACAGAGCCTGGCCCAGGCTGCCCAGAGAGGTTGTGGAGTCTCCTTCTCTGGAGGCTTTCAAGACCCACCTGGATCTGTTCCTGTGTGGGCTGCCCTGGGTGACCCTGCTCTGGCAGGGGGGTTGGGCTCAATGATCTCCAGAGGTGCCTCCCAACCCCTACCATTCTATGATTCTATGTTTTTTGTTAGGAAAGCCCATCATGGTGGATGTGAGATAGGAGGGATGATAAGAAAGTTCATCAGTGGGAAATGAACTCAGGAAACTCACCAGTCCATCACCCATCCTGACTCCACCTGTCACTTACTTCCTGCAAGACCAGGTCCCACCCCGTATCTATCCCATCACCTCTGCCTATGCCTGCAATGACAAATCTCATCTTTTCCTACAGGCCAGCTTTAGCTGACTCTATCCCCTGTGTCCTTGTTCTCCTGCCACCCTGCCCAGCACAGTTGCTTTTGCTCCAATACCCCGTCTCTCCCACAGCCATTGCCCTGCTTACTCTCTCTCCCACCTACAAAGGCTGACCCTGCTCAGCAGCTGTGAGCTCTGTTCTCCTCTCCCAACTTCTTGCAATGCTGACAGCTTCAAGGAAGACTAGGACCATCCCTTCAGCTCATGTCAGCCTTGCTTTCTGCCAGGGCCTGCCTTTCAACTTATCAGGCCGTTTGGTCTGGATTTTACTGCCTGGGTCTCGCTATAGATAATTTCATCTGTCTGGATACCTGGTGACCAAACAGGTATTGTGGTCCAATTATGGCAGCCAGAAAGTCCATGTGGCCTGCTGTATGTTCTATGGCTATTTGCCTGCTTCAATGATGCTGCTCCAGTACATACTCTTTGCTGAGCTGTCCCATGCAGGGATGGCTTGGGCTAGTACTTGGGACATGTCATGGAGAATACCAGATGAGATGCACCCCAAGTAAGTTATAATTCCTGCCACTTGCCCTTTGTTACACCAGTTCCCATCCCTGTGGAGCAATTCTTCTACCTGTGTCTGGTGCACATGGCCACATCTTCCTGAACCTGTAGACAGCTCAGCCAGGGTATCACCCATCACTTCTTCCTTGTCTTCAAATACAGGGAGCCATATATAGGGAACCATGTGGAGCCCAGCAGGACACTGCAGAGGGGATGGCACCCCACAAAGATCAGAGGGTCTACTGGCTCAGGTGGGCAGGGCTCTGACAAGGGGAACCACACTGCATCTTCCTTCTGTGGAAGCAGGGTCCACGTGGGGAGGAAGCCAAAGGCAGCAGGGAGTTTGCAGTGAGGCAAGAGACTATAACATGTGCTTGCAAAGTGTTCATGGGTCAGGACCTGGCAAGTGACAAGTCTGGTTTTAAAAATGAGATGAAAGCAAAGCAGACATTCTGCATACTCCTTAGATGCCATCTGTATGTGGCATGCTACAAGAACATGACAGGGATGAAAAGGAAGAATGCAGCCTTTCTTTTCTAATCCCCTGACTCCAGCAGCTGGGTCTTGAAGGAAAGAGTAAATCTCGCAAAATGTGTGCTGAGAGTTGGCCAGAACACAGCATCCTTGGAGTCCTGGCCTCTCGTTGCACTGCTGGGTATTGCTCGGTCCATCCCAACTAGGACTTTTGGTCATGGCCATGACTGTTGTGACCCCTCATGCACACAGGACAGTGGTTAATGTTGGAGCTTCCTCTTGTGTTTGAGCTGGTGGGAAGGTATTGGGTAGGATTTCCATGCTAGGGAACATGTTGGGCGCTGTGAGGACTCTCAGACAAGAGGACATGGCATGACGCGTGCATACATGAGGATGGGATGGCTTTTCCACCAAGGTGGGACCTGGAGTCCTTTGCCAGTGCTGGACCTCAGGACTCTCTCAATGCCAGGACCAGAGACCATTTCCACTGGAGACCATCTCAGCAGCCAGAGAGGGAAACAAGTACATCTCACTGTTGAACTCCATCTAGTGGCATGTGTGGGCCTCAGCATGGTGCAGCCATCTCCATCCCAGCTGCTCCACAGCTTAGACACTTGGATCAACCAGCTGGCCCTGGTCTTGGCCACAGGAACCAAAACACCGGCAGATTACTCTCTGCTCCTCTTCCCTATCCCCAGGCTGTCTTGACATGCACTGGAAGAGCGTTTTGTTGCAGCAGTCTGTTTGTGAGCAAGGTAAACACCTGATGCAGGGAGTATTTGCAGTGAAGACTTTGCTTCATCATCCAGTGGGGATAGCCAGCAGAAAAGCAAGTTGAGATTTGGCTGTTTCGATGGGATAGTCCAGCTGGCAAGTTGTGCACATTTGTCCCTTCCAGGGGTTACAGATGTGTGCTGGACACTGTGGGAATGGGATTTTATAACAGTAATTAGTTTATTCCTGAGGTAAGCAGTATAAATAGGAGAAAAATTTGTTTCCTGTTCCAATGCAAATAACCAACTGGCAGCCAGTTGGATAAGGGCCATTGAATATCAAAAGCCAAACAGGGGACTGTGTCAGCTCTATATCCCCTTCTGGCTTATTTGCATGCTGGTTGGTAGAGGAATGTTTCTCTTTAGGTTACTAAATTTACTAGCTTACTGTATTTTTTTAGCTTGGGGCTGGTTATTTGAGTGGCCACTGGCCAACTGGATGCCTACAGTTTATTTGAATGGCTGATGGCCAGGATTTGTCACTGGTCCTCTGAGCATCCCAGACCCAATCAATGTTATTGACCCAGGAGAATGAGCTTCTTCTCAGTTGGGCTGACCTCATGTCAGTGGCAGAGCTCTACATCATGTCCTGACAGGCTTCTTCTCCACCAACCATGATCCTCTTGCTGCTTTTTCTCTTGGAACAACTGTATTTTCTTTCTGCCTATCTTGCTGGCTTTTAGTTTTCCCTATGGTGGCATAAGCCACAGCTAGAAAGAGTTCGTGCTGTTCTCTGCTGGATGATGCTTTCTAATAACACTTCGGCCTGTCTCTGCAGCAGGGGTGTGAGGTCCTCCTCCTGCTCCAATAAACATTGCATCTGTGTTTTCCCCAGGCTTCCTTCATGTCCAGTCCCAGACTTGTATGGGAGCTCCACACTTTACACACCATGGTTTCAGCAGAGCAGGACCCTGTCTGCCTTTGGGTGCTGTCACCATCATATCCAGATGGGACAAAGCTTCACTGCTTTTGTGAAGGAGAAGCAGCTGGTTGTTGTCTCATCAACATCCAACCAAACCAAAGGTGCCTCTCCTGGCTGTTGATGTGGGATTAGTGGCATGGTGCTACACTCCATCTTCATCAAGACCTGCAGCAAAGAAAGATTTTATTTTCCTTACTGTGCTATAACTACATGGCCATTTTTCTGGGACTTTTTGACTATCTTGAAAACCACTGAATTTTCCTCCTACTGGTGCTTTGACACTGGAGGATGCAGCAAGATTTTGGGGAGGCTTGGCACTGACTGTTTCCTCGGGACCCTGATAACTCCATTTCCTTCTCCAATATACCTCCTTGTCTCCCTGTCCTACTTCCACCTGATGTCCTGAAAGCTCTCTTTATCAGCTTAGCAAGGACAAGCAACTTTTGTAGTGGGCCCACCATCATATTTCTCCCACCATCATCAGAGTCTTCTGTGTTTGAGTTCTCACTCTTCTCCATCCCCATGTCTCCCTGCTTAGTGTGCCCAGCTGGAATTCTTTTAATGATAGCAACTTGATGAACATCCCTGGCTTTTCATCTCACTATGTAGGACCAGCCTTTGCTTCACATAGATCCTTGGGCTATGAGGGCAGCACCATAGGTCATGTCCTTCCTGTGGCTAGTGACAAAGACATTTCATGGAAGTTTTTACCCAGCCTGTGGCCAGGTCCATAAATTCCTCCTGTTTGCCTGGAGAAACTCCACACATTACACATAGATCACTCAGTGTTTCCCACAAAGAAAGACTCAGCATTGAGTGCTTCACAACTGCCAACTCCCAAAGCTGAGGCTTGAGTTGTCCCCAGGCTGGTGTTGGGGTTTGTTTTGCTAAAGAAAGTGTGAAATTTAGTAAAAATGATCTCTCAAAATAGGCCCAGGAGGAATGCACTGTGGGACCCAGGTCAAGAACAGGCTTGGTGCCTATGGGTGTAGAATGTTTGGTGGAGGAACAGTTTGGTGTTGGGAAGCTCATCTTCATCATTCTTGTGAATGTTTCCCATGCCCGGCCAAGGGCCATCTTTTCCATCTGTCCTGTCCTGGAGATGGCTATGGTGTGTGAGATGTGACCTCAACCCCTATTCTGGGCAGTACATGCTTGGGGACTTGGCAGGGGACAAGGTAACTGCAGTTCAACACAAGTGGTTCTCTGTAGCCCAGAGGCACTGTGCTTGGTGCAGGGCACTGCACAGACACCAACAGTCCTTATTTACCAGGCTGAGCTCCCAGGAGTCTTGAGAGGGCTTAACACTAATCCCATTGACTTTATGGGGACCTACATAAAATGTTCCTCACACACAGGTGTGGAAGAGGGTGTGTTCCTAAATGTAGCCTCCATCTTCCTGCCTTGCACATGCACTGTGAGGCACAGGTGGTCCCATGGGAGCTGATGGCACCAAAAACACACAGCATGATCCCTGCATCCCTGGGGTCCCTGAAGACACAGAAAGGTATCACTCCAATGACAGCAGCTGCCAAAACCCAGATTCATAACATCTAAAGCCCCCTTGTGAGGCTAAGTCCACACATCCAACTGCTCTGGAGTGGAGTGATGCCTTCATGCTAAAAAACTTCAGGAGACGATGTTTGAGTCAGTCTTGGAGGAGCACTTCCTTGCAGCAATGGTAAATCTTGCAGGATTGCAATGTGAAGGGGGAGGAAGAGTGGGGTCAAACTCCATTCACGGCTCTGGTCAGCAAGGCTGCAGATCCCTGCCAGCACAGCCTGTAGCAGAGCACTTTATTATTTCCCTTGATCTATTGTTTCTACACATACTTCTGGTGATGGGTGGCCCCACATGGATTTCCACTCCAGCATCTCCCAGCAGATGCTGTCAAGTCAGTAGGGCTCTCGCTGCCAAGGAGGGGGTCAGGGCAGGGTCCCTGTGCCCATGCCTTCCCTGCCATTACCATGCAACTCCCATAACAGATGAGTCCCCTGCCGTCCTATGTATCTCCTAGGACATGGGCTGGCATTGTTCCCTTTTTCTGAGCTCAGCCTGTCTGGGTACTGCTGGAGAGTCCTCCAGGGACTGGGAGGAAGTTCTGTACCAGCCCATCTGGGATGGGAGGTGAAAACCCAGCCACAAGGTGCCTGCAGGGAGTGAGAGCATGTCTGCCATCGTGGGCTGAACTGGAGGTCCTTAGAGAGCCTCAGGCCCACCTTGACCTTCCCAGGACCGCAGGTCTCCATGCCAAGTCAGAGGGTGGATGGCTGGGGCGTGCTTACACCTCACAGAGGAGCTGCTCTGATGAGCCAGAGGATGTTAATGGTCTCTGGCCAACACAAGGCTGTCTTTCATAGGGATGGGCTTTGGAGTCCCTTGGCCCCAGCATCACAGGTGATCTGGGCTTGGCATGGGCTAGCGGCTGCTCTTTGTCTCCAGCCACTACCACTGGCGTGAGCTCAATGAAATGCCTCCTCACCATCCTCCCATTGAGGAGAACCCCTGCTGAGCTGCCTGGTGAATGAGGAGCTGCCATCACCAGCCCAGCGGCTGCAGGAGACGAGATTTCATCTCCTCGCCCTTAATTCCTCTGTCTGCTCTGCCAAATCCAGCCTCCATCCCGCCTGCTGCTGGCTGCCTCTCTGGCGCATTCACAGCCCGCCACACAAACCCGCTTGGGATTGTTTTGAATTTAAAATCCTATTAGTCTTAAATTAATTGCTTTTTCTTGTGGAGCAGCGGGTTGGAACTGGCGGGCCTGGTTTGTAATTATTAACTGGAGAAAGGCCTGCATGGAGAAAAGCTGCTTCTCTCCTGCTGGGCTGTGCTCTATAGGCGCAGCTCTTCTGTCCTGCTTTCTTCGGCTTTTATTAACCAGCTCATCCCCTTTCGCTGATCACTCTTTTATCTGGAAGGGATGGGGAAGCTTTGAACCTTGGAATTAAATTCTCCTCAGAGCCATGACGAAGGGGCAAGTTTTGGTTCATTTCACTCTCAGGGAAAGTGGGAAAAGCCCTAATGGGAACTGAAATGTGTTGTCAGGGATGTCAAGGGGTTAATGCGGGGGGGGAGGGGAAGGACTGCAGCACCTGTGGAGATGATCCCTGTGCTGAGCTGCAGTGTGATACAGCCCTGGCTGGCACCATGACTGGCAATGCTGCTTGTATGGAAGAGCTTCCCCATGCTGAGATCCTCTCCCTTATTCTAGCATGGGGATCCTTGGATCAGGCACAAGCCAGGAGGAGCTTTGGGCTGTTGCTGCAAACAGCTCGGGCACAGTGGCAAGTGACACTTCTATCTTTTAAAAGATGAAATTAGATGTTAGAAAGTTTCTGACATGAAGACCTGGCATCATGAGATAAAGAGGGTTTGCAGACTTGGCTCAGGACCATGTGAATTTGTGGGTCTCCAGACTCACAGTGCTGTGATGGTGACTGGCTGCAGGGAAGGGGTGAAGATGGCCCAAGCACCTCGGCCATGTCCTTGCTTGTGGTCTCACCTGTATGAGGGGCAGGGACTGTGCTGGCTTTGGGAGTGTGCCAGTTACAGAACAGCCTGTGCCAGGGAAAGTGTGGGGCTGGTCACATTAACAAACTGCTTTGGCTTTTTTCCCTTTCAGATGGAGCTGAAGGGTGGCTCCCATCCCGATAGTGCTGCCTGCATGCTTCTCTGCCCAGAAAGGTTAGTAGTGGCTGGCACTGCTCCTGCTATGGATGTGGCTCCATGGGTCCTCCGGTGCCAGAGCCATCCCAGGTCACTCCCACCTCTGGGCCAGAAGAAAGCAGACTGATGGGATTTTGCCATTTCCCCAAGGACCTGGGGGTATCTTAGGGAACATCCTCGTACTTTAAGTCTGTGTGACCAGCTGCAGCAGCATCAGTCAGTGGAGAGCACAGCAGCCCCAACTGCCCTCCATCCCCAGCCCCAGGCAGGCAGGGTGGTGGGGGCAGAGCTGTCCGGCAAGCTGGCAGCAGCAGTTTGGACTTTTCCAGGATTTTTTGATTCCTGGCAACAAATCTCTCTTCAAGTCTGTGCATGACTGAAATTCATCTTGGCTCGTGGGAGCTCAGCAAGACCAGCCAGGGAGGAAGGGAGGGGAGGCTGGGCAGTGGGCAGCAGCTCAGCTCGCCCAGCCTGCTTGCCGGATTAGGCAGAAACCGCTTTTGCGACGACAGCTCATGAGCAGGGTGAAACAGGAACTCCAGCTTCACAGACAAAGTTATTTTGGTAGCTGTGTGCAAACCCCCCATTGGAAAATGTGACACACTTCTTATCCCCTTGAATTTGCTCACAAAACACTAATTAAGGCATGTAATGAAGCCAACAGCATCCATTAATAAAGAATCATTATGGGGATGGATTAGCGAGCTTATCGGAAACAGGTGGAAGTGAGCTGGGAGTCTGCTCTGGGCGGCATGTGCGAGCCAAGGCTCTCCCAGCCCTTCAGGACAGTGTGTCCGAAGCCTCTGAGGGATGCACCCTGTGGCCCTCTGCCACAGGTCAGCTGGGGCAGGCTGGGGGATGTGCATTCAGGGAGCTTCCCTGCCCCAGGGTTCGTTCTGGGACCAAGCTCCGCACCCTTCCCCAAAGTGCTCCACTGCCTGGGGTGCTGCCAGCAGTGTTGCGTCCCTCCCTGTGGGAAGCCACATCTGTCTGGCACAGTGGATAGGAACTTCTGGGGACAGCGAGATCTATCCACCCCCTTGGGAAGGAGGGAGGTAGGGAGCAGTTGGAGCACAGGAAATATTCACTCTTTGGAGGAACAACTTCTCAGGCCAGAGTCTGTCGTGCCCTTGTTAGCTCCTGACACCTGCCTGGCTTCTGCCCTGCTATTAATACAGACCTGACTCATGGTCTCTGCAGCACCTCTGGGCAGGATTTAAGCTGTGAAGATGCTCAGCCTGGTTCTTTGAAGGTGTGTTGTATCTATTTCTGAGCAGCTCAGCTAAGGACAGTGATGAATAAAGGAAGCTGGTCTCTCCCTGACCATGTGACCATCATTCATGACATATTCAAGCATCATCCTGCACCTCTGCCTGTGTAGTTGAGGGCTGCCTACCCTTCTGTGAACCGGAGACATGGCAGCCCTGCCTCCAGCCATCAACCCCAGTGGGGCACCCCCCTCTGCCACCAGCTCCCATCATATTCCCACAGGGAACCCATCAGCAACTTCTGGTCCTTTGCCAACCAGGGACTCCCATGCTCATTCTGACTATATCTTCCTTTGAGTTCCGAGCTCCCAGTTCACCCACAAAACTCTCCCCAGTTTTCTGCCAAGGTTCACCCAACCCACCATCCCAGTATCTGATAGCCTTCCACATTCTTCTTCCTTACCAATTGGTCTCCATTTCCCATAGGATTCAAACCCACCTAGGGTGGTCCTGGCTGTATGGTCCAATCTCCTGCACCATGATGGTTACAGTTGGGCTGCAGGTCAAGCAAGCCTTCTGGGAAAGGGTGAGGCATCCTCACTTATGGGCTGCACATGCTGCAATTTTCCTCTTTTCTCCATGGGCAGGCAGAAGTTCTGCTGCTGCTCGCAGTATCCTTCAGCCTGGACTAGTGAAGCTTCTTAAGCATTGCTCAGGCTTCAGGGAGACCTGGTGGGGATCTGGGGCTGTGGTTCCTGGGAGTGTCTTGGGAGGGAAGCAAAGCAGCAGGTGTTTTTTCTCGCTCAGGGCATGATGTCCCATGAAGTGCAGAGAAAGGTGTAAGCCAGCAGTTTGGCCTCATGGAAATGGAAACCGGAGAGAGAAGATTTATCCACGGGCATTATGTGTGGTCTCTACAGAAAGCTGCTAATGCAGAGAGGTCAAGTGTTTAGCAGGAGGGATGTTTGGCTGACGGGTGGACAGTATTTAGTGTATTCTGTTTTTTTTTATACCTGTAACCACAGCAGAGGAGCTGGATCTGGGCAGCCCAACTGCAGCCCTGGTGCTATGTCCCATACAGGCCACCCATTGCCCTGAGACAGGGAATGTCCTGACTTCATCTGGAGCACCTGGTGCATAGCATTTGAATGGAGGGAAGATTCCATAGTGCCACGTAGAGAGACAGGACTATGTATCCCACGGTGGAGAAAGACCCTGCCTGGCTTTCCATAGTGAGAGGCTGCTTTGTTGTCAGTGCTGAGCCCCCTGCTCTGGTATCTGGGCTGCATCTGGATGTGGGACACCTGGGCAGATACTTGGACCTCAAGTGCCAAAGGAGCCAGGAACTTCAGTTTTACTTGTGACCTTTTGGTCTCAGGTTGGTCCCTAAACATCTAAGCCTAAGATGAATCTTCAGCTCATCTGTGTGTTGGTAACATTGCCAGGTACTGGAGAAGGCAGAACTGTGAAAGGTCTCACTTAGGTGTTGCTGTCAGTTCAATGTGCTGGCAGCCTGGAGACCTCCACAACATGGAAAGACCTAAGGGAACCCAAAGATAAGGGGATGGCAACAGTGCCAGTGGGGGTCTTCTGTGCCAGATGCTCTTCTTTTGGGACAGGGTCTCCTTCAGTGAGCAACCTCCAACATCCACCCTACAAGGAGCTGCTGAAGCTCACCCAGGACTTGGAGGGCTGGGACAAGAGCACAGAGATGTTCTTTGGATTACATTTACTTCCATGTCTCCAAAGGAAAAGCAAAATCTTCCTTTGTTTTGGTGGATGTTTACTCCTGCCGGGAAAGCCATGGCTGGTTGGCAGAACGTTCCCGGGAACCGATTTCACGGCAGATCTCATAGCAGTGGCTATCTCCCAGCTTGGCCTCTCCAGCTACATGTTCCCACTGGCCGTGCCGTGGCTGGGATGTTCAAAGGAGCCTCTACTCCCACTGCATTCCTGTGCCTGAACTCATCTACAAATCGGCTCCGGCAAACCAGCGTGGAGCTGGTCAGGAGGCGCTGGCAGGAAAGGAGGAAATGCCTGTAGTTTTCTTACTCCAGACCATCTGCACATCTTCAGTCCAATACTCTCTGAAATGTTTTCCCTGGATGAGAGCGGTTGTCTCTGCTCAGCCTGGCTTATGGTATCCTCCCTTGATCCTTTCTGTGGGAACTGGGCTTTGCAGTGGAAAAGGATCCTCTCCACCTGTACGGCTATTTCCAAAGTATTTCAAAGACCTTTGGTTTCTTGGAGTTGGAGGGAGCTGCAGAGGCTGTGGCTGGAGGCCAGAGCTTGGCCACCATCCTTGTTGCCCTGTGTGCCCAGTGGTAAACGTCCTTGCACTTCTCCCTGCACCTTGGAGGAATTGTCTGACAGAGATGCAGATTCTTGGTAGAGCTCCTTCCTGAGCTCATACTCCCAGATTCTGAGCTCCTCCTTGCAGAATTTGCAAGGACGAAATTTCCCAGGCAGGGAAGAGAAAGGGAGGGTCAGGAGAAGCCCCTGTGATTTTCTGACTTGCTTTTGTCTCTCCTGGTGGATTTTCCTTTCTCCCTTTTGCTTGTTGTTTCTCTCCTCTCCTGTCTGCTCATGGTTTGTGGTTTCCCTCCCAGAGTAATCTGAGTAGATTATGTGTTTATCTGTGATTACATGACACGTTTTGGCTGCCTCCTTGGTTTCTGAGGTTATTTGAGATGCTTTAGCCCTGGCTAGCCCCAGGATCTTTGGGGTCCCCCTCACACAACTCGGCATGGTACAAAATAGTTTCAGTGCCTCTTGTTGCCTTATCCTGAGCATCTCTGGGAAGGCAGAAGTGTCCTGCAGTTGCCCAGGCCTGTGAGGAAAAGCCTGGATTCCCCATGCATTGCAAGGCATCCCTTGTTACACCATGCAGGCTCTTCATCCCTCCAAAACCTCCTCTTCCAGCAGGCTCTGTCCTGTTCTACTCAGACGCTCTCCTCTGAAAGACCCTTCCTGCTCGGCCCCAAAATGGGCTATTGTCCTCCCCCCACCCTCCAACCCTTGATCTCCCTGCCAGAGAGGCTGGCCAGCCCACCCCGACGGGCAGCTGCCTGACAGCTCTCAGCTGTGTGCTCTGCGGCTGTCGTCCCTGCCAGCGGCTCTCTGCTGCCTGCCCCCTGCTCACACCGCTGCCTGCTCCCTGCTCACACCG
>JANVCC010000083.1:532615-586678 GCA_025345505.1 Todiramphus chloris collaris | reverse complement strand
GCTGCCTGCCCCCTGCTCACACCGCTTCCTGCCCCCTGCTCACACCGGTGCCTGCTCCCTGCTCACACCGCTGCCTGCCCCCTGCTCACACCGCTGCCTGCTCCCTGCTCACACCGCTACCTGCCCCCTGCTCACACCGGTGCCTGCTCCCTGCTCACACCACTGCCTGCTCCCTGCTCACACCACTGCCTGCCCCCTGCTCACACCGCTGCCTGCCCCCTGCTCACACCGCTGCCTGCTCCCTGCTCACACCGCTGCCTGCTCCCTGCTCACACCACTGTCTGCTCCCTGCTCACACCCTGTCTTCACCAGTACGAGCCCCACAGACCAGAGCTGGAGGCTCTTTGCCGCTGCTCCATCCCTGAGGTGCCAGGATCTGGTCAGGGAGCGGTAAGAGCACTTGGAGAGCAACAGCATGGACTTTCCCTATGGGCTTCTTTGCACCTTTTAAGGCTTCTCCTCTGGCCTGTGTATGTCTCTAGCTCCCAGGTCCTGTTGCCCTTGTGTACCCCTTTTGTCCCTCAGTAGAGGAGAGGAGGATAAAGAAGGCTGTCCATCTCAAGCTGTTATTTTCCTATAGGCACCAAAGGAGCTGCAGCCCAGCAGTTTAATGTGCTCCCTGCACAACCTCAGGTCCTCAGAGGTGAAGCCAATCTGAGACAAGAAGTGCATGACCCAGATCTCCTGCTGAGAAGGTCACCATGATCTGAAAGATCACCCATCAAGCATGTGCTCCTACTCTTCTGCTAAACCTTTCCACCAACTTTCCTCCTTGCAATTTATCGCCCATATTGTATCCCTGGGGGAGGGTTTATTTTCTTTACATCGGCCTTTTAGGGGCTTGTGGACTTCCCACTTGGTGATAAGTTTTCATCCCATGGTTTGTGCTGGTGGAGGGTGGGCTCGTCCCACTGCTTTCTGAAACCATCCCATTCCTGCTCTCCAATGCCATGGCTGGGCAACACACTGAACAACACTATGCCTGTTCAAACTCACAGGCCTTATTCCTTTGGCAACATCTATTTTTTTAATGTTTAGGAGGATGAAGTGAAGATACCCTGGGTTGTTGTGACCGAAATGAGAGAATGGAATGCAACCTCAGAAAGTCTGAGGGTGACACCAAATTGAGGGAAGTGGTCAATACATTGGAGCCCAGAGCTGCTGTTCAGAGGAATGTCAACATGCTGTCAGGAAATTCATGAGGTTTGGGGCAAATGCAGATCCTGTCACCTGGAATGGATTATCCTCATGTGACAGGATGCTGGGAAGGACAAATTAGGATCCTCTTCCCTGTTTTGGGCTCCTCTACAAGAGAAAGGTGTCTGCAGACTGGAGTGAGTCCAGCTGAGGGCCACAGAAGTGGTCAGGGACTGGAGGTTGTCATGTTTGGGCAGAAGTGGAAGGAACCAGGGTTGCTGGACATGGAGAAAAGGAGTCTGATGGGGATCTAACTGTCTGTGCCCCTACCTATAGGCAACTGTACAGAATAAAAAGCCAACTCAGGCACACGGAAAAAGGACAGTGACAATGGGAACATGCTGCCATGTTCTGAGATTCTGATTGGACATAAGGAAAAATTTTTTCATCCTGGAAGTGGTCAAGTAATGTAACAGGGGCCCTGAGAAACTTAGCCAAAAAACTTCTCCATTCTCGGAGATTTTCAGCACTAAACTGTCTAGTTTTTAGGCCCTGAGCAATCATACCTAAATTCAATTTAGCCCTGTGTTGAGCAGAAGGTTGGACAGAAGACCTCACGAGGGCCCTGCTGACCTACATTTCTATAATTCATTGTGTACAATTATTTGCAAATTGCTTCTTCTAAGGTATCTTTGTTTGGACACATTCTGCCTTGCACATCACAAGCTATACAGCTAGAGCCACAACCTGCAGTTTAGCCCAGAACATCTGTAATTACTCAGTGCAATTTCAAGGTGTGTGTTACATGAAAGACAGAAGGAGAGGGAAAACGGGCTGGAGCTAGGGTGTTAGGCAGGAGTGCCCTATAGCTTAATTCAGTTCCCGAAATTCTCATTTGTTCCCTGAGGGATTCTGGACAAGTTTCTGGGTAATAATACTTTTTTACACTACATTGACTGTAAGTGCATTTCCAGCACCTATTAAAATGAGAACTGGATGTTATTTTTTTTTTTTCCACAGTAGAGATTGGAAGAAGTACTATGGGAGCATCAGGAGACACAAATCTTCATAGTGTCTCCAAAACACAGAGAAGGCTGTATCTATGCAGTGCTCCGCTTTGCGTGGGTGAGATTCCCCAGCATCTGTCAACACACACAGGGGGACAGGGAGTGAGACTATGCCTTGTCTTTGTATAAGATGGAGATCCCACTGGTCTTAAAACCTTCCTGTGACAAATACAGCAATAATGAATCGCTTCTTTTTCATGTCCTTTCAGCTTATAGCATGGCAGACATATCTGACAGTCTGTTCAAGTCACAATTGGCTTTTCGGGTGCATCAGCTATGCTTCCACTCCTGCAAATGTTGGTTTGTCATATGGCCTGTCAGGCAGCTCCTCCTGCACATCAGAATTTCTGCTATTTGCCTTTGGTTCCAGTCAAACCCACCACTACACTGGCCAAGATGCTAGGAGGAGGAGGAGGGTGAGATGCCACTGCTCACTCCCAGGTGGCAGGACAGATGTTGAAGTGTGCACCTCGGCCTCAGAGGAAATATGGAGAAAACCCTTCAGAAGGATGAGAAGGAAATCCCTTGAAATCTGACATGCTTCCTCCATTTTCTTCAAGGTCTGCTTGCTCTTGTCTCTCACATAGCTATGTGAAGAGAAAAGGAAGGACTGTGTGCGTGGATCTTCTCCATCCTGAAGTGCAAATAACCAGTGTGTCATTCTCCAATATAATGTCTGTATGATAAGACTTGCAGATGCTCCCAAATCCTATTAGAGCCACCCACCTTCCAGCACTGACCCCTCCCTGGGGGACAGGGACAAGGGCGTGGGGTGCGGGACCACACAGCTGAGCCTGAGCAGAGAGGAAAGATTTTCATAACAAACAGCTCCGGGCTGGGATAAAGAAGGGGGTGTTTTCAGCTTGTGAAAGGGATGATTAATTACACAGTTCTGTCTACCTGCTCCTTGCTCTCTTTTTATTAAAAATATCCTCCATGCTTCCATGTAAGCAGTTCATAGGATGAGTGCAAGCAGCACTGGAGGTGAAATGTCAAGTCAAAGACCAGATTGCTTCTCCTGAGCTATTTGGAGCAGCTTCCTGAACCCCCGCAGGGCTCCCAGCCTCTCAGAGCTGATCAGGGACAGGAGATGGACACAGTAGGTATGTGGGCATTTCTAGACAGTTGAATGTCTTCTGTCCTTGACCAAATTAGAGCAGAACAAGGCTACTCACTTGCATGGGCTGAGCATCTGTGATGCATTTGTTATTAAATACTGCCAGGCAATAAACATGGGTCAGAGAGAGAAGGGCGCAGCATAAGGCTGGTTTGATACCATCTTCCCTTTGGTAAAACTTGTTGCATAAATCCCCTGTGGCAGCACGTTGGTCAGGACAGGAGTGTTTGTGATTTAGAAGGTGGCTACTCAGGCTTGTCTTTGAGTGGATGGGCCTGGAGCAGCCCAGATCTGTATGCAAACCCACCCAGCCAGTCTTGTTCACAACCCACCTCCTCACCAGCTGTCTCTGTAGGGATCAGTAACACACCTATCTCAACGCCTCTGTAACATACCCTGAAATCACAAGCCAGTAGAAAGACAGAAGTCTTGTGTGCTGTTGCAGTGTGTGGGTGTGGCTGGTTTGAAATCCATCTCTATTTATTCAGGACAGTCCCTCTTGCGGGGCTAAGAGACAGACACTTAACCATCCCTTACGGCAGGCAGCACGCAGACTTACTCCTGGAGATGTGGCAGGTACTAATATGCCCTTGGCCTCCCTCCCTTGTGTTATGCACATGCATGCAAAAGAAATTGCTTCCCAAAGCACCTGGGGACTGAAAGAACCCACCCAGAGAGACTTATCCTGCAGAAAACAGGTTTTACTTAAAAATACCGGGTGTTAGCAGAGGCACTTTCAGACCATGTTGTCTGAATGCATCAAAACGGGAGGAAGAAGAGCTGGGTGAGCAGAAAAGACCTGGCTGTGGGTGGTGTGTGCACCTCTACAGGGGTGGGGGAAAAACACAGGAGTCAAAAAGAACGGAGTAGGTTATGGGGACAGCAGCAGCACTTGCCAAGGGGCTGCCTTAGCCACTGTGCTGGCCCAGCTGAGACATGCTTCTGGAGATTGAGGGCTTGCCATGGTCTCCAAAGTGGTGTCCAAGAGACTTGTAGTGATGTCTTGAGTTGCAAACACCAGTTATCAGGTCCACCGAGCTGCAGCGATCGGTGGCTTTGGGTTGGCCCTTTGGGATTCCTATTTTCAAGCTTTGTCTTCTTACAAGGTCCAGAAATATGGCGGGTTTGTGTGTTTGTTTGTTTGTTTGTTTTCATGAAAACTGTAATTCCAGGTTGTCGCTGGGCTCCAGAGGCTGAGCTTTTAAGAGCACTTACACTACTTCAGGTGTAGGAGACACCCTGGATAAATTGCCCCATGTTAAACTCAGCCGTGTAGTTGCTGTCAAACCTGTCTGGGGCTGTAAAAAGCAATCACACTGTACTGAAATCGTCTTAAGTTGTTCCCAGTGAAAGGTGCTGGGCTAATTCAATTAAAGGCCTAGTGCAGATGGATTTAGGAGCTGAGGTGGAGGATGAAAGAAAGCAGAGAAAGAGGGAGAGATCCCTGCGGAGGCGGGAAGCAGTGCTCCCTGGGCTCTAAGTCCATCACCTAATTGCCCTCTGCTTTGAATCAGAGGGACAAAGGCTGCCCCTTGCCTCCTGCCCCCAGCACAGCCTTTTGCAGCACAGAGATTCGGGGGTGCCCCCTCTGTGCGTGCAAGGAGAGAGTTGCTTAGCTCCCTTTTGGTCTGAAAGGATTTCCCCTAATCCTGACCTCTCCCGGTGCTGCTCAGACACGGCTGCTGAGAGCAGGGCGTTAGTGCCGGCTCTAATCCCACCCCACTGCTCTCCCCTCCACGGGGGCACTCGCCCCTTTTCAGCCTCTGTGTTTGGGATTGAAAGGCTTGCAAAAGCCTTTGGAGTTCAGTTCAAGAGCCACATTCCTCAGGACACAGCCCGCTCCCCAGGAGCTGGATTGCGGCGGCAAAGATGGAGCTCTCCTAGAAACCTGGCTCAGATGCCGCAGCGCTGTCCATCTTCCTCCAACTGAGGGTCTAGAGTGAGACCAGGATTCCCTCTTTTCTGCTTGGGATGCTCTTGATGAGGTGTTTCCAGCTCCATTCCATGGGATTTTGTCCCAGGAGCAGCATATGGAGCCCTCGCAGGATGGTGTGATCTGGTTAAGGATGTGCTGCCATCAGATTTATAAACCTGGCTGCTATTGCCAGACACAGCTTCTCCCACTCAGAAGTGCTTTCTTCCCTGCAAAGCCTGGCAAGGAATGTGCTTTGCTGAGGAGCAGGAAGCACAGATCAAAATGACACTTGCTCCACTTCTCTGCTATTTTTCACCTGTTCAATTGCCATCTATTAATGAGTGAAGCCCTGGGCAGCATTTGCCAGGAGAGGACAGGCTCATTAGTTTGATGTGGTGTCAGGCAGTGAGTAAGGCTGATCCATGGATACCCAGAGGTGTCCCTAGAGATGCATGTCACCACCTACACAACGGCTGCAAAGACTGGAGAAGTACAGCATCAGGGAGGATATCAGGATGATGGGAAATAGGGTAAAGAGGGCATTTTCTCCGTGGTTCTCCGGCAGATCTTTTTGCCAATGATGTCTCAGGTTGGAAAGGGGAGAAGAAAATTCATGGGCAAGGAGAGACCCTAGTAGGGAAGTAACTACAAAACTATGAAGTGCCAGCTATCAGCTGGGCAGGGAATGAAATAAGAACACCTGCAAAGGATGTAGTACTGGGGACCTCATGGAAACAACTGATGTCAGGAAGGACACGCAGCACCTTCCTGGGTCAGGATGCACGGTGCTGTGCTACCTGTCGTACAGGTGCTAGCACCCACAATGGGGAGCAGGGACAAGGTCATCCTGTGAACTGCAGCTGCTCAGCTCCATCCTCCTGCCCTTGGGTTGCTATACTTTTCAGGCCGAAGTTTGGACTCATGTGTTACATGAAACATTTTTCGTGTGGATGCAATAGCACCATTCAGTGAGAAGAACTGCATCTGCTGATCTCTGGGTGACAGATTCTGCTGCCATAACATGGATGGCCATGGAACAGGGTTTACTCATAGACTTGAAAGATACCTGACTGACAGCAGGAGAGCCTGTGGACAGGGTCCATGTGCCAGTCTGCCTGGCCCCCAGTTCCTCCAGTGATGCCTGCCAGCCTTAAGGCACATGGTCTTTCCAGAAAGGCAACACGGGTAGTGATGGGGACAGCATCTTCTGCAAGGTCTGTGGGGAGAAGTTCACTGGCAGATTCTTGTGATCTGAGCTGTTGCTCACTGCAGTTCACTTTGCCCTGAGCAAGGGACAATATCCCACCACCAGCTTGGTCCTGGGGACCTCATGATATCCAAAAAGAGGCATTAGGCCTACTAGAAAAGGAACAGGCTGTAACGTGAGGATTCCTCCTCATCTGAGACGCTCCTCCAGGGACAGGGATGGCATGGGGACATTTCAGGAGTGCTAGAAGCTCTCAGTGATGCTGGGGAGCTGAGTCAACCCAAAGTGAATCTGCATGAGCAGAGTCAGGTTGTGGTTGGATCTAAGTTAGGGAGTCACATTTGGCATGTCCGGTGGCCAAGGAGCTCTTTGTCTCTTCTTGTCTGGGCCGTTGAAGGCTGTGGAGATCAGGTTTCCGAGGTGCTCTGGGACGTTCAAAAAGGGAGACCCATGTGTGAAGCTGAAGGGTAGTTTTCCTGCTGCCAGACATGCTTCACCCAAAGACATTAGATCAGGCTCTGAAGAGATGGGGGCATTTTGGACTTGGGCCATACCAGCACATTCAGCTGCAGATGGTTACAGGAACAGATAACTGGTCCTGCAGAAATTCCAGGAAGTCTGATCACCCTGGAACATAGATCCTATTCACATCGTCTGTAACCTGAGAGCAGCTCTTCGGAGCTGGGATTAGCAAAAGTATTTGGCTTCACCTGCCCTACTCCCAGTGAGCTGGTGGGCCAGTGCTAAGCCCCTGCCAGTGGGGAAGTGGAAGGCCTTTCTGCAGACTAACACTGGTCTTGGCATGGAAAAAAACTTGCTTCTGCTCTGGTAATATCCATGGAGAGGTGTGAGCAGGAACTTTACCTGGATAACTCCCTGCCTGGGTCAGTGAGAGGTACAAAATCAATATATAATGGGTCACATATACACCTCGCACACCCAGCCTTGTCTGCAGAGTCAGGCACATGCACGGATGTGCTCTTGCCTTACCACCCCAGAATACTGCATCCAGCAGAGATGTGAAAAGCAGGCGGCTGCATGGTGTGATGAGGTGAGCAGGTCATATGAACATAAAGCACACACTGCCTCTGGAGCCACTCACTGGGCAAATGCTGACATCTGCAGCTGGAAAATACCGTTTTTCTTTGCTGAGGCTTATCTTGCTCCCTGAGACGAGGCAGGGACCTGGTTGTCTGTCCCAGCCGATTCCCTGTGGGATGACATTTGGTCCCAGAGCAGATCCAAGGAGGAGGTGGGGCTCCTCCTGCAAGGGACAGGTATTCAGTATCCCAGAAGTGATGCAGGATGAGCAGGAAGATGCCCTATGTCCACCACTGGAAGAGATGAGCACAGCTCAGGAAATTCCTGCCTGTCTCTGTAATCTGCATCATTGATTCCTGGTAAAAAAATTGATGAGAAATTGCCTTGTGCCAAGGAGTCAAGCTGGAAAACTGCATAATGAACTGATAAACTGGACAGAAACAGTCACCAGGGCATATTGCACTCACCAGCGTTGGAGTGAAGTCAAATGTTTAGTGGGCCCTGATGTCTAAATTTCCGTCCCAGCAGACTGGGAGCAGGTAAATAGGATACCAGTTTTGGAAAGAATGACCTAGGAAACTCAAGGTCAGCAAATCTGAATTCCACACTGAGCAAATTATCAGTCTTACTGTAAAGGACCAAGTGAATAGACATGTGCATGTTAGCCTGGACGAAGTCTTAGATGACTTCTTGCTGCAGAGGCGGTCCCTCTCCAGTGCAGTGAGCTGAAGGAAGAAATGTGTCTGTAAATCAGTGAGAGTCTGTTGAAAAAAGTGTCCTTGATTTTCCAAAAGCTCCTGACAAGCTCTGTCACTAAAAGATATTATTTTATCACAGCCTGAGCAAGAATGTCATTTAAAGAGTTAGGGATGGGTGGAGAAGCCGACTTTGCAAAGGGGAGACACCTGCAGGTTTAACTCTAGCTACAGGAAGTGTTTTTCTATGGCATAACTAAATGGTGGTGCTGGCTGCTATGCAGTGTTTGTGAAGGTCAAGTGCATTAAAGACTCTGAAAAGCAAGCAGATAAAGCCATAGGGGACAGATTCATCCAACACCCATGGTCTGTCAGTTGGGAGGTATCTGAAGCACAACCAGCACGGGTATTTCAATTTCTGCCAATTGTGCTGACCTATATCATGTCCTGCTGGCTGTGAAGGAGGGTGGATTAGTGAATTCGCTTTTTCTCTGTGTCCCCCTCACTCCTAGTAGTTGTTGTATTCTGATGTTACTTGGCCTTCTCTTGGCATTTCTTTCTCAAAGACCCATTTTGCTCATTCCTGAGCCCATGACTGGATTCAGAGACATCCCTGTGCTGCTTGAGCGGTCCTGCGTGCTGATGGGGCTGTGGGTCAGGGCAGGGGATGCACATGGGGAAATGATGGGAGCAGACTGCTGTGATCCTTACAGAGCCTCTGGAAGAGCTCAAGTGTGACAACACAGTGGCTCAGCCCTTTAAGGGCTGGGAGTCTCATGGGAATGAGGAAGGATGCCCTGGAAGATGGAGATGGATGCCCCTCGAGGACCAGCACTGCTGCTGCCCTGGAGATTTCTTCCCCAGCAAACCCTGATGGACAGCAGTGGCCCCTCTGAAACCTGAGGCCATGCTGGGTTGATAACAGTATCAATGAGATGGCTGCAGGGTCAGAATACCAGCCCCAGCCCCTGCCATACCAGGAGGGCTTCCAGACACCCAAAACCAGCCATCAGAGACATGCTCAGCTGAAGAGCAGGCACTGGAGAAGACACACAAGCAGGCTGGACTGGGGGTGGGGGGGGGGGGGGGGGGAGCACGTATTTGAGGAGGAATGAGCCTCTGGATCAGTTGCCAGACAAAGGTGGGCAGGTTCGAGTGTTTCACCCTTCTCTGCTCCAGCAGACAAGCTTGTAGAGCAGATGGCCTGGGGGCAGCAGCTGCATTAATCCTGGCCCTGTTCTTTATATAAGGCTCTGTCCGAGAAAAATGAGTGTGTGTCTTGCACACCCTTCTGAGCTTTCTGTTCCCCTGAGCTGTGCAAGCGTCTGCTCTGATCTTCTGGTCTCCCCTTCTGCCAAGACCTTGCTGAAGAAGCAAGCTCAGTTCTATGGCCAAATCCAGAATAAGTCTTTGAAAGTGAGCTGGATAGCCTTGAGTCCAGAGAAGCAGTGAGCAACCAAGTCACCAAGTTACACAATCTCATATTTCATTGCTTTCCTTGCTGCAAAAGTGTGTCTACTGCATTTGACCATCTGGTCTCTGCAGAACTGAAACCTCTCTGCTCTCAAAAGTTTCCTTGCAGGTGTGTAGGTGGAGCTGCACCTTGAGCATCTCGCTGACCACCCAAAGCTGCTTTTGCTCAGAGGCAGCTTTTCTAGACCTTGAATTGTGCCTGTGCCCCTCTCATGAATTTCCTCCACATTGTCAACAACTGCTTTGAAGTGCAGACAACAGAGCCATGCCCATATCGCAGGGATGGACTTGCTCCCACCATGCATGGCGATAGGCCACTTCCCCTCTATTCACTGCCCCTTTGCTAAAGCTCCTAAGTCTGTTTGCCAGCTAAGCCCCCTTTTGTCCTGGGAGATTATGCTCAACTCATGTTGTTTCCACAATTGCCTTAAGGCCCTTTCAGTGCTGCTGCTTTCTGAGGAAAAAGACTCTGTCTTATAAGCATGACCCCCAGTTGTCCTTCCTAGAGGCATCTGGTCACGTTCAATGCGTAACCCTTGTAAGCCTAGATTTCCGTTGAGTCCGAAGCAGTGGGGAGTGTACCTGGTGGTGTCACAGCTTATAACTCTGCCCATGTTTCATCACTTGCCTTTAGATACTTCACTAGACTCTTCATATAACAAACCCTTAGCATCTGGCAGGCTCCGTAAGGATGGATTCAGGTTTGGATGACCATTGCAATAAACAGTACAATAAGTGGGATGTATGATAGCCCAGCAGAAAATCCACTGTTGCTGTGTATGCTGTTCATTGTTTAGTCTCAGAAAGGATGGAGTAGAACTAGAAAAGGCCCAGAGAAAAGTGCCGAGTATGATCAGAGGTGTGGACGAGTGGCATGAGTCCATGCTGCTCCAAGTCTGGGTCAGCATGAGGAGTCTGGCACCTCAGAGAACAGAGTATTTTTTAACTTCAGACCTCTATGTCTCCCCATCACCCCCAAACTAGTCACTAGTATGGAGTTACCCACAAGCAGTCCTCTGCGTTTCAGCCCCTGATCCATTTCACTAGAGCAATTTGCACACTCAAGACCTGGAGTGTGTCACATCAGCATGATGCTACTGAGCTGAGGACTGAATTAGTGGCTGACTGAGCTCTGTGCTTCAGGTTGGGAGCTGCTGCCTCTGGGTAAACTGTTCCCCATGGTAGATGCCCATGCCAAGCAGAGAGCATGGACTTTACACATCACCTGCTTCACCCAGGTGTGGAAGAGACCCATTTGTTGGTCTCAGTGTTCTCATCTTTGACTCCAGCTCAACTAGACTATAAAGAAGACAAATACCTGTGACCACCAGAAAGCAAGATCTCTGGTTTTAGGAGTACACATTGCATCAAAGCAGGTGAGAGACAGATAGGGGGGAGCTGATACATCTCTGTCTCCCAGGTACAATTTGCATTGACTCTGAACAGAAGGGTTTCTGTCTGCACCAGAACTTGACTGGTTCTTCCAATCCCAACATACAGCACTATTTCACTTTGGAATAACACTAAGGAATAGTTGTATGGCTGTGGTCATCACAGCTGTGGTGCTGGCAGGCTGGAAGGGGACTGAAGGTCAGGGACCAGGATCTCATCAGTTGGGGACTGTCATTGTTTGATGAGGGCTTTTCCCTGACACCAGAGCCATCTCTGACTCAAAACCCCTTGGAGCTGAACAAGGAACTGCCATCCTGTCAATGCATCCAGCCTCAGGCTGCCTGTGCTAGGCTGATAATGAGTTTTGAGCTGGTTCATGGAAGGCTTGGAGCACAGATGGGACAGAAAGCAGCACTGACCTGGGAGCCAGGGGGGATGAGTGGATGCAAGGCTGGACTTCTTGGTGTGGAGAGCTAAAGTTCAGGTTTGTGCAGAGTTCTTCATCCTGGCAGCACCAGCCACTGACTGGAGTAGCCCATTTGTTGAACATCTCAAAAGCTTCATGAGGAATTTACTGGAGCAGGCTGGCAGGTGGCCAACTGGGAACATGCACCTCAATTTGGACAGATTCAAAACTGTCTGAACTGAAGGGATTCAGTGCTACGTGTCAAGTAGCTATTCCCTAGGTGGCAAGAAACCAGGTCTGGATGCTGGATCAGTTTTAGTTCCTGTTCATGATACTATTTTGTGCTTTTCATTTGAGTTAGTAGAAGAAGTGCTGAGTTAATGACCCCTCCAACCATAACACCAAAGGCCCCAGGCTTCCCAATTTTCTTTCACTGTGCTAGAAATCACTTTCTTTTCCTTCCTTCATGGTTCTTTTAGGACAATGGACTCAGTGCTCATACTTCTGTGCCTTCCTAGTACCAAGAGGTGGCAAAGCATCCAGACCTAAGCATAATCCTCAACAGAGCTGGGACAAATGCTGGCCCTGGATCCCAAAGTACTTTTGGGTGGGAATGAATGAAGTCTCCTTGCAAATTCTGGTCAGATAACCACCCAAACAGATGACCACAAATATTCAACTACAGTTTGAAATGCATTTGCAACAACATGCTCTCTTGAGAATGAGCCTTCCTAGGCAAACACTCAGAAAACCCACATCATAAGCTCAATTGCTCCCTGAAAACAAATTTCTGAATCATTTAAGTAACCACTAATACTTCACACACATCTGAGATGCTTCTAAAGGCAATCACAGTTCCCTTCTTGGGAGGGTTAAATGGGGCAAATAACTTACCTCACCTGGTCCTCCATCCCTCCTGCCCTATCCTCTGTCCCATAGGGTGGTGAGGGTCACACCATCTCTCTAGAGTGTCTGTCTTCTTTGGTGCATTTCTGCTTCTGTACTGGCCCAAACAGGGGGCCATGAGTATTGGCAATGAGACAAGGAGCACCTGGCCAGATGCAGGCAGGATCCTGCAAAAGTGGATGCCTCTAGCTTGAGGCTAATGTCTCTGGGATGTTGACACATGTCTTGCTTGTCAGTGCCCCCCACTCCAGTGCTTTTCCATGTCCTGGCACCTTGGGTCATCCTCTTTCCCACTGCCTGGCATCTTCCCGTGGTGGCTAAGGGACCTTCTCCAGACCATGGCATGATGCGGTATTTCCCCTGGATAAGAAGATTCTGGGCCCAGCCCTGCCATTGCCTTGCAGAGCCAGCTCTGCCGGTGGGGGGAGCGTGACCTTCTGACTCCCCACAAATCCCAAATTAATTAATCCCGGGGACGCTGGGGCGGCATGAACAGCCTGTTTGATTTCTCTGCAGTTTTTTCCTGGGGCTCAAAAGGATTAGTGCAGGCGGGAACAGGGAAACATAACAAGGGACTCAGCTTTCAGCTCCCACTCCCAGCCAGCAGACTTCTGTTCTTACCAGAGGTATTAGCAGCAGTAATCCACAATGTCTCCGAGCACTATCTGTGTGCGGCATCCTCTTCCTCTCCCCCCAGCACTCCCATGTGTGCTTCCATACTCAGCTCACTCGTGTGTATTCATGTCTTGCCTGATGTACTTGCACCATCACAACCCTCCTGGACATGTGCCCCTCCATGCACATCCCACCCAGCCATTCCCTAAGCCACATTTAATGCCCCACACAGCACCCATTCACATTACTGGGGGGCAGTACTCCTTGCATGTGTCTCCACGGCCTAACACACTTTGTGTGGAAGTGCTTGATGTTATGTGTGCTCTCGTGCACATGTTCTTTATCATGTATACCCCACTGGACTTGGGCATGTCTGCATCCCTCCCCATGCATACACATGTCACTCACATAAACTCACATGTGTGCTCACAGCTTGCCCATCATAATCTTCCCATCACCCTCCTCGCATGCTCTGAGCCAAATCCTGGCTCACCTCTGCAGTAAGCATGCTCATGTTGTAGTTTGTTGACTCAGGCTAATTCTCTTATGCCTTTCTTCCATGATTCCTTGTTGAACATGTTAGGCATGCTGGTCCTCACTGAGAAGTGAGGTGGTGATAGAAGTGGTGATCTAGAGTCAACTTATGAGACGCAAACTCTTCCTCAGGAGGAGTTTCATCACAGCCTGAGCAGGTACCAACTACAAGGACCCATGAAGACATCTGGGCTTGGTATCATCTCAGTGCAAGGAAGCCTTTGGTGGAAATAGCTCAGCTGCCACTATCTGCTCCCTCTGACCAATCTGCTAGCACCATTTCTATCTGGCATTTCTTTAATAACTCCTGTAGTAACCAGGATCAGACAGCATCATGACCCAGTAGGCTTGGTCATCTCAGAACACTTGAGGTCACTTGACCAATTCACCAGCTCCGGTGCCTGCCCATGACCTCTGAGGTCTCAATTAATAGAGAGGTGAGCATGGATGCATTTAGTGGCCCATGGGCACGACTCATTGCCTGGTATCCAGCGCCTCTTTATCCTGCCAGGAAGATGTGAAGACCCAGAGGGTCCTAAGCACAGTCACCCTTAGGATAAGCAGAAGCAGAAAAGTGTAGGGTAGACAAAAGTAATAGGATTTCATTAAAACGGCAAATCACAGGTGTGTGAGAAATGTTCCCTGACTGGGCAGGTAGAAATAAGCCCTCCAGAAGTCAGCCGAGCTCATGCTGCAGCTAACTGAGAATAGATCTGTGCAAGATCTCACTTGTGGAGGTAACTGAAGATAACCATGAAGGTAAAAGAGTTCCTCATTAATCTTACAAAGGCAAATGGACTGACTGAGCATTCATGAGAGAGGGGAGGATGGGAGAGCCACAGATGGAGCATGTACAATGGCCTGGCCTTGTCTTTGGGGCAGCAGCAAGTATGGGTGGGTGAAGATCCACAGATGGGTTCAGTAGCCCCAGGGATCCCAGTAGGGAAGTGATGGAGAGGAGATGGCTGCTGCTTTGGTATGCTCTGCTGACAGGAGCACTGTGGGTGCCGGTGGTGTCACCGCCACCTTCCAAAAAGAGGCCACCATTTTGAAGCAAGAGCTGTTTAAGAAACTATGTCTCCGAAATTCAAGTCACACCTTTGAGCGTAAGAGATTCTGGGGTGGGGGGGAGGTAGTGGAACGGAATCATTGTTTAATCCAGTATGAAAAAAAAAAAAGGAAGGGTATAACAGGACCTTGCACCTTGAAACTGAACCTCAGAAAAATCTGACTAGAAATGAGGAAGAGATGTTATCACCCAGCGGATTAACCACAGCAACAATCTACTGAGGGATTTGGGAACCCTCCAGTACAGTGGAGGCCAGGCTGTTCCTCACTTTATCCCCACCCTGGGTCCAGCCTGGTGTATGTTTTACAAGAAATTGTCTGAACACTAGTCTCAGTGACAGGAAAATTGTTCTAGTCTGAGAGCCCAACTTGGCTTTATTGCTGCATCTTCACATGCCTTCTGAGGTGGGCATCCTTACATCCTTCCTGAGCTATAAGGATGGACAACAGAGGCATTTGTGGATGTCTCAGTCTCCAAGGGAAGCTCACACTGATGGATGGTTTCCTTTCCCCAGCTTTTCACCTGGTTGCTCCATTGCTGCACCTTGTGGCAAGCCCAGGAGCATCAATCCTGCAGAGGAAGACACAGTGTGAAGTCAATGCCTACTAAAGGGCACCAGTGAATCCTCCACCACTGCTCTAGACATAGGCACATGGGAAGATATATGCATTTTCCATGGAGAGAAAGTCAATCTCCAGAGCCTGGTGAGCAGTGCTTGGGCTGGGGCAGAGGAGGGTGAAGCAGATGGTGATGGGAAGCAGAGTAAGAAACTCCCTGGGTCAGGTGAGTTAGCAGAGTGCTAATGGCAGAGTGAGTTCAGCCTTACTTAAACCTCTTAGAGACCACAGCTGCATGACTTTGTTGGGCTGCCTCACCAGATCCCCATCCTCTGTCACAGCCTGAATCAGTATCTCAATTCCCTTTTGTCCCGCTGCTATTCAAAAGAAGGATCTGTATTGAGTCCTTCTGAAGAAGAACCCACCTTCAGAAGAAGGAGCCTGGGTTAGGCAGGGAATTCAGCTGTGGAGAGGACTCATGGATGTTAATGTGGGCCCAGGGAAGTAGGTGACTGTAGGAACCACTTAGTGATGGATTTCTTCATATGCTGGAGACAACATACTCTGCACCCAGGTTGTGGTGGGGAAGATGTGAAGGCAGGCATCTGTTTGGCTGCAGGCACTTGTCTGGATGGAGGCCCCTTCTGGATGGCCTCTGGTACCTACTGGTCCTAGGCATGTCCCTGCAGAGTAGGGAAGTCTGAAGACAACCTTAGAGGCTAATAGGCTCCAGATAAGCTCCGTGGAGAAGCAGGTGTCCCATGTAAGTGTTTTGAACTGCTCTTAAGAGATAACACATCTTGGGTGCTGAACTGCACCAGGTGCCTGGCCTGAAAACACTTGACTGCCCACTTGTAGTGCTGGACATGAACATGAGTATTTGGCCCTTGATTGTGCTGCAAACACATGAAATAACTAAAAAGCCCCCCAAAACTCCTCTATCACTCACATATACCTGCCATTAAAGATTTTTTTTTTTTTTACAGTGGATGCGTAGAGGATTGTCCAGCTGTTTTCCCATGGACAACAGCAGAGGAGGGGGTTGGAAGGAAGACTTGTGAGGGCATATCACAGAATCACAGAATGATAGAGGTTGGAAGGGACCTCTGGAGATCATCTAGTCCAACCCCTCTGACAAAGCAGAGTAGAACAAAATTACTGAGGCTGGAAAAGACCTCTGAGATCATCAAGCCCAGCCTATGACCCAACACCACCACATCAGCCAGACCATGGCACTAAGTGCCACATCCAGCCTGTCTTTAAAACACATCCAGGGACAGTGACTCCACCAGCTCCCCGGGCAGCCCATTCCCATGGCTGATCACCCTCTGTCAGGCAGTGCTTCCTGATATCCAACCCAAACCTGCCCTGGTGCAGCTTCAGGCCATGCCCTCTCCTCCTGTCCCTGGTTGCCTGGGAGAAGATCCTGACCCCCACCTGCCTACACCCTCCCTTCAGGGAGTTGCAGAGAGCAACAAGGTCCCCCCTGAGTCTCCTCTTCTCCGGGCTGAACAACCCCAGCTCCCCCAGCCTCTCCTCAGAAGCCTTTCCCTCCAGTGCCTTCCCCAGCCTCGCTGTCTCCTCTGGCCCCGCTCCAGCGCCTCAGCATCCTTCTGGAAGTGAGGGGCCCAGAGCTGCGCACGGTACTCGAGGTGAGGCCTCCCCAGTGCTGAGTACAGGGGGAGAATCACGTCCCTGCTCCTGCTGGCCACACCATTCCTGATACAAGCCAGGATGCCATTGGCCTTCTGGGCCACCTGAGCACACTGCTGGCTCCCGTTCAACCGGCTGTCACCCAGCACTCCCAGTCTCTCTCCAGGGGCCGCTCTCCAGCCCCTCCTCCCCCATCTGCAGCGCTGCCTGGGGTCACTGTGGCCAAAGGGCAGGACCCTGCGCCTGGTCCTCTTGAACTTCACACCGTTGGCCTCGGCCCATCGACCCAGCCTGGCCAGGTCCCTCTGCAGCGTCTTCCCACCCTCCGGCAGATCGACACTCCCTCCAGTTTGGTGTCATCCCCAAATTTACTGAGGGTAGACTCAGTCCCCACATCCAGCTCATCAATACAGATGCTGAATAGGGCTGGGCCCAGTACTGATCCCTGGGGAACACCACTGGTCACCGGATGCCAACTGGATGCAGCACTGTTCACCACCACTCTCTGGGCCTGGCCATCCAGCCAGTTCTTAACCCAGCAAAGAAGGATGCACTTGTCCAAGCCGTGGGCTGCCAGCTCTTCCAGAAGGATGCTGTGGGAGGCTGTGTCAAAGGCTTTGCTGAAGTCGAGGTAAATCACCTCCACAGCCTTCCCCTCACGCACTAGGTGGGTCACCCAGTCAGAGAAGGAGATGAGACTGGTCAGGCAGGAACTTCCTTTTACTAAACCCATGCTGGCTTGGCCTGATTGCTTGGTTGTATTCTATATGTTGCATGATGGCACTCAGGATGATCCCCTCCATAACCTTGACAGGCACCAAGGTCAGGTTGACAGGCTTATAGTTCCCCAGATACTCCTTCCGGCCCTTCTTGTGGATGGGAGTCACATTGGCCAAACCCCAGTCATCTGGGACCTCCCCGGTTAGCCAGGCCTGGTGATAAATGATGGAGAGCAGCTTAGCCAGTTCTCCTGTCAGTTCCCTCAGAACCCTAGGAGGAATCCCATCCGGACCCATGGACTTGTTGGGATCTAAGTGGCACAGCAGATCACTAACTACTTCCTCCTGGATTACAGGGATATTCTGCTCCCCATCCCCGCCTACCTCAGGAGCCCAGTTGTCATGAGGACATCTAGTCTTTTTGTTAAAGAACAAGGCAAAGAGGGTGTTAAGCACCTCAGCCTTTTCCTTATCTTTCCCCCCTCATCCAATAAGGAGTGGAGATTTTCCCTCACCCTCCTTTTGTCATTAATTTATTTATAAAAGCATTTTTTATTATCCTTAACAGAGATGTCCAGATTGTTTAATATGAGCTTTTGCATCTCTAATTCTCTTCCTACATGACCTTAAAATATCCTTAAATGCTTCCTGATTCACTTGACCATTTTTCCAAAGTTGAGACACTCTTTTTTTGTTTCTGAGTTCCTTCAAAAGATCCCTGTTCAACCAGCCCAGTCTCTTCCCCGCCAGCTCATTTTCCAGCACATAGGGACACCCTGCTCCCGAGCCTTCATAACTTCATTCTTAAAGTCAGCCCAACCTTCCTGGGCCCCTTTGTTTTTGAGGACTGCTTCCCAAGGGACTCTCTGAACCAACGTCCTATTCAGGACCAAAGACAGCCCTCCAAAAGTCGAAGGTGGGGGTTTCACTGACCCCCTTCTTACTTCCCCAAGAACTGAATACTCTGTCATTTCGTGATTGCTATTCCCCAGTCAACCTCCAACAGTTACTTCTCCAACAAGTCCTTCTCTGTTCACAAGCAGTAGGTCAAGGAGGACACCTTCCCTGGTTGGCTCCCTTACCAACTTCATCAAGAAGTTATGTCCCATACACTCCAGGAACCTCCTGGACTGTTCTCTCTCTGCTGTGTTGTACTTCCAACAGATGTCTGGGAGGTTGAAGTCCCCCATCAGAACAAGGGGTATCATCATTGCGCATAGGGTGAGGGCTGACTGGAGGTGATAATTGCAGTGCAGGATGGAGTCAAAGCTGCATCCTGAGGAGCAGATTTGTGCATTGTGGGGCCAAGACAGTGACTTGAGACTGCTGAGAAGCTGCTGCAATGATGACACCACCAAATTCCTAAAGAATAAAGTCCTCCACCAAGAAAGTTTTCTTCTAATGCTTTTATTTTCCAGGAAAAAAAACCCATAAGTATTGCTTTTTCTTCAATTGCCAGTGAGAAATTGCAGGATGAGGTGGAAAGTCCAGTCATGTTTCAAACTCAGTTTTCAATTTATGTTTCAAAGACTGGAAACAGGAATTTTTCCCTCTTCCATCTCAGTTTGCTGCTGAGGGAAATGAGATGACTCATGTCCTGGAGTTTTCTCTGCCTTTTCCCCATTTTATTTCCCTTCATTTTCTCCAACTGAAGGAAAGTTATCAAGTAGGAAAAGGAACATTAAAACCGTGACACCTTCTCACCCTGCGACTAGACCAGCACTGCTGAAATTTTGAGACATTTTAAATGGCAAAGAACCAAGAAAGAAGGAGGAAGCTCTGAAACCAGTGATTTATCAGAAATAAAGGAACTTTTCAGAGACCAGCCTTTACATTTTCATTCATTTTGAAGCAAAATCACTTTTCTGATTTGCTTCACATCAAAATTTGCCTCCCCACAGGGAACATTTTCTAATAGAAATGATCTCACTTTAATATTTTGGCAGGATTTTCTTGTGTATTTTTTTTCTCCTTGGAACTGCGCTAGTGCAGGGCTATAAAAGATGATGGCCTGGCGATCTGTGTGGGTGCTGAAAGGGCTGGAACTGATGCTTTGTAGCTGCAAAACTCACTTGCACATGTAACCAGTGGAGTCTCCTCCAGTGTTTTGCAAGGCCAGGGCCACGCACAAGTCAGGAGCAGCTGGTGCTGTCTGCGCTGTCTGGTGCAAAACCTTCTCAAGGAGTATGGTGGTGATGCATTTTAAAGCAGAACTTCTCTAGCTGGGAGGGAGCCCAGGAGAGATGATGGCGTATGGAAAGCCAGTGCACTCAATCTCCCCCACCCAGTGGAGAGTGAAACAGCTGCAGTTTTCCTTGGAATTTTCATGGGTACTTAGTGTTGCAGGGCTGCAAGAAAGGGTTAAAGTGTTTTCGGTTACGCAGTGCACAACAAACAAAGGGGATGTGGTAATCCCTCCTGCCACAGAGTGAAAAGTTCACTTGATATGCTACTTTACACTGATTCTCACAGACTCTGGGATTAAACCAGACACACTCTGACGTTCAGGTTTTCTAGCAAAGGGCTCCAGCCCAGCCTGCCACATTCACTTCATATTTGGGAGCATATTATCTGAAAATCCTGCTGACAGATGAAGAGCAGGAAGACAGCCAGTTTCCCATGGAACAATAACTCCATGCAAGCCGCATCTTGTGGCGCCCAACCTGGCCTTGCTGGGGTGGCTGCTGGGGATGGCGACTGGAGCAGCATCTCTGGGTCCTGGCCAAGGCCCAGGTGCTGTCAGCCAGGATGGTCCTCTGGTGCATGTCTCAGGGTCTTGTTTTTACACCCTGGCTCCTAGCCAGGCTCTGGAGCAGAGCTGTGTGCTGTGTTAACAAGTTACATGCCAGGGAGATTTTCCTGATTTGGAAGGCAGAGGATGTGGGCACCCAGTGCTGGAGTGGATGGGGCAAGGTGAGATGCCTTATGTGATGGTTGGGCTGGGATGCTGAGGAAGCCACTCTTCCTGGGACTTGATTAGCCACGCTATGATGTCTTAAGATCTTGTGAAGTCGCCCCATGTATATGAACAACTACCAGAGCTCCTCTAGTTGCACCTCTGTCAATGCTACAGGTCCACAAAATTCAAAGGCCAGTGGCACATGAGCACATTCAGAACATTTGTTTTTATAGCGTATTTGAGCTATTTGGCAAAAAAAAAGTCAATCTGACTATTGGGGAGTGCGAACTCCTTTCAGCTACAAGGAGATGTTTGTCCTTCAGGTGTTGTGGGTTTGCTCTCTTCAGCTGGATGATGTGGTCTACCCAGTTTCCATTTGCAGGGAGATGTTGCAGTGGCCTTTTCAAATTCAATGCTTTTTCTCTTGTCAGATGAAACACTGAAAACAAGCAGATGTTTTAATGAAAAAGGTATATTCAGGTAAAAATCTGATTATGTCTTGAAAACCTCCCTTTGTTAGGTGATTTCTGACCATTTTTTTCTACAGATGCTATTGAAGGAACAATTGTTGAGTTCCCTCTTGTTGAGTTCTTCAGATATTTCCCTGCCTAGGGGCACCAGCATTATTTCCTCTGTCAGATTCTGACCCAGTGGGTGTATGAGTAAGAGAGAAGCTACCCTGGTACCCATGCCAAAGGGATGCCACGCAAGGTCCCCACATAAACCTGCCTATGTGGCTGTTCCAAGTTGCTTCCTGGAGCAAACACTTTGACTTTGAAAACAACAAGAACAAAATAAAAGACTTACAGAGACATGTTTATCAAAGGCTGCCACTTGAAAGGTTGGTGTGACCAGCACTGGTGTAAGGCTCTGCTCTGGCCCCAAACTGTGCTGTGGACATACACAGGATGAGCCAGGGCAGCCATGTTTTTGAAATTAAAAAATAAAAATATCATCTTTCCCCTTCCTAGATGTCCCGAAGGATTTTGCTCCAACATCTCTTGGGCTTGTCTTCTCTCTTTCTCGACCACTGCAGCCTACAGGGGCTGGGGACAACTCCTGGGAACATGCAGGACCCTCTTTGAATCAGGAAAGGAGCTTGCCCTGGTGTGGGACACTTGCATGCCGTGGGTAGGTGAAGTTCAGCAGAGTGGTATGGGGAGAAGCTCTCGTCCCACAAGAAACACATCAATGGTATCTTCTGGGCCATGCACAGTGCAGCCCCTGTGATATGCTGCAGGTAGCCTGTACCACCACCTCCCACCACATTGCACCATGGCTTGGGTGATGCTGGCATCCAACCTGTCCAAAATGGCAGGAACTTGATCCTGAAGACCCTAGGGGAAGTCAGACTCAGACCTGATTCTGCTCCATGCTCTGTGCCCCCAACCCACACTGATGGCAACCTGAGCCAAGAGGGCTGGAGGCTTGCAGACCCTGCCCCATAGCAGATGTGACAGAGGCACAGCTGTCAGCAGGCTGCCCCCACTATTGATGCTGGGCTTTTCAGACAGCCAGGACACCCCAGCTGCCTCCCCCTTGCTCTGAAGGAGGAGAAGGTGCTTGCTAACCTCCAGCTGCCTGTCCTGTCCAGGCCAGGATGTCTCTAGTTACGGAGTTAGTGGAGCAATGAATTGTAAAATGCATCCTTCTGCTGCCCCATTTTACTCCTCTCCTGCTCCCTGACCTACCTTCATGCTTTCTATCACTTGCTTCTTCCCCTGGTGGCCCACCATGCTCTACCCCCTCTCAGCAAACCTTGTACCTCACCCTCACAGTGTCCCCCTGCCCATCATCACCACAGGGACAGAACATAAGGGAAGAAATGGGGAAACAGGTTGAACCTGTGGTGAAGAAGCAGTGAGAGAGCTGTACAGCTCCTGTCACTTCAGGAGATTTGGAAGGAGATGGACACTGAGGCATTTTCCTCCCAGCTGAAAAACCTCCTTGAAGGATGAGACTCCATCCTAATGCTGGCCTGCAGAGACCTGCTCTGCCAAGGCATTCCCATGGGTGCAGACCTGCATCAGCTGGGGTATGTGTGGGCACACACACAGGCACTGTGAGGGACGGTGTGAGATTCCGAGCCCTTTCGTCATCCTCCCAATGACACCGCACCAGTCAGGGTTTCAGAGAGCGCCCTTCAGTGCCGGGAGAGGCAGCTGCAGCCGGGTGCTGAGGGACAGGGCAGGAGGGAGGAAGGGGAGCTGTGCAGCTCCCAGCTGGGGAAGGCAGCTTTAGGTTTTGTCCAGAGCTCAGCAGCAGCTCTACTGTTAGTGTTGGTCTGGGAGATGCACTGTGCCTCATCCTCTGACCAGATCAAGTCCACTCCAGGCCCCCTGCGCAGTCACTTGTGCTACTGTGCACTGACAATCCCATGCCAAGTGGCCACAGCACTGGGATGATGCCACACACACAGATGGGTCCTTGTGACCCATCTCTGCAAGTGGAAGGGGATGGTGAGCATGGACGTGCTCCTTTCACCCTCACCTAGAGGGTCTGCAATGCTTTTGAGGGGCATGGTGGAGAGTCAGCTGGAGTGAGGGGTTTGTGCCTGGCCTGCCTGGGACCTGAAACAGGGCAGCAGAGTAGAAACACAGCACATGGAGCAGGCTTCCATCATGTCACCTCTTGCACCACTGGGAAACATTCAGATGCTGCAGGTGGAAGGGTGGGAACAGACCCCACAAAGAGGAGGAGGCACATCTCCAGTCCTGGCTGGATCCCAGCACCTGGGTGACAGAGCCGTGGTCCTGCCATCCACGTAGCCAAGTGGCCTCACAGTGCTCTGATGGTGCTGCTGAGCAAGTGCTGGGGGTATGTGAGAACAGCTGCTGGACAATGCTGTGCAGCTGTGGGCTTTCACGCTGGGTAATGCACCAGAACCACTCTGTGGTGGGCTGCTGTCCTGCCTGTTACTATGGAAACTCCTTTCAAAGGAGAGAGGCAGACAGACAGAGAAACACCCACAGTGGTGCTGGGTGCTGGCAAGACTGACTGGGAGCCTGGGTTCAGATGCTGGTGCTGACTGGGCTGATTGCAGCAGTCACTGTGACCCCAGCATGGGACTGTGGGGAGAACAGCCAACCTCCTGCAGTGCCTGGACTGGAAGGACTTTTGCTGAATCCTCACAACGTCACAGTAGCAATGGAGGTGGTTAAATAGGGAAATGAGCTATTGAAGGAGAGTGAGTGGTTCCCAGCCCTCTCATAGGTTTGGGACTAGAGCATTGTGGCAAGGGGAGGGAGGATGTCTGGCCATCTACAGCCATGCAGACAGTCACAGGAGACCAGAGGCAGCAGAGAGGGATTTGGAAGAGGGAAAGGTCTGATGTGTTCCAGTTGCTAGTGTGTGGCACTTTCCACCCATGGAGGTGAAAGGATGCTCCATCCATGAGAGGCTGGGGTCATTATCCACTGCCCTGTGTGTAGAGAAATGCTGGGGGAGAACATTTCTGCCACAGAGGCTTTCTCCTGCATCTGCAGTCCAGGAAGAAAGAGCCCTGCAAAGAGGTGGGATTTGCAGCCGGCTTGTATGGATACAGGAGGGACCAGGTGGGATGTGAGTTGGCAGGCAGGGAGCAGGGCTCCATCTGACTGTACTTGCTGCAGGGTCCAATGGACCAGACAGTGGGAAACCACTTGAATTTCCATAGGACAGTGGTTAAGTGTGACACCATGGGCCTGCCTCAAAGAGCAGATCTGTGAAGCACAGGAGGTAGGTGTGTCCAGGTGTGTCCTGCTGCCCCGGAAATTGCAGAAGTTTAATTAAGTCCAGGACATGTTCTGATGCAAGTCTTCCCAGGAGCAGGAAACAGCTACAAAATGCTTAGGGCATGGTTTAGAGGATAGGGATGCTGAGTCTCCTCTCCTCACCTCTCCTCTTACTGAGAAACAGCCCCAAATAAAATTTGTTTGATGAATAAAATTTTTCATCTGAACACATCAATACAGGCTCTGCCAGTGGCCAACATGGCTTTTTGACTACTAGCCCTACTAATGGTCTTGAAGGTGTCCTAGGGAGGTGGGAGTGAGGGAAGCAGAGGTATCAGGTCTTCACAACAAAGACAGAAATGCAGAAGTGAGACAACCCTCATACAGGGCTTGCAGGAAAGGCTGACACATGCTCTCCAGTCAAACCATTCTCTTCCTCACCCTGTCCTTCCAGACCAAATCAGCTCCTGCCACTGGAGTAGTGGCAGCTGGCAGTGCAGAAGTGCATCATAACAAACCACAGCCCCAGGGGTCAGGTCTAGCAGGGGGATAATGCTGGGGGTGATGCCAGCTCTAGGAGGAGCCTGTCAGTCAGAGTGGGAATTGGTGAGCTCTGGCATGAAGCATTGCTTGGAACCTCCTTGCTCACATCTCTGTGAGAAGCACTTTCTGCTCCTTGCTTGCAGAGAGTAGATGGGACCTCTGCAAGACTGTGGGACAAGGCTGACAGCATCAACCTTCACCATCCCAGTGCTCTCTCCAAGCTCAGACTGCGTAGTTTGGCTTCTGAGGGTGAGGGCAAGTGTCTAATTTTCCCAGTGTGCACTTGGAGCAGCAGTGCCTTGAGTCAGCTAGTAGCCGCGGAAAGTGAAGAGCCTTCTCCCATGCCACCCTGGGGACAGGGTAGTGCCATGGGGACACTGGGGTCTTTCAGAGCAGGGCTTTGCTGGCCCAAGTGGGGAGCGCAGCTGTGTGGGATGGGTAGCAAAGCTGCTGTGGCTTTGATGCAATGGGAGTGTGGAGGCACCTGCTTGAGCTGAAATTAAACACACGTGATGTAAGGCCATGACTCAATATCATCTTGCCTGGGCTGCCAAATAGCTTCAGATGGCCCTTTGCTATTGCTTTGATGAACTCATTTGTCTGCTCTGAGGGATCTGGAGTGATGTGGGTAAAGCCATCTCCTGGCGACATTTAGTTAGGCTTCTGTGTTGGTTGGACCTCTGGCTGCTTCTGAGGGGTGCTGGTCAGTAAGTCTCTACCATTAGTATGTGCACAACATGCTCACCAGGCAGGTATCGCTCTCCTGTTTTGTCACATTCCATCACTGGGACAAGGGCCTTACCTCGGTGCTGAGCAAGTCCCCCATTATTCAAAATGAATTTTTGCAAGCAGCGAGATTGAGTGTTTCCCAGAAGATTGATACCTGCTGAAGTCTGAACTTTTAATGAGTCTTCAGTAGCTTGAAACTGTATCTGAGCATACCTTGGGTTTCTGTGTTGGAATAACAGCCATATCATTCCTGGTGAGGTCTGAGACACCTGGGTAGACAAGCATGCCCACAGGTGACAAGTCAGAGGGCTCCCTGATGGACTCACCAAGTCATTTTGGGACCATGATGTTCTGTTGTCTCTTGAGAACCTTGCAGATGTGCTGTCAAGGTCATACATCTGTCACAAGCTTAATTGTGCCAAGATTATTGGAGATTCCCCAAGTCAACTGCACAGACTTGGTCAGAACTGACCTATAAGACCATCCATTTAATCTTGAGTTTAGATTTCTTTCACCCCTGAAACAGACCGGTTTCACAGAGTGTGGCAGCAATCATTTTTGATCATAGAATCACAGAATTGTCATGGTTGGAAAAGATTTCTAAGATGGCCATGTCCAACTGTCAAAAGAAAACCCTAGCAAACCAAACCCAACACAAAAACAAACAAACAAAAACACACCCCACCAAAACAAAAACAAAACAAAGAAAAAACCCAAACAAAACCACAAACAAAAACCCACAAAGATACCACCTCGCCATCCCACTACAGCATGTCCTGAAGTGCCTCATCTACACATTTTTTGAACACCTCCAGGAATGGTGACTCCACTGCCTCCCTGGGCAGCTTGTTGCAGTGCCTGAATACTCTTTCAGTAAATAAAATCTTCCTAATATCTCATCTAAACCTCCCCTGATGCAACTTAGGCCATTTTCTCTCATCCTTTCTTATTTACTTGAGCGAAGAGGCCACACCCACCTCACTACAACCTCCTGTCAGGGAGTTGTAGAGAGAGAGAAGGTCTCCCCTCAGCCTCCTCCAAACTAAACAATCCCAATTCCCTCAGCATGTCCTCACAGGACTTGTTCTCCAGACCCTTCACCAGCTTGGTTGCCCTTCTCTGAACTTGCTTCAGCAACTCAATGTCTTTCTTGTGGTGAGGGGCCCAGAACTGAACACAGTACTCGAGGTGTGGCCTCTCTAGTGCTGAATACAGGGGCATGTTTGCTTCCCTGGTCCTGCTGGACACACCATTCCTGATGCAGGCCAGGATGCCATTGGCCTTCTTTGCCACCTGGGCACATGCTGGCTTACGTTCAGATGGTTGTTGACCAACACTCCCAGATCCTTTTCTACCAAGCAGCTTTCCAGCCACTTCTCCTCAATCCCATAGTGTTGCCTGGGGTTGTTGTGACCAAAATGTAGGACCCGGCACTCGGCCTTGTTAAACCTCATCCCGTTGACCTCAGACCATTGATCCAACCTGTCCAGATCCCTCTGCAGAACCCTCCTACCCTTGAGTAGATCGACACTCCTACCCAATTTGTTGTTGTCTGCAAACTTTCCAAGGAAGCATTCAACCCCATCATCTAGATCGGTGATAAAGATATTGAACAAGACCTGCCCCAAAACTGAGCTCTGGGGGACACCACTGGTGACTGGCCATCAACTGGATTTAACTCTGATCACTGCAACTCTCTGGGCCAGGCTGGCCAGACAGTTTTTAACCCAGCAAAGAGTCCATCTGTCTATGCCATGAGCTGCCAGCTTTTCTGGCAGCATTCTGTAGGAGACAATGTCAAAGGCTTTACTAAAGTCACATAAATGTCTTCCCATCATGTATTGCAGTTGCTCATGCGGCATTTGAGTGGTGCACAAACACCTTTACATGAGTGTCCTTCTGCTGGAAGGGATTTTGCTTCATGTGAAGATGGCTCAGCTCCTGTTGCCATGTGTTGTATTGTGGGGATGTAGTCTTACCTGCAATCATGTTAGTTTGGGTAGGCTTAAATCTTGTCTTTGCTTGATTCAATCACACCCAGCCTTGGAAGGAAGATGTCCTGAATATCTAGAGACACCAGGACTAATAAATATTTCTTATGGATAAGTTTTTTGCGTTTCTTTTGTGAGCTCAGGAGACTTCCATCCCAAAAAATACCAAGTCAGGCAAAAATGTCAGGAGATCTGCATGGATGAACAAATTGCTTCAAGCCAAACTCAAACACAAAAAAAAGAAGCATACAAAGGGTGGAAGGATGGATAACTGGAAGGAATTCATAAATATTGTCTGAGCATCCAGGGTTGAAGTTAGGAAAGCTAAAGCCCAATTGGAATTGAATTTGGCTGGGGATGTCAAAGACAACAACATAGGCTGCTATAAGCACACAGACAGTGGAAGGAAGACTGTATAATATGGGTTTAAACCTTTGTTTCCCAAACAATTCTCATAGACTAGCTGTGGATGTATGGTTAGGTGATTGAACACTGGGTGAATGGCCAGGCCAATGGGTGGTGGTCAGTGGAATGAATAGAACAAGAGGAAATGGCCTGAAGTTGAACCAGGGGAGGTTCAGGCATTAGGAAGCATTTCTTTCCAGAAAGGGTTGTCAGGCATTGGAATGGGCTGCCCAGGGAGGTGGTGGAGTCACCATCCCTGGAAGTGTTTCAGAGCTGGGTAGATGTGCTTAGGGACATGGTTTAGTGGTTTTTGATATGGCTGGGAGTAAGGTTGGACTTGATAATCTTGAAGGTCTCTTCCAGCTGGAACTGTTCTATGATTCTATGATTCTATGAAGTCTAGTTAAAGGTCAGTAACTATCAGTGTATCCCAGGGGTCAAGGTGTTGGGTTAAATCTGGATGCATATCTGATCTCCCAGATACATGTCTCTGTCCAGCTCCTAACAAGCAGCTGCTAAAAGTTGAAGTCCTGGGAAAGCCTTGAGGAAAAGCTCCATCATCCAATGAGTACTTGCTTTTCATGGGATATTTTAGTGACCCCAGGCCTTCACCACAGACATCTGTAAGTCAGCGGTAAGGAATATAGCCTTCCACAGTGATCCAGCACATCCCAAGACATCTGTCTTAAAAGAGGTCACCTCCTTGTACAAAGGGAGCTGAGAGACATACTTAGATATGGGCTTTTAACTTTGGGGCATTTGTGACTGAGGGAAATGGAAATGGTGAGTTTGCAGGCAAACACTCTTAATCTCCAAACATGTGATAAATCTAGTTAATGCCTGGTTACAAGTAGATCATGTTTGTCAGCTGCTTCTCTCCAACTGATTGCTATCATACTATCAACTGAGTTCAAGTGGACAGTGGCTTAGGGTGGATGGTGAGTGTGTGGAGTGGAGCAGCCCCTCTAGAGTGAAGGAAAGAGTTAATTCTGGCTCTTTTGCATAGCATATCGCTTGCTAATTTTCAGCTGCCTGCTAAGATTTGATTTTAAACTGCTTTTCCTGTGTGGGTATCATCTTCTGACAAGCTGTGAAGAAGCAGGCAAGTGTGAGCGAGGCTGTCCAAGAGGAAGTGGGAAGGAGAGAAATGCAGAATATTGTCTTCAAACACAGCTCAGAGAAATTGAGAACACCCCTTATGAAAGCAGCCTGGAGTGGGTTGGGTCTGAAGCGTGTGTGCCCTGGTCGACCAATCCAATCTGCACAAACAGCCAGTCACGAATGTGTCCAGGACCACAGACCCCCCCGGAGCACTGGGCTCTTACAGTGGTCTTTGCAGGACAGGGACCCTGCTTGATGCTGTCATAGGCATGATCCAGCCTCTCCTAAGGGTCCTCACATTCCCTGTCCCATCTGTGGAATGCTTTTCTCCAGACCATGGTAAGCCCTTATCTGTCTCTTCCCAACGGAATTTCCAGAAAGCCAGGGCTTGGCAACGTAGTGAAAACTCTTTGCTGATGGTGTTTCTACTATTAGTGCCTGTGTTTGTAGCTCACCAGGGCATATGCATGGAGCAAGGAGGAGAATGCTACCAGAAGTGTGGCATAAGGCCAAACAGCCTGGATTACAGGCTCCGTTTTCAACTTAGTCTCACTCTGACCTGAGATCAGAGTAAGGCATGGGTCAAAGTGGCCTTTTCCTTTCATTGGGTTCAAATGGGAGCCACCCCAGGGCTGCACCAGCTTCAGTGGCATGTGGAAGATAGCTAGAACATGGTGTTGTTGCTTCTGCTCATGTGAGCCCCCTGCATCAGGGCTGGGAGCAGGACCAGGAGAAGAGATATTGTTCTCAGGGGGATGGAGAAACATCCTCTAGACTCCCATGCCATGGCATTACAAGGGCTGCCCCACACCATGAGCTCATTGCTGGCAGGGCTGCCCCCCAGGACCTCCCACCCCAGAGAAAGGAGTGAGGGCAGGCAGCAAGGGAGGGAGTGGGGAGGCAGGGGACAGGAGGGGGGAGAGGAGCCCTGAGAGGGAAGTTTGGCAGGTTTTGGAAAGCACTGAGCTTGCACAATTCAAATGGCCTGAAAGGAGCAATGAAAGAAGAGGGCAGGGCTGGGCAGCAGCTGCCAGGGGAGTGAATGTCCCGGCTCCCTTTCCCTTAGTCTGCCTTTGTCACCTGCCCACAATTAGCCACAACTTATCACCCCAGGAGCCTGCAATAAGTCACTCGGCCGCCTGAGACTGCCCAGCCCCTCTGTTTCAAGAGACCAAGTCTCCTCTTTCCCATGGGTAGGCAATCAGGTGACTGCCTACCCTTTGTGTGAGCTCAGGGTAGAGGAGGCTGCTCCTTCTCCACCATCCGGGTCTCCCCCAGGCCAGGCGAGACCAGCTGCCCTCACTGCCCTGCTCATCCTGCTGGGCAGCAGTCCCTCACTGGGACTAAGGTCTCTGTATAGGCATGGAGGTGAAGCAGACACTTTGCATTATGGCTGATCGTACCTTGCAGGAGATGTTTCAGCCATCCTTCATGCCAGGTAGCATGAAAGCTCCCTGAGCTCCTCTCTCCACTATTTTACACAACTTGTTTTGTGCTCTTGGGCTCAAGGCCTTGTACAAGGATCTTGGATGTACATACCAACTCCTGCCTCATTATAACTTCCCTCTACAACTACCTGAAGGGAAGTTGTAGAGAGGCGGGAGTTGGTCTGTTCTCCCTGGTGACAAGCGATAGAACAAGAGCAAATAGCCTGAAGTTGAACCAGGGGAGGTTCAGGCTGGATATTACGGAAGCATTTCTTTCCAGGAAGGGTTGTCAGGCACTGAAATGGGCTGCCCAGGGAGGTGGTGGAGTCATCATCCCTGGTGTTTAAGAGCTGGGTAGATGTTGTGCTTAGGGACAGGGTTTAGTGGTTTTTGATAGGACTAGGAATAAGGTTGGACTTGATGATCTTGAAGGTCTGTTCCAGCCAAAATTATTCTATGATTCTGTGATTCTATGATTCATCTCCTGCTCACCTGGCTGAACCTTAGCCAAAGACTTATGTGAGGAGACCTAGGCTCAGTGAGGATGCTGGTGCAAAGTGATGCTGTGAAGAGATGCCCTCAAAGTCCAGCCTCCTGTGCCACTACAACTCAGTTTCCACATTTTATTGATGAATCCTGCTACAGAAAAGCAGCAGCTGAGCATAAAGATTGATGAGACAGTGCCTGCAAGGACCAATTTAAGGCCACACTTTTCACTGGCAAAGGCTTCCTTCCCTGGAAGAAGAGTCACAGTTGGTTCAACCGGGCTCCAAGAGCTGGACTTTTTGTATACTTCTGTCTCTGTATCACTGTTGCAGCCCTCATCTTGCACTGAATATTGCCCTGGGACACCTCGTCCAAGCAGGGCTTGTGGTCCCCCAGATGGTGGAGGGTAGGATGGTTTAACAGAGAACAGCAGGACATTACACCTTGCACGGATGCTGGACTCCTGCCCTTGCCTGTTGTTGCAGGAGGGGATAAAGCGTGCCCAGGCTACAGACCCTCCAGCCCTTGTAATGTGCTCTGTCAGTGTCTGAGAGGGGTTAGGCTGGGAGAAAGCTCTGCCTGCCTGTACCTCCCATCTCCACACTGAAACCCTGCCCATGGCGATGCTTCACTGGGCCATGAGGGGACTAGGTTGGGTTTTTCAGGGCTCTGCACATCACATGAGGCTGTCTGTTCAGGCATCTGTGACAGAAACTGAGTCATTCTGAGCAGATAAAGATATTGGGATGAGTAGCAGGTCTCTCACTGTACCTTCATTTCAACACATCCGACATGCCCTGTCTCTGTGCCTGGCACCCTAAGAGGTGATGGGCACATCCAAGGGTGCACAGCGTGATGGCTGGTCCAATTTCAGGCATGAATAAGCAGAGTTCCTCCAAACTTCACAGCCACACCTCTATCCCAGACCTCCTTCTCCCAGGGCTTGCGTCTCCGCCACCATTGAATTTCCTCTTTCTTACAGAATGAAGTCTTGAGCTGCCTCTGTTATCACCACAAACACCATGGCAGCAGGGAAGGATGGGTGGTAGCCCTGACAACGCAAGTAACAACTTATGCTGTGCAGTGTGACCAGCAGCCAACTCATCCCACCAGGTAGACTCCGGGGCAGTGACTCATAGGGGTGTCACAGCCAGTGTGGTCCAAGCTGGTGTGTGGGAAGTGCCCATGGTGCTTGGCGAAGTCGTGCTGATTGATGGGATGAGTGCTCTTCTGCTGATAGTATTCATGACTGCCTCCAGGGAACATGACCAAAGCTCTGGTTTTGCTTGCTTATTACTTCTCTGCCTCTTTCCAGATGTCATGCTGCAAACACAGGCTGTGTTAGCATCCTGATCAAGGACTTGGAGCACCTCCTTCCTGCTTCTTCCTCCAGGAACTGGTCATGAGGTGGATGGCCTTCAGTTTTCATGAACATGTGTGTCCCCCATCCCATCCATCTGCCCATAGCTGTGGTTGCCACTGGTGCCCTGAGCCACTACAGTGACACTTACATCATCCTACAAAGGGGAGGCCTGAATGCGAAACAGAGAAGACACCAAGATGCTCCTTTAACCTACTAATGCCTGTGAAAAAGCAAATTGCTATACTGGTAAGAGAGGGCACCTGGAAGAAGGTGTGAACACCAATCTAGCAAGCCTGTTAATATCCTACCCATCAATCTTTCCCTCCCCAAAGCAATCATGATCTTCTGCTCTTGGCTGGTGTCTCCTGGAGCACCCTAAGGGAGTACGTATGGGGCTGCCCTCCCACTGCATGTTGTTCAGGTGAGTGGGCTCCAAACCCTGCCCCACCTTGCCCTTCAGTATCTGCATCAACACTTCTCCCATCCCAGGCCCCCTCTCAGTCCCATGTCCAATATGGTCTTTGAGCACCTGCTGCCCAGGGGGGTCCCAACCTGAATCCAGGTGAGATGGCAGCAAGGCAAGATGTGTGGCTCATCCCCAACAGGTCCCAGTCTTTGTCCTGGTCATGTCCTAGTTCAATGAGCTCTTCGTAACCATTGCACCAGGCTGTGCTGGAACCAGGTGCCTTCCTATGAATCCATGGAGAGCTGGGCTGTCCTTCCCAGAGTCCTGAGGCAGCAGCTGGAGGGCATTTTTTCTCTCCCTGGGGAGGGAGGTGGTTAGCGCAGCCTGTGCTGGGAGAGGTGCTGGATGGTTTTTCAGCATCAGTCCCTGACACACGGCACAGAGGAGAGCAGTTGCTGTATTGTTCCCAATGCCATTCTATCTAAACACCTCAGGCAGGGAAAAAAGCTGCCAGAGCTGCTGTGCAATCCAACCAACTCTCTGGTTACCAGCAGTGCATACCATGAATCAATCCCAGATCTGTGCCCAGGGCTGGCATGAGCAGAGCGGGGTGAGATGCACTGTCCAGAGCGTGGGGCCAGGCAAGTGTCAGTGCTTCCCTCTCCCTCCTCCAAAATAACCACCCACAGAAGAAACTACGTCACTGCAGAGTAACTCCCTCCATCCCATCCTACTGTCTGGATCTCCATCCTTGCTGGTGGTTGCTCCTGGCCAAGGCACCCAGGACTCAAGATCTCCACTGAGCAGGCTGAGCCAGCATGTGCCACCAGTCACTCTTCCTCATCACCTTGGATGTTGGTGTTTGATTTATTACCTATTCAGAAGGAACTCTTAGACTTCCCTTTGGAGCTGGAGGCAGATCTGAGCAGCTGTGTTTGGCATGGCGAGGTCTAGCAGTTAGAGCTGGAGACGAGACAGCAGGACTCCTGAGCTCATTACTGTAACGAAGCTCAGGGAATTGGTTGTTGGTTAATGGAGCTTTCCATTTAAGGAGGCCAGACTAGATGATGGTCCCTTCTGGCCTTAAAATATATGAACCTACAAATAACTCAGCCAATAATTAGAAATTTGAGTCTCATTCCTGTGAATATTACAGGCTTGTTGGACTAGAAGCTACAGAGGTTTCACCGAGCTTTCCTCATGTTTAAAGAGAAGTCATTTCCTGGTAGTGGGTCCCCTGGGCAAATACCAAGACTGATGTCATTGGTGTTGGTATGGGAGCATGTGCAGGTAAACGACATCACCGTGAACTTGTGTCATGCCCTGAGTCATCCAGATGTGGCAAATAAGGATAATAAAGTCGGAAAGACCAGACTTCTTGTGATATCTCCTCCATAGTTTGGACTGACTTTGTTACACCTATGCCAGCTGCACAGAGCATGGCCAGAGCCTCCTAAAAAAGTAAAAGCAATGCTTGGTAACAAACCTTGGAGGAGGCAATGCTGCATTGTCACAGTGTTCACCATCTTCACCTGCTGGTCAGGGAACACCTCCAAAGGAGTCTTGTGTCCCTAACATGTCCTGCCGTTGCTTGGGCTATGCTTCCCATCCTTTTCACTTTCTAACTGCCTTTCATTTGCTGAGGTCAAGTCTATGTGCAGGCTAACCCTGTCATTTGGGATGTCTGGATCATCATGGATGAGGAAGGCATGAGGAATATGGGGGATACCTGTTGCTCTCAGCTCCAGGTTTGTAGCCACTTGAGCCTAAACGGGGCTGTGAGGAGAGGTTTGATGGCACACTTTGGGAATGTATCACCAAACACACCCCACATTCGGAAACATCCTTCCCCCAGTTCTTTATATAGCCCCACTCAGTGCTGCTGGCATCCTCTCTCTTTGTCTCCTCATCTTCCATGTATACAGCTTGGTTTCACACAGGATACTTCAGGTTTTCTTCAGCTTTTTTTCACCTCTATCCTTTCACTTATCAACATTTCTTCTTTCCCTCCCTGGCAGCAACAGTCTCAGAGTTGCCAGAAAGATTCTGCATCCACAGAGCTACAACTCAGCCCTGCCACTGCCTCCTCATCCTTACAGAGAGGACCTGGATGTTGGAAGCAAGCTCAGTGAGTCAGGATGTGAACATGGTCTCAGCAGAGCCTAGCTGACCATAACCAATATATTCTTAAAATATAGGGAAAGGCTGCAGTGAACCAGAAGACTGAGCTCTTCTCTTCTTCCACTCCTCAGTGCACTCATAAGCAGCCTCCAAATGGGAAACAGCCATGGGAAAGTGTATCCCTTGGGACTAGGGCAGCAAGTCCCAGGCAGAAAAAATGCACAAAGGAAGGAAAAGGCTTGGCCGTGTTACCTTGGGGATCCACTTTGCAACAAACAGAAAGGTGTGACGAAATGCTGTGTTGCAGATATGCAAACAGCACCCAGAGGTATTTCCTTGAGTGGGACCTGAATGCAGGGACTGAGAGCTCAACAGCTCAGCATTGCACAAGTGAAGGGTTGGAGTGTAGTCTGTTCTTGTTTTCCCAGTTAAATGCCATTTCTGGAATGTTTTATCCTTTGTGTTGTTTAATCTCTGCCAAAACTATACAGGACATGCCATGAATTGGTGCTGCAGCAGACGCCTTGTCTTGGGGAGTTTCCATTTCTTGAATAAAACGTTGCTTCCCCTTATGTTTTTGCAAGTTCAGGACACACATCCCTCTCTTAGATCTAGAAAGCAAGGCTAAAAACAGGGGTCACAACAACCACTGAGAATCTTTCACTCATATCTAAAAAGACCTGAAAAAACCCTTCCTATTCATGTCAAGCAATCTTCCTGAGAAATCCTTTCTGCATTGTTTTTTGCTGACATCTGTACTGCCCCAGGTATGATTAATTCTTCTTCTCACAATAAAATGCTTCTCCTTTGCCTCTGGAGCAGCCTGCAATTTCACAATTAGTTGGTAAAACACACCACACATTCACCTTAAGCAGCAATGTGAACCTGGGCGGCTTTGCTCCTGACAGAACCAGGGAGATTTGCCCTCGAGGGGAAACTGCTTGGCACTTGCTGCTTTCTGATGAAGGATGTTCCTGACAGAGTTCAGAGGTGTTGGAGAAAGTGGTTTAGATTTCTCAAAGGGCTGGTTGTTCTTGGGAGGCTCATCCTGGGGTCTGTGAGGCTTGGGGTGGGCTCAGAAGGAGGGTGCATGTGGGAAATCAGGATGGGCTTTGGGTCAGGCTGATCCCGTTTGTCTGATGCAGTTTTGGAGCATACCTCTCATTCCTCCTGCCTCAATTACTGCAGCTGATCCCTGCCCTGCCAGAGCCCCAAGGACACAAACTGACACCCGCTGATCGGGGGCCCATGGGAGCAAAGGGACCTCTGCCAATGTTCCATCCCAAGGCACAGGCTGCCCCGCACTTCCCTATCCTGGCCCTGGGGACCCATCTGGGGAGTCCCTCCACAGTGAGCCCCAGGTGTGAAAACCTTTGCAACAGGAGAGAGAGTGTCTGGGTGGCTCAGGGATGCTGGAGCACCACAGAGTGCTTGCTAGCATATGCAAGATTAACTAAGAACAATGGTGCCAAGGCTGGGCTGAGACTGGGGGCACTGGGAGTCTCTTGCAATGGGTCCAGGAGAGGCCTGTGGTGCTTGTGCTGGAGTCACTCAGTACCTCACAGCTAGAAAGCTCCCCTATAAATGCTGCTACATGGAGCTCTCAGGCCTTACACATCATAATAAAAGATGCTTGTTTGTACTGGGGCTGGCAAATACTGCCCCATGACTTCTGGGAGCACTCGAGGCAGGTCTGTCTGCAGGGGGAGTGGTGAGGCGGGTATGTGCAGCCCGGCTGATAATTTATCGCTTTCGTTAACTGTGGAGAGCAGGGCCTGGTTACCAAGCCAGCATGTGAAGGCAGCAAAAAGCTGCGAGAGCTGCCTGACCAGTGCGGAGTGTAAAGCTGCCTTTATGGAGCCCAGTGCTCTTGTTAAATCTTTAGGACTCAACTTCTCCTTGTCAGCTGCTGCAGACAAGTGTGCAGCCTGCTTGCAGAAGAGATGTGGAGGGATGGATCAGCAGCTATGTCCCACCTGCAGAGCACCTGACATGGTGCCAGCCCTGGGCTCTGAGCCTCCCCTGTGAGAGCTTGGCAGAGGGAAACACAAGCCGGTACCCCCATCCTGTGTGGTTATTGAACCAGGACCCCAATTCTACCTTTGGTTCAGATGAACTTAGGAAACCAACAGTGAACCAGAAAAGCAAGGATGTCACGAATCCATAGATTCAGATGCAACCAAAACAGTTACTTGAGTAGATGTGAGTTGTTTCAGCAGGCACTCTGAGTCTGTGTGCCAGAAACTGGGCATTTCACCAAAGTGCTGTGGGTGCAGCCAGTGCTGTGCTGCCAGAAGCATGTTGCTTACACAGACGTTGCAGCAGGATGCAGCTGGGCAGAGTCACAGCTAGTAGTTACCTGGCTGCTAACAAATCCTGGCCAGTGCTGTGCTTGGGGAGATACCAGGAAGGGCTCTTCTGAGCACTGAGAATCATTGCCTACAAAGCAATAGGGCATTACTATAATGCAGCTTCTCCAAATCAGGTGTCTTCTGCAGTTGGGGAGATATCAAAGCTTCAGGAGGGCTACTTAATGGTAAAGGTGCCTGGTGCTCAGGGACTGGGCACTGAAGATGCTGCACAAAATGTTCAGATCCAGTGCAAAGAAAGATGATGGTGATCTAACCCTGGACTACAGGTCATGTAAAACTCCTCCACAGACCCTCAGCCTTCCCATTCCCACAGGCCACAGCCCCAGACCTGTGGGAAAGCCACTCTGCAGACATGCACGGCATCTTTTTCAGTGATGTTGGAGGCACTCTCTAAGGTGAATCTCTCTCTGTGCCATTGTAACCTGCCCTTATCATCAATCATGCCCATGGTGGCTTGTGGCTGCCCTCAAGGATGTGTGCCTTGCTCATGTATCTCCCATCTGTGTTTGTCTATTCTACTCCTCAACACCTGGTCTCCAAATGAGTGTTTTTCTCCACTAGATAATGCATACAAGGTCGTATTTCAGGAGAGAAGAGAAACTCATACAGGCTGGCAATGCAACTGGATACTGGTAGGATGGCATGGACCCACTGGAGAAGTATTGAGAAAGAAACCTGGGAAGTAGAAAGAGCTGTAACACAGCAAAGTGAAGACAGAAAATAAATCCATAACATCATCTGGCAATAGGATGAAAGACAATGGCACGAGCACAGATGCAAATGGAACTCACAGCTCCCTGTGCTGAAAAACCTCAGAGCGTGACCAGCCTGGTGGCTTCTGGGTACCACATTGCCAGAACAAGACTGGAAGGGAAGGACCGAAGGAGAACCCAGCCTGGAGAGGTGGGTGAAGGACTAGCTGGAGACAACCTGCAAAGGGAACAAAACAGCCTTGTCTGCCATCCCACCCTGCACCCTTATCACAGGAGCAGATGGTCTGAGAGCTGCTGTTCTGCTCTGTTCTCGTGTTCTGTTTTTCCACCCCCGACTGGATGTTTGCGTTTGCATTTTCAGTCCTTGTTTAGGCTGGGAGACCAGATGATGACAAGGAAAGTAAAACACTGACACTGCTGAGCAGAAAGGGATGAATCTAAGGTACTTGTAAGGAATTGGACTTTTCCAGACTGCTTTATCTGAGGTTGCTGTGAACTGCAGTGGCTTAATTAATATTTTGACTAACGAGTGTCTTGAAGGACAGATTCTCCCTCCTTGTCACAGAGCTGTGAAGACACAACATGCAGCATCCCCTTATTCCTCTTTAAATACTTGGCTCAGTTTGGCTCACCCAGGTGGCCCCCTTTGCACCTTCCCAATATTTCTAGGGGGAGAATGGAGCAAAACGCTTTCTTCATGAAATGCAAATTCCTGCCACTCCTTTTCCCAGAAAAAAGGAGGGGGAGACATAAGCCCAAGGCATAAATCCCTTGCAAGTCCCCTACCTGTCACACTTCTAATTAAACATTGCTAAATTATCCTCTGCATCAGCAACTGGGTAGCAGAGGCCAGTGCCTGGAGCAGCAGAGTGGAGGTCCTCAGGCAGGGCTCAAGGGGAACATAGGCTTTTTGTAATGTAGACCTCACTTTAATTTCCTGAGTTTTCTGAATTTTTTTGCTGTCAGGTAATAAAGGCAAGGGGACAGAGTAAAGGTGAGAGGATGGGTGTTCTGCTCAGATGGCATGAGGTGGGCAGTTACAGACATCTTTTGGTGTGCCCGTGATCTCCTGCATGGAGCTCTGCAATGCCGAATGCTCCAATGTTGCACCCCAGGTTTGCACACCCATTAGCAATGTCTGGGGACAGTATTGTACCAGCACCCCAAAAGCAGGTGCAGAATAGTGGATGGGGTCTCATTTATTACCCTCACCCCCCTGGGAAGGAGGGGTATTTGTGCCACTGTGACCAGCTCCAGCGTGGCCACCATGGCCTGGACTACATGATGTTCACCCTGGCCAACTGAGCCCTGTGTCAGTTTAAGCACTGAGCCCACCATCCAGCTGGCTGCTTTGTCCTCCCTGTGCCCATCCCTGCGGCTGCCCCAGGGCAGCTGCTTCCTCCCAGTGCTATTTGGGGTGTTGCTGTGGGAGGCTCAGCAGATTCCCTAGGGCAGTGGCTCTCCAGGAAGCCAGATAGCAAATCCTCTCCTCTTCCCAGACCCTCCCAGAGCCAGGGCCTTGCCTCAGCATCTGTTTATAACTCCTGGAGCTGGCCAGGCTGTTTGGCTTGGGATAAAGCGCAGTCTGGCAGGGCTCCTCCCTGCCACCACAGTGGCACTCAGCTGCCTTATCTCCCATGACAGACCCTTTCCAAGAGCCCTGGGAGCTGGGCTGCTCTCACTGGTCCCAAAAGGCGTGTGCCCAGGGATGGGTGTGGGAGGAAGACAGCAACACCAGCCGGGCTTAATCATCCAGGATGTGCTGAAGAGCTGGGCGGGATGGGCTGCAGTGGCAGGACATGGCAATGGAAGTGGGGAGATAGCCTGGGGATGGATGCATTGTGGGAAATTGTGTGGGGAGAGCTAGGGAGACGACCAGATACTGGGCTTGCTGGGCATGGTGGCTGCAGGGAAGTCTGGATATCAAATCCCAAGCAGAAGAAAGTATCTTTGTAACCATCTGGGTATGGAGAGGGGCATCAAGCCTGGACCCCAGCACTCCAAGATGTGCTTAGATGCTCTCAAGCATTTTTGCTGTGAATGGCCAAGCAAGTAAGGCACCAGTGTGGCCAGTCAATGGTGCGAGGACTTTGTGCTGGGGTCCTGGGGCCACGAGGGAAGCTGTTGCCATTGTGGGAAGAGACACACATGGGTACATGGGATGCTCTGCCCATTCCCTTTTTCTGCCCCATGGAAGGCATGAAAGGGCTCTTCCTTGCATGACAGCAGCACCATTGGGAGTTCTTCTCCACCAGGATAACCCAAGCACACATAGGAGATGCCAAGGTCCAGGGGACAGCGTGGGCAGCATGGACATGGGCTTCCCCTGGCACAGGGGTTTGAAATTCATGCCCACTCCCTGTTCTGCACAATTGCCACTGTTACACCCTGTTACACTGTTAACACCCTGTGCACAAAGCTGGAGGTGATTTCTGTCTCTGGTAAAGCATATGGTGCTTTGCTGTGTGGGTGGGACAGGAGGGTGGAAAAGGAGCTGGTGGGCACAGCTTTGCCCACTGGCATCACTGACACAAATATCCTTCTTTGCTCCACAAATGTGGCTGCAGTAAGAGAGTGGTGGCCTTACTGCCTGCACAGAGGATGGTATTGAAGCCCTGGAGCTCTGGGTGGCTCCAGCCGGTCTCTGCCACGCTCTCTATGCTGGGTCATTGCTCTATCAGACCTGCCGAACAACACACAGCCCCTGAGCACAACCTCACACAGGCAACTGGGTATGAAATTCCCTCTTTTCCCAGGCTGGAAAAGGGGCAGTGGCTGCCTCCTGCTACACTATCAGCACAGGGTGATAAAGGCCACTTCCTGTCACTGAAGGCACTTGCTTTCATCTCCCCCATGAGTTTAGGGAGAATATTAGCATGAAACAGCTTTTAACCCTAGATGTTCTGCTGCAAATCTCCAGCCCTCATCTGGGCATAAGGCACTGAGCCAGTATCCGCATGATTTACTGTGCTTACAGGGAATGCAGAGCCTGAGGTCACCTGGACCTCCTTGGGGAGGGCAAGAATCAACCAGCATTCACTTGCAGGCAAGTCACAAAACCTGTCAACACCTTTGCTGACTCATCAAAATGGAAACGTTTTTGAGGAGAGGGTTTGTCTTTTGCATTTCTGATGAGAAGCAGGCAGAGAGCCAAAAGAGACATGCCTGAACCCTTCCAGCCGCCCACCTTGCTGAGGGCTGCCTGCCATGACCTCTGCCTGGCTTCATCATGTGGAACTTGGAGATTTCTGTCAAAATCAATATTGACATGTCCCTGTGCCCCAGGGAGTGGGTCTGCTGCCTCTGCACAGCTCTCCTTGCTCCCATACAGCTTCTAGAAAGCAGTTGAAATGGCTCCCATGAGGCAGAAGGTGAAGTGGGCATTTCTTCTTAGCTGTTAATGTAGTGTTACGGAAGGGGATTCAGCCTTGCTTGTCATAATTGTCTCCTCTACAAAGCCTTGAAACCTGCCTTGCTCCTCAAAGTTATTGCCTTACATGATCCATGAGGTTCTGCACTTCCACATAGACCTCAGGTTGCACCCCAATGGAATCCACTTAATGCTGGAAGCACTCTAGATAAGTAGCTCTCATGGGAAAATGTTTCTTTCCAAACCTAGGAGAATTCTTTCTGATATAGCATATTTCTGAACCCTCTGCAAACTCTTGGGATGAATCACTAGGCTTGTTTTGCAAACTTGGGATCTGCATTTGCTAAGACATGCAAAGACTGGGGGCTCTGCTCATTGGACACTGAGGTTCCTGCAAGACTTGGCTGAAGACATCCTTATGGGCGCAGCTAGGAGATGTTTGTCTTTCAAAATCTGTCACCATCTACAATCATGCTGTTCCCACTGGCTGACTTGTTTATGCCTTATGTGCAATTTTTTCACTACGTTTGCAGATCGGGGACAAAATTTTCTGTCTGTGCAAAACACAGCACATAATAGGTGGGTGACATGTCCCCTCTCACTGCACAGATGCCATCAGCTGCAGGGAACAGTTGGGCTGTAAATCCCAGTGCAAACTAGGGCAAGGGACACTTGGACAGCTAAGACCTGGAGGGAACACTGAGGTATGGAAGGTGAAGGGGAGGTTTGTGGCGCCTCTGTTTGGGGCCATCTATGTGGCCCCAAAAACCTTGAGCTGAACATTATCAGTCTGAGACTGGAGCTTGTTATGGAACGGGTCATACAGACAAGGGACTGGAAAAAATGTGATGACTGGGAAACCAGGCAGGAGGGCAAGAGGCAAAGAGCCACATAGTGAATCCCATCCTGGTAAGCTTGGCAAAGGGGAGACTGGGATCTGCTGGCAACAGAGGCAAAGCCTCCCTCCAGACAGCACAAAGAAGAGATTTTATGGTATCCTGTGCAAGAAATCCCGTGGCTGGGTATGATGTCCCTTGTGTCTCTCACTTCCTTTTTCTTCTATTCTTTCTCCTTCTTTCCAGGCTCTTCTTTTTCTTCCTCCAACACCGAACCACAGAGGCAGAGACACAGCTGAAATACTATGGTGCTGGCTTTGTAGGGGTCACGGAGCAGAGTGAGAGAGGACAAGAGTGGTCACCTTAAGAGAGGACAAGACTGATCCTTCACTGAAGCTTGGTGGCAAAAAAGGGTCTGAAAATAAACCAAATCCCAACATATCAAGCCTTTTTTTTCTCCCACAAAACAGTGCTTTTAAAAGACCCAGTCTGTTGAGGGGGTGTCCACAAGCAGCATCTCAGCTCTAGAGACCTTCTCTAACTGTTTGGTATCCATAGCCTACTGCCTTTGGTGGTGACTCATACCCAAATGTAGATCTCTTTCTTGGAGGTGTTTGTATTCATACGGCTCCTTGCATGACAAGGCATTGGTCTGGATGGCCTCCAGATGAAGCCATCCATTATATGTCAAAAAATAATCCTGCTGCTGAATAAACTCCACCACAACCCCAGAGGAAGATTGCTGCCTACCTGCAAATGAAGGCCACAATAACATGGCCCATGTTGAAGGCCTGGTATGAAACTGTCTGTCTGTGCTAGGTTGGAGCAAAGAGGTCACAGCAAGAAAGACCACAGCACAGAGAGGTGGCTGGAACAGGAGTTGACATGATGTTGGGAGAGGTCTGAGTGGGGAATAAGGTATTTCTGCAGAATAATTATTTCCTTCTTTCCCCTGCCAGGCCTTTTCCATTTCACAGCTCAATGGGAGGCTGTTCAGAAAAGTCCAGCTTGGTCTGGCTGAGAAACAGGAGCTCAGGACATTCTGCGGGATAGGCTGAAAAAAATCGAGATACAAAAAAATCCGTGTTCTTCCTGGGACAATCTGTTTTGGTGTAAATGAAGCTGCATATGGCAGAAAAGAGAATGACAGCTACATAGAGTGACCACCTACATCAGAATTCAGGCTCTGCTAGGGGCATCAGGATCATCCCCTCTTTTCCAAGCAGCCCGAGTGGTAGGAAAATGGATCAGGACCTCAGACACATGGGATGGTCTCCCATTGACACAATTGTGTCAAGCAGGTCATGCCAAGCAGACGAGAAGCAAGGTCATGTGAGGCCAGCAAGCAGAAGCATCAGCTTTGGAGTAGGAAAAAGATGCCAGCTTCTTGTGGGGAATGGGGTCTGTGTTCATAGGAGGAGATGGGACCACAGCACTGCAGGAAGGTCAGGGCAACCTGTTGATGAAGAAGAGAGAAACTTCTGAACCACTATGAATAACTGATGTCATGTCTTAAGCCACCTGCAGCCCTGGTCTGAAGACAGGAAGGGTGGGCACCTGAAGATGAAAAATCAGATGTTGAATGGCTCCATCTCCAGACTCTCAGGTGGCTGCAGGGTCAGGGTCCAATTTCACTGGGTGCAGGTGCTGGGACATTGTACCATGACAGTACCAAGCAGCAATTACACTGCTTCCGGTTAACAAATTGAGGCACCTTCTGCCTCTTGTCATGATCTGGTTAATTGTGGGCCATGTTATGCAGCAGTTCTGCTGGAGCAGGATGTGGGAAGTACCTCAGGAGCACTGTGAAATGCTCATGGGGCTTTTTTGCAGAGCTCAGGTACAAAGGGTCAGTGCTCCACTTTGGGCATTGACCAAGAGGTTCAGATGATACTCAAATGCTCTTTCTCCTGCATCCCTGCCCAGGCATGAATCAAATGGTAAAAGGTGAAAGAGGGGTTGGAGACATTAGCCTGATGGGGTTCTGGGAGTGTTGTTTCAACAGCTCCAGAAAGCAGGAGACCTCTCCTGTCAAGCCAGGCTTGCTCCAGGTCTTTCAACTCAAGCACAAGGTATTTTTGGACAATAATTGGAAGAGGTAAAGAAAGAAAATGCAGAACATTTTTAAATAAAGAACCCAAAAAGGAGGTCTATATGTAGACCTGTCTCTCCTTGCCCTCTGTCTTTACCTTCAGTACTCTGACTTTGTGGCAACATTTCTCTGTGTCTCTAGGAAATCTTGCTCTGTTCTCACTCTGAGGACAGGCTGTCAGTCAGTTCCCTGATCTTCTCAGAATTTTCACAGCCTTTGTTTGGCCATAGTCTCCTTTCCTGGAGATATTATGGTCCCAATCAGGTCTTTGACCACTTTTCAACTCTGTCTCATTTCCCTAAGTTCTATGTCCCGTGTTGTCCCATGGGAAGATCAATCTCTCCTCCCTTAGAGAGGCTTATCTGCTCTTGTCTCTCCCTTTCTTAAGGAACTTGAGGGGAAAGAAACACAACAGATCCCCTTAATTACAGACAGACACCTACAAGTAAGCTCCAGGTGCTTTGTATACAGTTGAGGTTGGGACAGGAGAAGGGAGCCTTCAAGATGAGCACAGTAATCCAAAGAGCAATAAGTGCAGTGGGACAAACTGCTACTACAATCTGTAGAGGGTACCACACGCTGGAGCTATCACTCCCAGAGCTCCTAGCAGGATATGAGGAGATGGGGCTCTCTTGAGTATGAAAAGACATCTTCTGGCTGACGATGGGCAGCTTGCAGAGCTGGTACAGGACCTGAGAGAAGCATGAAGTTGACACCAGAAGCCAACATCACCCCAGTGTCTCTGAGCTTATAGGGAGTGCAGGAGGGCAATGAAGAAGAGCTCTGCCCATGAAGCTGACCCCCAAGCATGAGGCACAGGCCAAACCTCTGAGTACCCTCATCATGGAGTGCACTGTATAGATGTCCAAGGGGCTGGCTGGAGAAGATAGCCCTTATCACCATGAATCTCTTGGCTTTCAGCATCCCCAGCCTCCAGCATTTGTACATTTGGGGAATTAACTCAGACACAAACATTTCTGCTTCCCCCAGCTCTCTCCAGCCCATTCAGCACCTTCCACCACTCTCACACCATATGTTTGTTCATCAGTTTTCACCCCATTCCTCACTGCTGAGCTGAAGGGGATCTGGACACCATGTCCTGCTAGGGGCTTTATGAACTTCCTACTTCATAGACCTCTTTGAGTCATTCTGCTCCTGCTTGACATGTCCAGGCTGTAACCTTACTTCAAAGCTGTGCTGAGACACCCCATGCATGGGCAGAGGTCCTGCTCCTTGCCATCAGATGCAGACCACTCCTGCTCTTGTTTATTCTAGGGCAACGCTTTTTCTAATTTTCACTATTTATTTTGAAACCAGTCATGGCTGTTCCCATATTTAAAACATTTGGAATCCTGTGCTTAAAATACCTGCAGGGACTCTCAGGATCTGCCAGCACAGCACAGAATAGACTCCATCTCACAAGCTTTTAACTCACCGTGGGACTATTTGTCCTTTAGAGCTCAGTGCTGGAATGTGTCAAGGTGTTTAGGCAAGGCCAAGGCCAGGGCATGGGAACGCAGGTCTTTACCAGGCTTTGCCCATAATTGTCTCCACGCCTGCACTCCCCTGTCCCCCACAAAGCAGAGAGAAAGGAGCTGTGCCGACAGCCAAGGAGAAAGGTGAAGGGGAGGAACCGAGCTCCAGCTCTGGGAAAAACAGGACACAGTGTAGAGGGCTTTGCAAAACACTTGGCATGTGATAAGATGTGGCACTAATGCACAGAACCGCTCCCTGGTTATCCTCACAAGCGAAGCCCAGCAGAGATGGAAGAGGGACTGAGAAAGCCCAGGGTGGACCAGGCACTGCTTGTCTGAGATGCTAAGCGCCTGCCAGTGGCACTCTGCTCTCCGGAGCTGCTGCCTCCCCACGCTGAGGTCATTAAAGATGTCAGAGCTGTTTTTAACAGGAGGGGGTGTTCAGCTCAATGCCTGGCTTCACTCCAAAGGGAATAAAATCACAAGCTCCCCTCATATGCCACATGCAGCTGCAGTGCCCAGTGCCTGAAGCTGCAGGTCTGACATTGTCAGTGGAGGTGTTTCAGAGGCCCAGGGCAGCCCCTGAACTTCATCAGCCCCCTGAAGTCCCCAAGGACCAAGGTGGAAGGTGGCTGGAGGATGCCCAGGTCTGGAGCCACTTTGACTGCACCTTGGAGGGTCTGAGACCTGGGAAGGGGGAACTGAACTGGGTAGCACTCAAATGCAGTGGAGGGACCCTGGGGAGGCTGGGGGAGATGGGGAGAGTGCTGGGTGGCCACTGGAGAAGGAAGGTCTGCAGAGCCTGGGGAGCTGGTGGAAATCAGAGGGGAAGGCAGGGGGGAGTGGATGTTGTGGAAAAGATCAGGTTAATTCCTCCTGCCCCATGTATCACTATGGGATGATATTGGGCTCCTGTCAGTGGCCCTTGGTGGCCAAAGCCATTTGAGCTTTTGCTGGTGGCCCTGTGGAGTGGAGATGTACCCATGCTGGTAGCTTTGTATGATGAATATGGGGTGGTGGACACAAGCCCTGGACAAGTAGATAGGAACTAGAGGGGATGGGGACAGGGCTTGCAGGGGAAAAGGATTGGGGGACCTGACAGATCGGGACATGGGCACCACTGAGGTACCCCTAGCTGCTTCTTGCAGGGGTGGCTAGTGCGGATAGAGGATAGAGCCAGGACAGCAGTGGAGGGGGCTGCCCTGCACCTGCAATAACAAGCTCTGGGCGCAGGGCTTGACAGCAGGATGGGGGTCGAGCTGGAGTTACAGCTCCCAGGGGAAACCCTGGTGGCTTGGTGCCCAGGAAACACCTCTGAGCCAGCCCCCGCCTCCACCCAGGAGCCAGGAACATGGGGGGTCTGACAGCCCCATACCTGCCCGTCTGGGAGTTTCACCCCCCTGCCCCATCTGCCCTCATGCACCCACTCTGCTGCACAGCCCCCAGGACCCTCTTGTGTCCTCTGTGGGGGACACCTGATCCCAAAAATCCTCTTCTCCTCCCCCGTGCTTTAGGGGCTCTATGGTTGCTTCTTGACCCTGGATGCCCTTATGCCCTCTGTACCCTCCCCGAAGTCTCTCCATTACATGCAGCATCCTTTGCCCACAGCTTTTCCCTGCCTACCCCAAACCTTTCCCCTCTAGCCCACCCCAGCATGAGTCTTGACCCCCTCCAACCTCATTGTTGCCCTTCCCATCCCAAATCCTGATGCTGCTTGCTCCTTCTCCAACTCAACAGACTCCTATCATGGCTCTTTCAAAACCAACTCATCCCACACCTTTCTCCCAACACGTCCCTCTCTTCCATCTCGCCCTGTGCTCCTGAGTCAATCTATTGCCAGAGGTGGGGGAGCCAAGGAAGAACCTCATCAATGCCCTTCGTTCTTTTCCCATTCTCACAGGCTCGCACTATGTTGAGAAAATCCCATTTCAGGCACTTGTTCCATTTGTCCTGGGAATGTTCCCAGAGCTGGTCCTCACCATGGGACTGCATCTGTCACTCTTGTGCATTTGCCTCCCGCACTGGACCTTCCTCAAGGGGTAGAGGGGCATGCACACCACCCCAAACCTTCCCAACATCAGGGATATCCCCCAGGGTCTCCCAGGAGAAGGGTTTCATGCAGACCCTTTGGTCATGCCTTTATCCTTTGCACCTGCCGTGACCTTCCCTAAACCAAGTTTATGTGGGTGCCTGTTGCCATCATCAATCCAGTGTCAGTGCTACCTAGACATTGTGTGTGCGGCCCAACCCATGCCCACCCCCTTCCCAAGAGCAGTCTAGAATGGTGGAGGTGCCCTTAGTACCTCTTGGCTCTTCCCACACAGTAAAGCTTTAGGGGTTTTCGTTTTTCAGGGGACAGACCAGGCAGCAGAGTCCCAGCTCCTTCCTCATAACTGAAGGCTGTAACCACTAAGCTCTCAGGTATTTCCACTAAATGATGTGAACTACGTTCCTGGCAGTATTATATGGCTCATGTTCAGCAGGGTGAGATTCCTTCTTCCCAACCTGCACCTCAAATGTCCTCCAAACTGGGTTACTCTTGGAAGATGGACTGGTAGGAGCTGGGTCCGAGTTTCTCACCTCCCAGCCATGTCAGATTTGGAGTCATCATCATGCAGCCCTACCACCATGCTGAACTGGAGGCTGAGTGTTTTGGGCTGGACCTCCAATTGGTAAATCCCCTCTGAGGAAAAAAGGGAAAGGCAATCCTTTTCTGGGTTGCTGTCAGCCTTTGGGAAGAGGGAGGTGCTCAGAGGGCTTCACAGACTGAGGAACACCAAGCAGGTATTAAGTACCAGAAGAAAGACTTGTCAGAAATCTTAAGTTAATGTCTCAGGGGATGATGGACTATGCAGGTTAGACAGGGTTCTCTGGAACCTTGCTTGCCATCTAGTCAATGGACTTCCTGTTTGAACATTGCCCTAACTTTCCACTGGTGATTCAAGCCTTGGGTAGGGCACTGGGAGATGTGTGGATCTTGGCTGCTCCTAAGCACTGGGTCTCACTGTTGCCAGTGCTGCTGCCACTGGGTTTTAATCCACTTCTCCATGTGGGAGGGGATCTTGGAGCACTGCTAGAGGATTCCTACAGTCATGGTGGGGCTTGAAAAGGAAGAAACAGCAATCCCTCCCATCCACCATGACCTGGATATGGACCATGACATGGATATCCCCATGGGACATCTTCACAGTTAGCACAAAGTCCTGTCTTGTCCCCAAACCCCTCTAAGCCCATCTTTCAAATTATTTACTTTATGAGTGCAGAGCCCAGCATCAGAAGGGGAACCCCCAAATGTACAATGTGGCCTTCTGGGAGAACAGGGGTTCATGTTGCTTCACACATGCCCCCACGAGAGTGTGATCCAGGCAAGCTCCAGGAACTCAAAAAGTTTTCCATTCACATGCCGCAACAGTCTGGCTATTGCTCCTCCTGCAATTAACTGCAGGTGATCAAAGAAGGAGGAAGTTAATGGCACTTAGGAGCTAAATCTTCCAGTGGGACCTGGGAGCTTGGTCCAACCTATTCAGTTAGGTAAGGATGGTCACAAAGTCCAGGTCTTACCCAAGCATGTAGGACTTCCTGAGTCAGAAAGACAAGAAGGTCTAAGTCAGAAGCCACCTGTGCCACCTGGAAGTGGGGAGATGGAGCATGGCAAAGCTTCTGCTTTCCTCTGGAGGAGGACAAACAAGGAGGAGAGGCTGTTCACTATGAGAGCTGATGCACGCAGCATGCAAATAGTAAAAGGAGGTGTTTCCCTTCCCTCCTCATGGAAGCTTGTCTTTGCCATAGGAGACACTGGATAGAAGATGAAGCTGGGGAGGATCAGTCTGCTCAGGGAAGGGGTACCCCAGATATGGCACTAATGGGGTGCTACTCAGTGTCCCCCTGTCTTGAGGCCATACTAAAACCCTTGAGTCTCGACACACAGGCTGGGGCTGCCAGCACATCTTTTCCTGACCCATAGCCTTATGGGCATGAGATCTCACCCAGAAAGGAGATAGTTTGTCTGCCCAGTAACCTGGCAACTGCACTAATGCATGTGTGCTCATAAAACATTCCCCTGAACCTGAGCCAGCACCCACTGAGGACCATATCCCCTTACACCAGAGACATGCTGTGCTCCCTGCATGGCCGCTCCACCGTGGGCCTGTCTAAAGGGCAAATCCTGCCCCACACTCCTGTCTTATTCCAGACATATCTTCTTGTCTCCCATCTTTGTACCCCATGTTGCAGTGAGATGCTCAGAGTTGTCAGAGGCTTTGCATATGGGAGAGAAGGAGCTCAGCTTGGCGTCAACACCACTGAGAGGCATGTCCACCATCAGGAAAGCCTACTCCAAATCCACCCACTTAAGAAATGCATCTCAGTGTTAAAATCCAGGGCTGTCTCACTCCTTACCCCCTGGCCATCAGAAGGAGAAGTGTCTGACCCATGCCATAGAGCAGCTCCTGATGTGCTGTGGGGTAAATGCTCCTGCAAGTTCTGTGCCTAGTGCTCAGGCCTAATGCCTGCTCAGTAGGTGTGCAGGGCTGAGCTCCACTGTGGTCAAAACCTTCTAGCCTTGTATTCAACATCTGTATTTATAGAAGAATGATGTTCCAGTGGTAGACAATGAGTCTGAGGATTTTAAGGTTGATTAGACTTTTCTGGAAGAGATTAAACCTGGCACATCAGGTAAAAACTGCAGCCCTGGAGAGAATGGCTTGTGTTCCCCACCCAGCATCTCCGTGAGCTGGGCAGCATTTGGAAGAAGGCTTGGGGGCTGCGCTGGGGCAAGTCCCTCAAGGAGGATACGGGAGGAGTCATCTGGCTGTTTGAATTTGTGTCTTGAGGCTCCAGGGGTTTCCTGAGCCTGGAGGGCAGAGGTGGCTGATTTATAGCTTACCATCTTCTCTGATCTTGATTGCCCTTTGTCTTGGGAGTCTCTCTTATCCAGACATGGAGATGGGAGGAGGGGTTCTGTTTCAGAGATTGCTGAACTCTGGGTGTTTGCAGTTTCCTGGACATCTTTTGATGTTCCCTTTGCTTTAAAACATTTTCAATGTTAAGTTTCTCAGCCTCCCACTGCACCTCAACTCTCGACATCGGGGCACGATCCATCACAACTTACCCAAACAATCTCCAGCAAGGCGAGACCTCCTCATCTCCGGGGCTGGTGAAGCAATCTGTCCTTGCAGGACCAGGCAGCAAGGCTTTTGGGGTACCTCACCCCAAGACCATGGGCTGCTACAGGCTATCTATTGCTTTGTCCCTTCCAGTGTGGTGGGGGATGATGTGTGCCAGGGCAGTGCTGAGAGGTGTTGGGAAGGATGGACTTCAAAGAAGCAGTGTGATTTGTGGTCTTCCTCTTCTTCAAGGAAGCCTAGCAAAATGACTAACAGGATCTAACAGGATGAAAACCACCTCTCGGGGTGAGATATCACCAGGTTTGTGCCTTAAGTGAGTCCTATAGATGTTGCTAAAAGCTTTATTTAGGACTCATTAGAGGAAGAAGTACAGAAAAAAAACAAGACACCTTTCTGACCTGTATCTCTACCAGGCTGTGAAAGGTCTCCAGCTCAGAAACAATATTCTCTTTTGTCCACCATGTGCATCTTGTCAGCTTTGGTAACGGACATCAGGTCTGTAATTAAAAGACCATCAAACAGTTCTCTCTGTAAATCCTCTCACAGCACTGTCAGTTAATAAAATTGATTTCATTTAACTGGTGCTATTTTCCAGAAGAGACAGGCCAAAAACCAACATTGCCTGTAAAACAATCTTTTTTTTTTCTTTTTTTTTTTCTGTGAAAGTAATTAGTTTTGCTTGGACTTAATGTTCTTGGGGGTTAATTATCCGAAATCTGCCCATGAACTCCCATGATATGTGGATATTTGTGCTGGTTTGCCAGAGGTGCCAATTCTTGCAACAAATCTCTTTATGAGTCTTGATGATGCTTATTGTTTTCCTTGAATTCTCAGCTTATCGCTGTTGTGTGCTTGCATGAAAACTTGCTTTCATAGCCTGTCCCCCAAGCATTTTCTAGCCTTCGTGGTTCAAAACCACAACCTGAGAGCACCTGGGAGCCAAATGCAAGTAAGATTTACTTGTTTATTACCAGTTTAATCATGGGGCTTATGCCAAAGTCACAATTTTATAGAGCCTCAGGTTGTGATTTTTCATGGCTGGGACTCTCACTGCCAGCCTGTCCTCACAACAATCCTAGACAGTGAAAGTGGAGGTCACAGAGGGAGACGGTCCCAGGCTTTGTTTGTAGCAATGTGCTTTCCAAGTGCACGGTCTGTAAAGGTGAGATCATGTCAAAGCTGACGGAGGTTGAGGTTGAGCTTAAAAGCTCAGGAGGGGCTTTTGGGAAAGGCGAGAAAGGTGGAAAAAGGTGAGAACTGAACTTTCACTGCATGTTAGGGTAGAATAAAAACATCCAACTAAATTATCTCATAAACCATTTTTCTTTCTATTCTTTCTTTTTTTTTTGTTTTTGTAAAGAAATGGTTATACACGGCCGTTCTGCTTGTAACTCAGCCAAGAATAATTTGTGGCAGGAAAGTTTGAGCATTTGTAAAAATAAAATAAAAATAATAAAAAAAAAAAAAAAAAAAAAAATTGAAAGCATGTTAGAATATTTTAGCATGAACCCAAACAGAAGGGTGGGTATTCAGAGGGCAGAATAGCCCTGATAGCACTACACTCGGCATTTCTGGCCATGTGTTGAAACACAGATTTTTTTTTTTTTTTTTTCATTTGTTTGTTTTATTAATCACACTACAGAGCTCAGTTCAACACTTGCTGATTTTTGTCTTGTTAACATTTTTCCATCCCACTGCCATTTGGTCTCCATTTGTGCTCTACACCTGCTTCCCATGTGATAAATACGAATCTCACATGGAGCAGGAGCAGAAAGCCACCTCTTACCTCTGCCCTAGCAAATTTTAGTAACCGTTTACCTTTTGCCATACTATTCCATGGGTGCTTTTGACCTCAGGGCTGCACTGTCTGCATGGGGCTCAGCCTGTGGCTTTTAGTCCCATGGGAGGCGTCTTCTTTAGGCAAACAGCTCCCATGGCCACCAGTTGACTCTGCCACAAGCAGATGTGTCAGTGGAGCCATCTTGCTAGGATGATTTGAGAAGGGGACCGATATGCCACTGCACTTTCCCCTGCCCACCAAAACCCACAGATTTTTTCAGTAAAGGGCCAGGGACAAAATTTCTTGGTGTTGAACAGAGAGCAGGGCAAGGCAGGGCAGCAGAGAGGGTCTGCTCTGGAACGTAGTGAGATGAACAGGTGGTGGCCAGGGTTGATAAACAGGAGTGTCTCCGCATGGAGCAATTTGCCACAGGATGTTGCTGAAACTGAAAAGTTAAGTGAGATTCCAGCCCAGGCTGGACAGTTGCATTGCTAACAAGAATATCCAGAATTATAATAGTTAATACCGACACTGAGCTCAGAAGAGATATCAGATCCGCGGCCCCAGGGCAAACACTGACTGTAACAGATTAGGGAGAGGCCTCCAGTGGGGGATGGTTTTTGGGGGGATGGATTAGCAGACACCTGCCTGATGTGGGGACTTGCACCTTTCCTGAGGGCTGGAGGTTAACCCCTCCAGCGGGCAGCCCATCTCCCACCAGAGACTGCTGATTCATCAGGATGGAAATATTCCCCTGAGATCCATCACTGAGGATGAAATCCTGATGGAAAACTGCCCAGTTTCCTGCCAGCATACCCTTGGCAGCCCGCCTGACCAGCTGGTAGCAAGAGGAGAACATGGGAGCCCAGCTCTTGAGACATTAAACTTTCCCGACTCCTGTGCAGACCACTGGGAGAGGGATGGCTGGCTCCCAGCTGGTGGACCACGGCTGGTTGTGTCTTCCAGCCTCCCAGTTTGATCCCACCAGCTGGGAGAAGAGAGGAGCAAGGGGCCAGACTGCTCAGCCTTTTGAAAAGGCTGCTTCTGGGTTTTTATTTCTGTTTGACCCCCAAATAAGTCTTGAATCACCAAAAAGCAGTGGCAAAGCTTCACAGTCCTTCTGTCTGCTGCCTGGCACTGCTCATCCAGTCCTCCATTCATATCTAATGCCCTTTCCTTCCTTCTTCAAAGTCTGCTCATTGTGTGAGTGACCAAATATCTTCCCCCTGGAAGGTTTCAGAAGGTCCTGGTCAGCAACTTGCAGGCTCTCTACCAGGCAGAGATGGTGTGGGTTTTTTGCTGCTGGACAGAGGAAGCTGAGATGGGTCTCTCAGTTTGGCAACCCCAAGTCCAGGTCCCTGTCTTTCACACCAGTACTGACAGATCAGCACAGGGACACCCTGTCCCAGTGCTCTGTTGTATAAGGACCCTTGGGTGTCTCTCATTCTTCTTCCTCCCAGGACATGGATAAATAGGACATGAACATGATGGATCCCTATAGTTGCAATGGTGTCAGTTCATTCTCAGTCTCACTCCTCAAGTCCTCTCTCTGCTCTTTGCAGGTGTCTGGAAATGGCTATTTTTTCCCTTTTTCTTCCCCCCCCCCCCCCCC
>JANVCC010000083.1:479611-532515 GCA_025345505.1 Todiramphus chloris collaris | reverse complement strand
TTTTTTTTTTTTTCTGGTTTTTTTTTGGTTTGTTTTTTTTTTTTCCTGTGCCTCAAATGCAGATTTGCCTTTACTAAGTCAATCCTGAAACAGAAAAGTCTGCCAGAGTTCTCCTCCCCAAGAAGGTCGTCTGTGGCATGTGGCCATGACAAAACACCCAACAGCCCACGCCATCCTCAGATAAGCCGCCTCTCAGAGGAAAGGTTCAACAGTGCCTAAATACACTCAGGATATTAAATTCTTGGTCAAGAAATCTGTTCTTGGACATGCCACTTCTGGAAGAGCACACAGTGCCATCTAGCCGTGCTGGTCCGAAGTACAGAGCTCTCTGCAGGTACCTTCCAGCTTTTATACACCCAATGGGTGGGAGAAGCACAGAGACATGCTTGTTGTGGCTTCAGGAATTTCCCCAAGTCATTTCTTATAGTCCTGGCCATTATTTCCCTTCTTCTTCACCTCGTAGATCTCAATGCCAGCCCTGGCATCCAAATCTGGAGAAAGATCAGAGATGTTCAGACAGCTGGAGATCTTGGGGTGGCTTTAGACCCCATCTAGCAATATGCTGAACTCCTCTCTTCCAGCACAGCCATGCTCACAAACATCTGCCTCAGATGTCACAGCCTGTGTCCTCAAGTTGGCTTCAGTCAGGGGTTTCCTTTGATGCTGTGACATTTCACCTGTGAGGAAATTGTGGGTCTTGCCGGTGCTGAGTGTTGGCTCCTGGTACCCATGAAGGGCAAGTTCCATCTCTTGGTAATTTCACAGACAGAGATGTCAAGACAGACTGTGCTGTTCACCATCTCTGTCTCTTCCTCTCTAACATTTCTCCTTCCCTCACCAGGGGATAAGATGGAGAGAGAAATGTGCCACACACCTACCCCCTCATCTGGCATCGAGGGAGATTTAAGACCTGATCTAGCTGGGCTAGGATTTCACTAGGACTTCAGTCCTCTGTCAAACCTTGGAACAGCTAATGGATTCTTGACATCCATCTTCAGCTGAGCCTCATTCCAGCTGCCATCATCAGCCAGGAACACTTGCAGGCCTTGCTGCTCGACTCTTTGCCTTTTTGTAGACCCCTTTGCTTCTTATCCTTAACTACTTAACGTGCTTTTCTGGCCCCTCCCAAGACCCAGTGCTGAGATCATGGGCCTTTATCACTGTGCTGTGTCAGCTATCTTAGTTTTAATCTCATCTCACATTGGTTTTTTTTATTCTGGTTCATTTCTATTAGCTTCTTCTCCCATCTACTGATACATGGCTGGACTATGTGAAGCATCTTGCAAAAATCTGGGAAGAGTTCTTCTTGAGTATCATGTCTATTACTTTTGGATGTGTAGTGCCTCAGCTGCAAATGCTCTAAGATGCCCTTCACTAGCTAAGATCCCATCACCACGAACTGTAGAAGAATGGGCATAATCTTCAGAAAAATCAGTTCCTTGGGTCTTCTCTAGTTATGTGTGAACAGAAACCTTTATGATGCTCATAACTTGGCAAAGGTTGTGACAACATTGAGATACAGGTGCTCACATACACACAGACAAATTCTATAAGGAAAGATCAAACACCACTTCTCCTTGGCCCAACCCTTCTGATTTAGGTTTCGCTTGCAGCCAATCCAGGCCAAAACTGTACATGAGGGTGGGATTAATTGAATCATCTATAGACGCCAGATATCTATGGACAGACAGTTGTTCAGGCACCTTCTACCATGTCAGTTAATGCCAAGAAACTTTGACCTACCTGCAATGCTTGCCTCAGGATGATGTGGTTTTTTTCCCTAGAAGCCCCTATTTCTCTCCAGTGACTATAAAGGCAGACAGCTCTGTCCCTGGCAGAGATGGGGAATAGCACAGTGGTTAAAATCTGGTGAAATGAAAGTAACTGAAAACAGTGTTTTATAATAGGAAACACTGCCTTAACACCAGACCTCGCTGTGAGACCCACCTGTGACTGTGCAGAACAGAGGAGGCAGAGCCAGGCCTCAGTTACATCCTGCCTCCTGGGTACTTTTGAGCAGGGCTGGGTGTTCAGCTGTGGTTTTACATTTATTCCCCACATGCCCTGATCATGCTGGTGTGATTTCAGAAAATGGAAGGGCAAGATGTGCCCTGCCTCTGCTGAGCATCTCTTTGGCCACACTGAGATGTCCATGGGCTGAGGGCTCCTGTCCACCTTGTGTTGCTGGATGGGTGTTGAACTGGGTTGGACAACACACTGCTTAGTGGGAGAAAACATGAGAAAATTAGAAGAATGAGAGAAAAGGGAAAAAATTGATTTTGTCCAGATCTATTTTGTTAATACAAAGAAACATTAAGAAGAAACATCAAAAACAGCAGATGAAAATATGACAAAATGGGAAAGTCTTCATCCAAAAAGTGAAAATTTCTGGAGGCTCCAAAAAGCATTAAAACCTAAGAATGAAGCTCTGGCTGCAGTCTTATCTGGAGTGATAGTACTGCCAATCTCTCTAAAAATTAGCATTTTCCTTAAGCTCCGGTTGCTGGAGACAAATAAAAATAGCCTATTAAAGAATCATGATTTTTAAGCCAGTGTCATGAATTCTGGAGCTTGGTATTTTAAAGATGATTGAATTGTTCCACGTCTGTGACTGGCAATCCTGTTGGTGCCAGAATACAGATAGGAACTCACAAACCCCTAGGCACAAGCATATGTGGGTGATGGTGTGTGCTGCACCAATGCACATGTTTTCAGCCAGTAGTTGTTTCCCTAATAACCTGAGATTCTGGAGTATTCTGAATACCTACAACTTTTGGCTTTCATTTCAAATAAAAATCCTTTTATAATCCTCCCAGTTACAGAGGAAAAAAGCTGACAGACTGTTTTGAAAGCAGCTTAAGCACCCCAAAAGCAGAAGGCCTATAAACCAAATTAACAAATGTAATATTTAAACAAGACTGCACGAGGCTTAAGCCAATTCCATGCTATTTTGAATCTAACGGCTCTGTGCCTATCTTGGCACTGGTTGGAGTGGGAGATGGTGTGAGTGAAGGAAAAGCTATCTGCTCTGCAGCTTAACTCTGTTTCTGGATCTTGTTCCTCTGGGGCACCTTTCTAAATAGCTTTACAGGAGTGAAGGCCAAGTGTGTTCTTGGGAAGGGCAGGGGAATTTTCATTTGGGTAAATTGTGAACTGCACAAGGAGAAGGGCTGGATGGACAGGTTCCCTGGTGCAATGCAAACCCCAAAGGAATCAAATGGGACCAAGAAGGCCCTCCGGTTTCTCTGGTTTTCTCATTCACGTCGTACACCTTATGCTCTCTGTCTTGGCATGACAACAGGGCAAGGATGCTCACTGGCTCTGAACTGACAGTGCACATTATAATAGCTGTTTGGAAAGAATTTGGAGTGTCTTATTGGAACCCCACCACTGCTTCTGGGAGGCTTTTGGCTCCAAGGATCTAGTTGTAACTACAGACATTAAGGTAAAGAGGAGGTCAGGTAAAAAATGAAGGATTCAAGCACACAGCCCAGACAAGCTTCATCTGAAACTCATGGTGACATGGCTTCATGGCTGTACACAGACCCCTGGCCTTGCACAAATACATGATGTGTACATGGGAGTGCCATTGTTGCTGATGTTGTCATGGTCTAAGGGCAAAAGCAAGGCAAAGACTGTAGAAAGAAACCATCTTGTTTGTTAGGCTGATTGCTCTATGCAACCCTCTGTGCACAGGACCACAGGATCACAGGATAGTTCAGGTCAGAAAGGACCTGGTTCAGTATTGTGCTCAAAGCAGTATCACTGATGAGATTAAGTCCATTTAGTCAGAGCTTTATCCAATCTGGTCTTGAAACCCGTCAAGGATGAAGATTGCAGAGCTGCTCTGAAAAATGTACTCTGCTGCTGGACTGTGGTTAGAGGGAACAGAGGTTGAATCCTCTCAAGGAATACACTACACAGACAGACATGCACAGACATATCTGTACACACACACAAAAACATGCACACACAAGGTAGGGAGATGCTCCTCTTCACTCTGCTCATCTCCTGAGAGAAACTCTTGAATTACTTGAGCTAAAAAGTCAGCCTCTGCATCAAGAGACCCACAAATTCAGTCAGTTTGGCTCTAAGGAGACGGCTTAACACTCCCAGACCAGATATTTGCATCCACTGTCCTGCCACAGACATATTTGCATGAGGCCTGGGTGGAAACACAACAAGGAAGAAAAGGAGGTGAAGGCCTCAGCAAGAAGAACAGTAGTCCAAGGAGCTGTTGTGTCCACAGTACAAGAAGATCTTCTATGCTGAGGTGATGGTGAGCTGAGGTAGGACATCCAGGACAGCTGAACCTTGGGGAGAAGTTGGTATAACACCCTCTGCACTGGAAAGGCTGAGTGCAGAGTGGTGGAGGACTGGGTCTAGTGTGCCCTCTCTGCCCCTTTAGATCCAGGCCTATATCACATTCCTTCATATTTGGTTATTACTTGGAGCTCAGACCCTGGAGAAGGACTTCTGCCAATGGCAGCTAATCCCAACAGCAAGCAGGTCAAGACCTTGTAGAGATGGACCTGACCTGATGAGACACCCTCAGAGAAGGTGTGACTCAGTGTGTGACTGTCTGACTGCCTATATCCCAGTCTGGAGGTGATAGGAGAGGGAGCTATAAAATGCATTGGTAAGTGCAAGTTCCAGGTACTTTGGGAGACAAATGGATATTTATTTAAGGACTCAGATAAGGAAGAAGAGGAAAAAACCCATGGAAGTCCAGGCACATCTCCTTGGCAGTCTCTCTGACTCTTGCATCATTTGCAGTGCCCTGGAATGGTTTTCAAAACCAGGTTTTCATTCCCTGACTAACAGAAGTGCTGGTTTTAACTGTGAGGCTCTTACGTTGCTCCATGTAAGCAGGCATTCAGCCCGGGAAACTGCAGCCAGGACAGTGAGGGCTTGTCAGAGCTGTAACAACTTGGACTATCAGCTTCCCTAATTCTGCTGCCTCTAATAAGCCTGCAAATGGGCTTCTCTTTGGAAAATCAGGGCATGAATGTCATTAAGTGTCTTCTGGCAGGATGATTGCTGTGGAGGGTCTTTGGGCTGCTATAAAGTGAAGGACAAAAATCAGCATGACTCAGAGTCTGCTTTGGCTGAGTAGGACTTCGTCCTGTGAATAATGCTGCATAGAGCAGAAGGGGAAGGTTCAGACTAAGTCTGGTGATGGTGGATACTGGAGTGATGCAGATTAGTTTGGAAATGAGGAATTCACCAGTTGATGGTGACAAAGATCAATGAATGCTTCATAAAAAGGAGCTGATCCATACAACAAACTGCCACCATTCAGCAGAGAGGTTGTGCTGGGACCTCCCAAAGAGACAGTGATAAATGAGGCAGACATCCCACCAGTCTGTGTTATCAACAACAAATGCTTTGAACTTCTCTGCTTTTGGTCAAAAGGTGCTGGTATATCAGGGAACCCTCTCATAACCATAATGGGGCTATACTGGTTTACACAAGCTAAGACCCACACTTCCCAGGTGGTTGATATATGGAGTGGAAAGAGGAGCTGGTCCCCCATGTGAGTTCATGACTCTATCTGACTGCAAAAAAGCTTCTGAGAAATGTTTCAAAGCAAATAGGATTGATAGACAAAATAAGCAGAGTGGGAGAATGAAGGTGTGTGGGGCACATGGGAGAGAAGACCTTCTGCAGGCTTTCTTATGAAGCTCATATGATTTGGCAGTGCTGGGTTAACAGTTGGACTCGATGACCTTAAACGTCTCTTCCAACAAAAACGATTCTATGTCTCTATGAGCCCAGCCACACGTGAATGAGGGTTTGCAGGAGAAGGGTGCCCAGTGGGGAGCAATGCATGGCGGCTGAGGTGTTCATAGCCACTTGTGATTCACCTGTGATGAAGATTTGCACGAGTGCATGCAGGGCTTTGAAGGAGCCCACTGTAGTGCCACAAGCTCTTTTGGAAATCTCAGCCTTTCTGGACTGACCAATATCATGCCCAGTCCTTCAGGGTACAGAGGAAAGGGTTAACATCTCCTAGAACCCTCATGTGATGGGAATGCAATAGAAAATCTGAAAGCAGGTCAGTACCTCATCTGCTTCTGAATTCTCATTAATTTGTGTTCCCTTCTCATTTATTAATGGGCTGACTCACACTGTATTTGCTTTCCCTTTGCTGCAATTTGCAAAATTCCTTCTTATTCCCAGTAGCGCTCTTGGCAGTGTTATTTTTCTCTGTTTTTCCCTGGCCTTTATAATTTCCTTGCAGGTCTTAGCTGAGTTTGCATATTCTTGCTCAGTTCCCCTGGCTTTTTCTCTTCAGCCTTTTTCTTTCTTCTTCAGGCATCCTACAGCATCCCTCAGGACTATCCCAGTGTCTCTGGGAGCAGCTGGGAATATCCTGCTACCCACTGCATCTGTGAAGGGGATTTTAATAGCTCCTTTGGCCTTTCATTGCTTTTTTCCTTCCAGTCCCATGTGGGGATCTAGATGGCCTCCCTAAAGCTTGGAAGCTCCCAGGACTTGAAGCAACCTGGGCTTCCAGACAGGGAACCACATGTGCCAGTAGCCAGTAGGTCCTGTGGAGATGTTGCTCTGCTCTTCACTGCTGTCTGCTCCTTAATGCTCTGTGGGTTTGTTATTGCAGTGGACAGCCTGGTTTCTTCTCCTGTGCTCCAGCCAGCACTGACCATCTTGCTCTGCCTGCAGTGGAGCCAAATCCTCTTCAACCCAGGAGTCAAGCAGGTTGTTACAGATGGCCCAGGACTGTGGTCCCTGCATCATCGCACATCCTTTGTTCCCCTCAGTTGGCTTACTGTCCATATCTGTGCCTGCAGGGAGCAAGATCTGACTGTGCAAGCACATCGGGGGACCACTGTTTGGCTGTATGAGCCCATCACGAGGGTCTGCGTGGCTACATGAGCCTTTTGGGTCTCTACACATTTCTTTACCCAGATGCTGGAAAGTGCAGCTTGCCTAGTGGGGATTCACCACGTGGTGCGTCAAAGGAGGCAAGGGGGCCGTTCTTGCGAGTGCCAGCCTTGCCACAGTCCCCCGGGTGCTCCCCTTCTCCTTCCCCGGATTCGCCCACAAGAGGGAGGCAGCGCCTTGCAGTGCCCGCTCCCACGCTCCCGGGTGCGCAGGGTCCCGGCCACACCGCCTGGGCTGCCCGGGCCTCCGGGGGCCCGGGGCCACCCTGCACTGCACACATGCACTGCACACATGCACTGCACACATGCACTGCCGCAGCCCAGGCGTCTGGGTGGGATGGACAACGGTGTGTTGCTGGGGCTTGTCCACGGCACATCTTGCCACGTGTGGTAAGACCCAAGGGAAAGCGTTTTCTTGCCTGGCTCACTGTTTTTGTTGTGTTAAAAAGTGGAAAGATGTTGTTGGTGTTAATTTTTTTGACAGGAGTGACATTTCTGTCCCCTGTCAGGATGGGTAAGGCCTGCCACGGTGCTGTGCCCGTTGGCAGAAGACAGCTTCTTCCCCTGTGACACAGGTAGTCCTATTGTTAGCAGAAGACAGGAGCTGGAGGGTACTGACCTCGAAAACTCTTTTCCCACTCTCTCCAAATCATCAGCCCTTACCTGTTGTGGAATGAAGAAGCCCAATGGGAAAGTCTGAGGGACTCCCTGGTAAATGTACCAAGCTGATGCTTGGAAACTGATGTCTTTCCACGGACCTGGGGAAGGCAGAAAAGTCCTGTAGATAGTTAACTCCACTCGGTCATTCTGGATCCTAGGCAATAGCCCTGTTTCCAAAGACTCCAGCTCCAGACAGCCAGGCTCCAATGACAGCTTTGCTGCTGTGAAACTTGACAAGACCTTTCCCACACTGGTGACCTGTTGAGGTAGTGTGGTTAGCTCTGGTCAACATAGATGGATGGGAGATCACCCTTTGTTCTGATATCAAAATAATGGGTTAATCATACATCACACACTCAAATGCTGCCTGGATGACTTCAAACCCAAATGTGCCCCTCTGGGAAATTCAAGAGAAGTTGATAGCAGCCAGAGATTTCTGTTCAAGACCCTGAGTCTTTCAATTGCTCAAGAGACCCTCTGCTCTTTGGGCTGGATTCATGCTGTTGTGATGCTCTCCTGGCTAACAGGACTATAGTTGAGGCTTGAAGCGAGTGTAGGAAGAACCATACCAGATCATGCTTCCCAGTGGGCAGTGGGCTCTGGGGTCACCCAGCCCAAATAAGCAGTTTATTCTACCATGCAAAGTGGCCTCACTCCAGCAAGGGCATGGAGATTGCTTGCCACAGAAGGCTGTAACTTTAACAAAGGCTTCCTTTCTGCAAACTGCAACACAATTGTTTGAGTTAAATAAATCTGTCATGCACAAAGCAAACTGTATTAAAGAGCGTCCTCTCCCACTCTAGCCAGATAAAAGCTGGGTACTTTGGAAAGTCTTTAAAAACCATTTTTCAATCCCTTGTGTTCACTCTTCCCTCCTGTTGCATCCTCATTGCACTCACTCATTCAGGAGCCTGCACAAGGACCTGAATTTCTAATAGGAACACAAAAAGATGAAGGTGAATAAACCCAGTGTTTAAACCCATTCAGAGCTTCTATTATTTGGGACCAAAAGGGGAAGGTCCCTTGCAGGTCACTTTTAAATGTGTCTGTCTAGAGGCAAAGAGATTCAAAGTGCATTTATCATCCTTCCTATTCACTCGCTCTGTTGTCTACAGCAACCCAGGGATTTTTTCCTGCTTCATGATGCAGCGATTGCTACAAACCCATCTGGGCTCTGCCACCATGCGAGGAAGAAGGGCTCTCCTCTGCCTCACACATCATCAACATGGCTGTGAGCTGCATACTGCTGTCACAGCACTAGTGGTGACACGCAAGGTGGAAGAGGTCTGGGATGACTTGTCCCAAAACTCAGCAGGCCATAGGGCAGTGAAACCTGGGCTGCAGTGGGAGCAGCCAGCTGGAATCTTTTATGAGTAGTAATTCACTAAAAATGGGTTTTCAGCAGACCAAAAGGAGCTGTAAGTTCAGGTTTCAGTCCTTTGGATGTGTGTGAAAGTGTCAGCATAGTCCTGCTAGATGTTTCCAAGGCAAAATGTCTCATTTCAGAAGTGCCAGCGTATTTCATGAGACAGACTTGAAACAAAACTCTTTTCCTATTTTCACAGGGTGTTTTTATTCGAAGGCTGACTCAAAGCAGGAGAATATGAGGCTAAGGAAAAACACTGGGTATCCCAAAGGAAAGGGTTCCTTTGGGGTCAAGGGGACAAATGACACCAGAGAAACCTCTTGTGATGGTTCTAATCCCTGGGCTTGGTCCCCAGTCCCAGGGACCCTAACCCAGATATAGGCTGAACATGGGGAGATACTCATGCAGCAGACCATCAGAGTCATAGCAAACTTCATGACTGGAGGGATGGTGAGGAATAGCAAAAAGGCAGGCATGGGAAATGGCAGGGATAGGGGATACTAACAGGTAAGCGCAGCATGTGGATGATAGAAAAGGAGAAGTGGAAGAGACAGATCTGCTTAGCCTTCAGCAGTGCAAAGGAGGACGTCCTGGGAGTGGAAGAGGCAAAGCCCAGAGAAAGGTGAACTGAGGCATGAGTTAGAAGAAGAAGAGGTGGAAGCTTTGGGATTTCCTCTTTCTTACCATGGGGGTTTTGCTTGGAAAAGGAGCCGTGTCTCGTTCAGGAGTGCGGTTCATGAGGCTGGTTGAGCTTCACTGACATTAAGGAAAGGAGCTTAGTGTTGGGCAGGCTGTGGACAGATCGGGGCAGCCAGGCTGTATGACCCAGAGCCTGGGGAGCACAGTGGCCACATCCCTGGTGGTTTGTCAAGACAGGTGGGACCCAGGTGTGCCAGTGGGACAGAGGATTCATGGGGTGGTCTTTTCCTACAGCTCAACATCTCCTAGTCCTCATACCCTCCACGATGCTGGTGTGGAAGGGGGTCTTTCTCTTTCAAAGAAGTCTCCTGTTTGGCATATCTGATCAGGGGCTGCTTGGCCATCTTTCCTCTTGTACCACTAGGAACAGTCTGGCTTCATGTCTTATCCCCATGGCATCCCTTTTCAGCCTTGTATCTTTTCACATACTGTGCAGGGCCGCTCTTCTCACTGAGACCATCATTGTCATCTGCCAGTCATCCTGGTGTTAGCTCAGCTCCAGATCCAGCCCAACACCTTTTAGGTCCCCCCATTTCTTTCCACACAGGTGGCTATGAATTAATAAGGTCTAGGGATAGTTAGAGAGTTATAAATATCTTCTGAAATGATGAATTTTAATCAGAAGCCTCTAACAAGCACAAGATGAAATCAGGAATGAGAATGATGGTCCCCTAGTGGATCTTCATTAACAATTTAAATGACTGAGGTCTTAATTAAAGGGCTCAGGACTTAGCTGAGGGATTACAGATTGCCCAGGGGGAGAAATCAAAGACTTCAAAACTCCTTTTTTACAGAAGGTAACGAGCTTTTAAATTAGTTTTTTTTTTAATTTATTTTATTTTTATTTTAATTTTTTTTTTCTTTTTTCTTTTTTCTTTTTTTTTTTTACAAATGAGCAAGGCCTTGCTCTTTCATCTGGCTTCTTCACTCATTTAAATGATGCTCAGATCTTGAAATGTGCAACCTTGGCCTGACAGCCCCTCCATCACGTGCAAGTCCCCACACTACTCCTGTCACCAGCTTACCTCCAGGTCTCACTAAACACTGATACTTGGGCATGGACAGCATAAAGGTATCCATGTTCCCCTTGGGGAATCCCCCAGGGATTTCTGATCTGCAGGAGGACATTGAGAAGGGCCCAATCTCCCATCAGCTTTACAACTCTCCCTACTTGCTTTGTTGCTTGGAAACATTTTTCCTAGAGAAATACACTGCATATGTTCAGATTGTGTTTGTGAAATGTTTCGTGATATAAAAAACCCAAATTTTTTTGACAAATGTAGTATTTTTTCATTCTCAACCCCAGGTCTGTTTCTATGGCACACATGCCTCTGGACAGCAGTTTTCCCTCCTAGGTAAGCATTGATCTTCTCTGCAACACCCAACCCATAAATTGTCCTCCTTCCTTGGATGGAGTGACCCTTTATCCTTTATTCCTATCTGCCAGAACACAACTGCACCTTGTGCAGGGAGACTGTTGTGAGGGCAGCTCTCCTGGGGCTGAATTACTTGGGTATTAGGAGGGCACCTGAAAGCTGGTGATGGTGATCCATCATAGCAACCTCTGTTAATGCCAGGGTTTTCCAGTGACTGTCATGTCTTGTGGATATAAGGAGGGAGGGGATGATCGGAGGTAGTTGCATGAGAGGGCTCCAGAGCAAAGGAGGAGTTTCAGACCATGGGGCAAAAACGAGTGCTCAGACCTCCTGATCCAGTTCTTCTTTCCAAGGAGAGGGGGCAGACAGTGGTGGAGCCAGACAGGAGGAGCTGCAGAGTTCTGGATGGAAGGAGACACTGAGGGTCATCATCCAAGGTAGAATGAGCTCCAAAACCTGTGGCTGGGGCTGACTCCTGGATCCGATGAGGCTCAGAAGCAAGTCTTACGCAGAGGTAAGGACACTTCTGTGTCATGCTTCACAGAAGCTGTTCTTCACAAGCATATCCATTCCTGGCAGTTACTCAGTCTCTCCTACTCCCATGACAAGAAGATCAGGGAAGGCTATCTGTGGTGGTAGTTTGAGGAACCTGTGTGAAGAACAAGCCATTTAGGAAAAAGCAAAAACACTGGAGCTGGGTTTACTGGCTATTTGTGCCCGGAGAAACAGCCTCTGTAGGGATGGTCTGCTGGTTAATATAGTCTGAACTTCCCCATGCAGCCTTCAGGCATCTGTGAAGTCTTAGAGCCTCCACCCTCCTCCCAAAAATGTCCCAAGAAGGTCATATCACTAAGAATTGCACTAGATGTTTGGAGATGAAGCTGGAGAAGCTTTCAGAGGGATGAGAGAGATACACAGAGGCACAGAGTGCTATCCCATGACCTCTGTTTCATTAGGAAACTTGGCTAAAATGGATGGATGCGCTTGGAAACAGAAGCGGGAGCCCTTTCCAAAGGGGCTGGCCTGACTGAGCACATTCTGCTTCGCAGTGAAGATAAAGGGCACTATAAAATCTACAAAATCCCCTGAACTGACAATCTGAGTCTCACCCTGGGCTCCAGGTCAGAGAGCTGTTGTGGCTCTGTCAGGGACATGAAGCTGCAGCTGGGAGCTTTGAGCAGGCACAGCATGGGACATCACCTTGGAGGGGGCCAACTTGGGAGCCCAGCATGCGTTGATGGACATGGTGCCTGCAGGCTCAGCCATCTCTGCACAGCTCCTTCAGGACCCACAGGTGACACCAGATGAACACTGGGTCCTGCAAGGCTACAGGTATGAGGTTGGAGGGATGGGATGCAGTAGGGCTGATCACTGGCAGGGTCCTGCATGGGAGTGGATATAAATAATAGCCTGGGACATTTGGGGATTTGGCCCTGCGTGACAAGCATGCAGATGCAGAAAAATTGCCATGGAGTACTCTCTGGTTTTCATACTTTCATAACAGAGCTCAGCATGTCAGACACAGCCCTAAAAACAGTGCCCATGTCCTTCTGCCCTTGCTCTCTATCCCAAAGGTACCACAGCCCCAGCACCTTGGCTTGCCCAGCCTCAGGGATGCTGGAGGGAGACACTTTCTCCTCTGAGGAGCTAAAGGACCATCAGCGACCCCTAAATTGTATTCTTTGGGAGGGACAATTGGGCTGTGGAAAGAATAGGCAAAAATCTTGTATCCTGGGATGATGTGCAATAGAATGCGAGTACTTCCATGGTACAGCAACACAGAGCAAAGGGGCTGCTTCCTCTCTTGTGCCTGGTACCTCTCCTGCACCCTTGCCCTTGGCCCAGTGCCACACTGCCAAGGGTGCCAAGACATGTGGCTGGCTTCTCCCCGTTACGATGATGGGGGTAACATCAACCCCACGCTGGCTGAACCATGCCACCCTCCCTCCCATCTCGGACCCTCTCCCAGTAAGCCTTGCTGCAACAGGCAACTGCCCTGGGCTTGCCAACCAGACAATAAATCATCCCCATGGCAGGCACAGGAGCAGGGGGGCCCAATTTACCTTCCCCATGCTTGGTATGCTGACTCCTTAACAGTGTCTCTGGACAGGCATTTGGGTTTCTGTGAAGATGGGGGAGGCAGCTGGAGGTTTATCTGTCTCAGGCAGCAAAGATCTGGCCAGAGGATTCTCCCTTATCCCCATATTGGAGGCTGCTGAGGATCTGGGGGATTATGGGGGGTTGGACTAGATGACCTTTCTAGGTCCCTTCCAATCCCTAACATTCTATGATTTTTGACACCTCCTCCGCAGCGTAATGGGTGTTAATGGCACACAGTAGCTTTGGGTCTGGGCAAGGTAGAGGCTTGTTTCCCTGTCTCCCTTCCAAAACTTCCTAATCAGATGCTGGAACAGAGGTATTATCTCAAGATCAGGGCTGGTTTTGTTGTGGAAAAAAAACAAGAAGAGACATTGGGAGGGGGGTGTGTGTGTTCTTCGGCTTGTGAAAGGATGGATGGGAAGTGGTGGCCCCTCCCAGACAATGAAAACTGATTTTTTTATCACCCTCAGTGTGGCAGGTGCTTTCCAAACTCAAGGACACTGGCCTTGTCCCAAGGATCCTGCTGTCTGCAGATGAGGACAAGGGGGATGGTGAGGGCTGAGACCTGCACTAGGCAACGTTAATGGAGATGTTAATGACTTTAGAGGGAATCTCCCCTGGTTTTTATCTCCTCTTGGTCATCTGTTCAGGGCTTGGTGACTGTATGCCCTTGTGACCCCTTTGGAAGGGGCAGCAATCTTCTACCTGAAGGGGCAAGCTGTCTATTCAAGCTGCAGGGTCCAGTGATATGGTCTGCCGGGGCACCCTTGATGTGTAGCAGGAAATGGTGGCAAACAGTGAGTGACCCCTGGAAGACCCTACCAGAAAAGGTGCCCCAGCTGGGACCTGGAAGGGGAAACTGGGGTCAACTCAGACCCATCTCTTCCTTTTTTCTGTAAATGAGCCCCATGCTCCTCATAGCTGAGGTCATGCGTCCTCTAAAAAACGCCCCATACTTTCAGTGGTGATATTGGCCCCCAGCGCACCTCCAAGTACGGGGGGTACCTTGTGTACCTGTGCCTGCTTCTTCTGTTGCAGAAATACATCTGGGGTGGTGCACCCACCACTGCCTGCACTAACCCCGTTCCGTCCTCACAACCTGAGGTGCGAGGGTGACTTCACTGGCTGCCTGGGGCTGGCTCAGGAGGTGCAGCAGCTGCGGGTCTGGCGGGGACTTAGACCTATCACTCTGTAACTTCTGACGGAGGCTGGATTTGCTGAAATGTTCACTGGATTTTTTCCAGCCTGCTGGGGCCCATAAATCTGGCTGTGTAGAGGCCACTCCTGCTCCTTCCCCTCAGTGAGCAGGGCTGGTATTTTTCTTGGAGGGTGAGACTGGTTGCAACCCTCCTTCCAGCACCTGCTGCTCCATCTCGAGCCACATTCCTGAGCGGTGGCAGAGAATGGGTCTGTCTCTGCCAACTGGGGTCCCACTTCCCTCAGCTCCTCTGCCGCAAGGCAGAGAGGAGGTGCTGGTCTTCTCCTGCTCCCACAGAAGCTCCTTTTCTCCAGTAATCAATCTGCTTCAGAGCTGGAAAGTCTGGCTGAGCGTGTGTTAGGGGAAGGTCTCTGAAGACTGTTTCTGATGGCTTCCTCTTGGATAGAGAGACCAGAAACAACCTCAGTATGCTGAATGTCCCATTCAGTATTGATTTCCAGGGGACTGCCGCAGCTCATCTCGGGGTTTGTTGTTCCGGGGCATTTCATAAGATTTTCCTTCCTCTTTTAACATGGGTCTCTCTGTGCATCTCATCTGGGGCTCAGGAGATCTTGTTGCTGCTACAGTGAGCTCCCAGATCCCGGGAAACAATCTGAGATCTCCAACATGGAAGATCTATCCCCCCTGCATAAGCCATCTTGATCTCCAGGTAGGTAGAGCATCAGCTGCAGACGAGGGATTTTCAGAGCTCGCTGGGAGTTGCATCAGGAAAGGAGGAGGGAGATGGCTGTGCTGGGTCAGGCTGGCTGCTGCAGCACTGGATGTCCTGATGCACTTCATTTATGGGCATACACATCATTTAATATTTTTCTTATGGACTGGAATCTGCAACAACCCGTCTGTTTTTCATCTACTGATGCTTCACCAGTTCTCCATGCCCTGTTTCAGAGATCACCTCTGAGTGAGGTGAACGAAGTGACCTTGTTGTGATGCACCAGAGAGGACTATGGTGCCACCCAGGGATGCTTCAATCATGAGCACGTGTCTGAGCAGCTCCTTTGTGCTCACCTCTCACCACAGTCCTCTTGTTCCCATCACCTGGGCAGTTGTCCCTCTCTGTTGTCATCAATTTTCAGATCCCCCATGGTTTCAGTCAATTATGTGCAAGTCACACGTGATGCAAGAGGCACTACAGTTGGCCAAGGGATGCTGGGTGAGCCTCCTAGCTCTTCCTGCTGAAAGCCTCCTGGGATGTGCAAAGGGAAGTGTGTGCATGTAAAAGAGGGTGCTGAGGTGCACCCCTGGGCAGTGTGTGGAAAGCTGACACTGTAGAGCTCTTCCATACACCGGAATCGTGTTACTCACCTCACTATAATTAGCCTCTGGCTCTCTGTGCAGCATGAGCAATCGTTTCAGTAACCTGCCAGAGCAGAGTTATGGGCATGTCAGGCTGGCACAGAGGGGCTGTAAAACTAGACCTGCCTGACCCACAGCCATCATTTGTCAAAATGAAACCACCTGGCCAAAGAAAAAGGGATTTATTTGCTTCTTCCTTCATCCCATTCTCGCAGGCAGAATGTCAGCTCCTTGGGGAGTCCCCGGCCCTGCTGCTGCAAAAAGCAGGCACTTGTGCCTTGTTTGGTTCTATTACCTGAGGCTTCTAACATCACTCTACCACCATGTTCCACACAGGTACCCTAAAAACTTGGACTTTCTGCTCCCAGAAACATCCTGCACTTATCCCAAATAAGACAGGGATAAGTTAGGAAAGTTTTACTCTGGCTTCAAATGGCTCTGCAGTCCAGGCCTGCTCTGCATAGAAATGGGGTGACTGCAGTGGTTTGCCCAGGTAAACACCCCATGCTTGCCCCAAACCCTTTTTGTTCTGTTTGTCTCCAGGAATGTTTCGTAGGGGATGTCTGACATACAGCTGCAGCCAAGGATCACCTCCAGCAGCATGGCTTTTCTACTGACCATCCCCAGCTGAAGATCATGCACCAGAAAAGGATCATAAAATGGCCTCACAAGGAAATACCTTGTTCCCTAAACCTCTTCTGTAAGATGTCAGGTATCTTACAGCAGATCAAGGACTTGGGATACAACTTCATTCAAATTTAAAAGCACAATCCTTGAGTTGCCAAATTTGGCCTGAAAGATTCATCCAAATCCTTGTTCCTCCTGGTGCACAACAGAGACCTGATGAGACCCTCCTAGCTCCTGCCACTTTCTGACCACATCTGGTCCCACTGTATCTGACCCTATCATGCTAACAGCACCAGGCCACCTTTGCTGTGTGCCAATTTGGATGCCCAGTGCATGACAATGAATTGTCTTATGGTAGATGACTCATTTGGTACCTGTCCAAAGTCCCGCTCTTAAGATTTCCACTCCATCCAGCTCCCAGCCTTCGATGGAAGGGCTTGTTAGCCGTAGGTTACTCATGAATTATCTTTCTTCTGTAGTTTTTCTGATTAAAACCACCTTTCTGTTTCATCTCGATGGAAAGCACAGCACTTATTGCTGGGCTGCAGCCTCATTTAACCTCTTTGACCTAAGTTAGCCAGAAATAACTAAACACAGCAGGTTTTCAGAACTATAGCCATCTCCCAACCATCTTTTCTGGATGTGGAGTGGCACTCTGCTCAAGTGTTGGCTGTTTGCCCCTCAGGAGACCCCACTGCCACACTGGAGTGCTCTTTGCCTTCAGGAACCTTATGTGGTTTTGTGTCCATGAAAGCTGGATTCAACAAAAGGAGGTTGATGTGTGCTTGGGGTGTCCCCATCTGCTCTGCTTGGGTACCTGGCACCTGAACATCTGCAGCTAAATTTGTCTCAGCTGAGGTCAGCTTGGCCAAAGGCCACAGAAACTCTGTCTTATCCCATCATTGAGTGGTGTTGACACTACTCAGTTTGTGCATCAGAGTCTATTGGTTAGCCCAATTGACCTGTAACCAGAAGACTGGTTTTCTAGGCTGCTGGCACCAGAGGTAGCTCTTAGGAAGGGCTTCATATGCAGCTAACAATATCCCCCATGTGAGATCCTTTGTTGGAAAGAAGCAAAAATAAGGATGTTGGACCTTTGCCTGAGGAGGTCAAGCAATTCTTCTGACCCCTAAATGAGAACCTATGCGCTGGAATGGTGTTCCAAAGGAATGCAGCCCTTCCTGATCAAAAGAGAAAGTCTCTGTGCCAAGTGCAGACGGCTGTCTCTACTCCAGTCAACCTGCCCATGGTTTGGTGGACAGTGCTGAGATCAGATGAGAGACAGCTCCAGCACTGTCCTGCCTCTGGTGTTTCCTGCTGTGTCCCAGCACAGCACACTGCCCATCCTGAGCCTAGCAACACAGTTTATGCACAGAATATGCAGGTGCCTGAATCTGCTCCTAGAGCTGAGACCTCCCGTCATGTTTTGTCCGGTAGATCAGTGCAAGATGTAAGCTCTGCAGGAGAAGAGCTTCATCCCATATGAGCTCCAGCTGGATGACCATCAGGCCAAGGCAGAGGAGCTGCAGACGAGTGTGTGTGCAGGATACCAAGGCTGGAAGAGGTGGGTTTGAGGGGGATGGATTACAGCATGCACCCAGACTAGAGTTAGAGAGTAGCTGGAAGTGCTGCCTGGTGTTTGCTTCCTTTCTTTCATCACTATCAGATCCAAAGAAACAGCTGAAACCTCTGAAAACAATGAACTTAGAAGGAAAAAAAAAACAAACCCCAAAACCAGGAACAACAAACCAAGCCCCAAACTAAAAAGATCAAGGGAGCTTGGAGGGCTTTATCTTCCAAGAATCTGGGATGATTTTGGGGAAGGCAAATTAGGCAGAGAAGCAAAAGGCGGGAGATAGCTCCTGCCTCTGATCCCATCAGGCTGTGGGTGCTGTAGGGCCAGACCATCTCTTGGATCCAGTTGGGTTGAACCTAGTCTGTGGAGAGCCAAGACTCAGATTTATTTCTGCAGTTTCCCATTATCTGAATGTCCTCCTGGAACAGCACCAAAACACAGTGCTGGGAGTTTTCTGATGCTATTTTCTACGGCAGTGCATGGAGCTTGCACACCCCACACCCAGACTGGACTTCCTGGTGCAGTCAAAGGGTCAAATGAGGCCAAAGGGATATTGTCTTTCCTGCAGCACCCCAGATATTAAGATCCAATCATACAGTCATATCCAAGGCAAACAGAAGTTCCCCCATGGTGTGACCAATAGGTGAGAAAGGAGACAATATAGTGGGATTCTGGAGGAGGGGACATGTCCCAGCTTCACTGCTTTCTATCTAAAGTATATGCTTGGATTGTGCAGGATGATTTGTACCTCTGCTCTGACCCTGGCTGCAACTTTTCCCTTCAGCTCTGAAAGTTCATCCTTCCCTCTCCAGAAATATTTCTCCAGCAGGGAGTCAAGATCCAGTCATAAATTAGGAAATAGGACAGATTGCTACCCATCATGCCCACGGTTTAAAGATGCTGCAGTGAGAGACACTAGAAACATTACACTTTGGGGTAAATCAAATCACAGAGGCCAGCAAAGGATTAGGTCCCACTAGCACACAAGCTAAAGGCAGAGATGTGATCTGTTCCTCTAATTCTGATGGCTTCCTGTAAAATTCCATCATTATTTGGAGCAGGGACCCCTTTGCCCTGGGTGCACACACATCTATGCTACGAAGCACTGCTGGTCTGGCTGAGCAGGTGAAAAAAAAGAATCAGGGCCAGAAAAAACTCATGTACATTTTCCTTCACCGTTTGCAGGCAGGGGAGCTGGATAGCAGCAGATTTTTGCACATCCACAAAACAGTGCTCTCTGTAGTCAAGGGGCTTTTTTTTTTGTAAGGGGTTTCTGAGGTGGCAAAAAGTGGCCACTCTGGGGGTTTCTGCGTAACACCTTACTCTTTGTGAATGTGACACTTGTTTAGAGAAATAACTGGTTAAAAGCTATCACCATCTCAGCCTGAACTCTAAAGCACTTCAGCAAAGCCTGTGTTTGAGGCCAAGGCATCAAGTGAGTGGCTGGTCCAAGCACGGAGGGTGATTCACCCCTGCCCAGAAGGAGCAAACTGTCTGCTCCCCTTGCTGGGACACTTCTCCGACTCCAGACAGACGCCGTCTTGTACACAGGTTGCACAATCCCGCTTGGCAGCTCGGGCTGCACGGTTGCAAAACATGAAGCTGTCTGTGGCAGTCACACTCTGGCGACTCATCCAAGAGCGAGCCATTGAGCTCATCTGTCTGGGGTGCCAGGCTTTCTAAAAGCACAAAGATGCTGATAAGAAGGGTTTTAACAAGCAGTAAACTGTGAAAGTCCACATTTCCTACTGCAATTGGGCAAGAGCAGCTACTTCAATGCCCCCGGTATTGCAGATGTCATGGCATGTGCAAGGTGCTGGCAGAAAGGGAGAGACAGGGAGGCAGGAAGGATTATTTTTCATCTTTCCATACACTTTTTCATTAATAAAGCACCTGCATGGGTGCACATCAGGACCCCTCTGTGTCTGGGAGCCGGGGCAGCACTGTGCTGGGTGGTTGTGCTGGCCCCTGTCACCAGGCAGTGTTGTCCTGCTCTAATGTAGTCAGAAATAATCCCACACAATTGTCATTAACAAGAGCTGTTTTCCTTGGAAATAAAGAGCCTTCTTTCAAAAGATCCCATTTTTATGAAATATTGTTTTTCTGCTGCCAAAGTTGATTGGGATTTTTTCCAAAAATTATGATTTTTTTTTTTTTTTTTTTTTTTTAATCTGAAACTCTCCCAAAAAGCTCCATGCAAAGAGTGTGGAGAGAGAATGTTTTCTGTTGTCTCAACCCTACACCCAGACTCAACGTGGTGAGTGACCTGGGTGTCACCTGCCACCCCAGAGCGATGCACTTGCTATTACTGTGCGCTGACAACTTGCTACCAACTGCAACCATAAACCTGATGCAAGCTGGAAAACCAAAGGACTCGAACCTGAAATTGTTCAAACCTCTTCTGATGACTGTTAAGAAGCTAAGTAGCTTGCCCTGAGAAATGATGTGGAAGTACAATGTTTAAGCTCTGTGTGGTGGGTACACAACACTCAGTCTGCCTCCTAGGTTGATAGACCCAGTTTCTCATTTGCACTGATTTTTGCATCATTCATGTGATCCGCAGGAAATGTTTCTCTTTCCTTCATCTCTGAGGACTAACTGTGTCTCTACTCCCTGTTCCCAGAGTTTTTTTCCCCAGCATTTCCCAGATCATGGCCCCAGTCGTGGATTTCTCCTGCCTGCATTTGCCTCTGCCCTGCAAACTTAGGGCAGTGCAGGATGGTGCAGTTCGGCTCATCCTCCACCCAGCAGGGCAGAGAGCAGATTTCCTCCCCAGAAAGAGCTGAAGAACAGGTTGCAAAAAAACAACTCGAAGCCATGCAGACATGGGGCAGGGAAGGGCACGTGCCAGTGCATGCTGTCATGTTGCCCACTAAAACCAAAACAGAACAGTCCTGCTAATAAACAGCAGAGAAAACCGAAGAGGAGGAAGTCACACAATGCTGGTACAGAGGAGGAGGTTGAATGCTGTGGAGATAAAGAGTCCTTTCCATGGTATTTCCTCACTGCAGGGAGATGGTGGAAGAGGAGAAACTTCACATATGGCTCCAGCTCCTTGCAGAGGAGAGCATGCATCTTCATGCTCAAGCATGCTATCTCTATACAGCCAGTAACGCTGTAAAAGAAAAACACCTGGAAAAAGCAAAATCCAGCATAGTCAAATCATCAGCACCCACCGCAGCACATTCAGCACTCTTGCCTGATGTACAGAAATCAGATTAGGACTATCACCCACAAAGTCAGAGAACCTCTTTCTCCTGGCCTAGCTTCTCCCACGCAGGGAGGGTGGTTGTTAAACTGGTGTAGGACAGCTTTTCCAACTACACAACAATGGCCAAGGTACCTGTGTCATTAAAATTACCAGCCTGTGCTTTAAATGGCATCGTTTGCACGCTGAACTTTAAAGTTACTTGACTGTTCCTTACCAAATTTCCTAGAAAATTTTAACGTGTGATCTCACTGGCTGTGTTTAATACTGATAAGTGCACTCCATCCCCAACAATGAAGTGAGAATATCTGAGGTTTCTCTTTCCTGTGAAAAGCCCATAAGCCTGCCAGGTAATTAATTTTCTGGTTTTGAGGAGAGCTTATTCTGTCAAGGAGTTCAAGGCAGGAGCACTAGCAGAGCACAGCTCCTGCTGAACCCTGGGAGAGATGGATGTACCTTCTCCTAGGGGCCTGCTCAGCGGGGAGGCAGCTAGGGAAAGCAAAATAGTCTTCTTAACAGGAATCGCATCCTGAGTCATTATTTTCAGATACTTGAATGTGAGCCAAGGACATACAGAGAATATGTCCCAGCATGAGCTCTTTTGATTTTATTGTCCTGTTATTCCACCACGCACAGGGTCACTGCCCATCCTGGGTTATGTGTGGTTGACCCAGCACTGCCTGACTTCTTACCAGACCTTGGTGCCATCCAGCAACAAGCAGGGCCCAGTGCATGTCTCAGAAAATGGACATAATGAGGTGTTGCACTCCAGGGTACCAGCGTTACATCATTTCCCTGTCCAGCACACAATGTCTTGGGGTTTCATGATAAGTTGTCATGTTTCACATGGGGCATCTTCTGGGCAGGGGCATCTCTGGTTCTCAGGAACCTGGAGGCTTTTCTGAGTGTTCTTGCAAGTCAGACGGGTTATTGCACGAATTGCAGCAGATGTTTCCACCTTCTTCTGTCCATGGTTGCTTCAAGAGGTGCAGAGAGGAGGCGGAAGTGTTGTTTCTGCCCCCATTCATTGCTGCAGTAGTCGTCCTAAGGGAGTGGACTAACAGCTTTCTCCACGTGCTGGGATCAGTGACCTGCAGGTCTGCGTGAGGTGATTTGATGAAAGAAACCCATACATTTTGCCAAGTCCTTTTGTGCCTTTTGCTCTTCATTGACAAAGTTCAACTGTGCCCCAACGAGCTCCCCTGTGCAGTTGAGTTGGCATTCCTCCATGCTGAGGGCAAGACCTCTGAGTTCATGGATAGCTGGTGGTGTCCTCTGTGCAAATCCGGATATTGCTCCCAAGTCAACAGGGCTCGCAATTGGCCAGTTGGGTCAACAGGATGGGCTATGTCTGCCCAGCCTCCCATTCCTTTCATGTCTCCAGTCCCAGTACCATACTGGCTCTTGGCTCCATGATGTGTGAGCCACCATGCAGACCTTGCATCCTAGGTTGGGTGCCTTGTGTAAAACCCAGAACAGGTCCCTTGTTCAGCCTTGGCCTTTCAGTGATGCTGCTGCAATGAGTGCACACACCACAGGTTTATGACAGTCCAATGCAGCAACGTGGCTTGTCGCCTCTGGGACAAATGGCCATCTCCAAGGGGTGACACATCTTCCCTCCATGCTGATTCTCCCCTCTGTCCCTTCCTTTGCCCCATCCTACTGAGTCTGAAGAGCAGAAAATAACTCTGCAGCAGCCTGCTGCATTTTTGAAGGGGCTGGGGGATCCCCTCCCTCTGTGGCCACTGCTGTGTTTAAGTGTTTTATTGTTTGCCTGTTGAGGTGTGAATGAAGTAATGGGCTTTCTCCATCACTTCATCCGTCTCTGGCTGACAGCTTTGCTTAGACACATTGTGCTGTTCTTTATAAACCCTGTCACCTTGCCATCTCCAAACAGACAGCTTCCTCTGGGAAACTGTAATCAAGCCCTCCTGAGCACTCAGCTAGCCCTGTCCGCGGCTCGTAAATCACAGCAGCTTTCCTGGAAAATCGCGAGAGCAGACGGACAGACTGACACGCGTGCACCCAGCCGTGGGGTCCCACAGTTCCCGGGCAGGCAGGAGCTGTGGGGCTGGCTACGGGCAGCAGGGCTTTCCGGGAAGGAGGGAAAATTTGGCTGCTGATGCAAGCACACCTGGCTGGGGTGCGAGGACCTCAGTGAGGTGAGGAAATGCTTCTGCTCACCCCAGAGGGCAACAGCCTGTGCACCCGCTGGCACTGCCACAGCTTCTCTGATGTGTCTGAGGTTGGAGGTGCCTATTTTGGGATCTGAGGCTGACCCACAGGCAGTGGAGATGTTTGCTGAAGGTCATTCATGGTGTCCATGCCCCGCCATTAGAAAGGTGACATCCTTCCTTCCCTTGGTGGTGTTGATGTTCCTTCTGATACCAAGTACTAGTGACAAGTCAAAGGAGATGGATCATGAACATGTCTGAGTTGCTGGTCCTGAGTGCTCAGCCATCTCAGGGTGGTGCTGGGCCCCCCCATGCTGAAACAAGCATCCCATGTGAAGCCCAATGGGAGACAGCATCTGGCCTGCAAGGACCAGTTGCCTCAGGGACACGGTTGTGCTCCTCGACACCATACTCTCCACTCAAGTCTCAGCTTCAAACTGCTTGGCTCATGCATCGCCTTGGCCCCCCAGCAAGCTGCCCCTACCTGGGACTCCCCAGTCCTCCTGGGAGTCCAGCCATCAGTGTGTCAGCAGCAGAGCTGCTGCATAAACCTCTCAGCACTGTGAGAACAACGCACGGGGCTTCTCTCCATCCACCCGGGATTAAATGCTGTGTCAGGAAGCAAGATGGCTGCTCCTGTTAGCAACTCATACGTCTCACTCCATTATTTTGGGGAGGATGCTTGGTGAGCTTCATCTGAGAGCTGGTGGGAGGAGACCCAGACACTGCCATGAGCTGCCACCACCACCCCTGGAGCTGCGTGGGCACCTGTGCAAAGCATGCACCTGTACATGCTGTGGGACCAGACTATCCTGATCGACTGGAGATGGAGAGAGGTGGCTGAGGGCTATTCCCTCTCCAAGCACTCACTTCTTCATGAACCCTTCATCTGTGAAAAAGTTGTATTGTAGTTTTTGCCATTTTTGTCCATCAGCTTGGGAATTTCATGCAGGTGGGAGCAGAAGCAGGATAGAATGACCAGTTCAGCATCATCTGGAGAAGGTCTGTCCTTCCTCCCTGGGTCCAGACTTCCCACTTCCTAACAGACTTCTGTTGTCATCAGAGATAGCAATTTCAGAGGACAACAAGGCTTTATGGACCAACATCCTCATTTCATTCCCCCTTTTCTCTGGAGTCCATCACCAAGCTATCAAGCCTCCCCTTGTCTGAGGCCAAACCTGTGTGAGCGGTGCTGAGCTCCAGAAAACAGGCCAGGAACTGTCTTTTTTGCAGCTCTGGCCATAAATGAGATGGAAGTGATTCACTGGTCCAGCACAGTTGTCAGAGAGGCATATATCTGGCCTGTGATGATGGACTATTAAATAAGAGTGAAGCAAAAGAGGAAAAGGGCTGAGACAGAGTCAGGGCTCTCTGTGAAACCCAAGAGGACTTTATGTCTCTTCTAGGAGCTTGAAGCAGCAAGCTGATGTCGAGTTGGAGCACAGTGCATTAACCTGGGATTACAAAAAGACTAACGATCGCCCACCCAGTGCTGTCATCCCTCAGTGTGACGGATGCTTAAAGACTTTGCTGGCACGGTCCTGGAGGATGGACCAGTGCAGCCAGTGTGTGTGTGGAGAAGCTGCCGGTGGGGAGAGGCAGTGATCTTAGGCCCAGAATCCCCAACCCAATTCAGGAAACCATCAGTGTGATATGCAGCCCTAATTAGGGGAATAAACTTAGCAAAGAATTCAAACATAAATTTGCTCTTGCTGATTTCAGACTTTGCACACGTTCGCTGAGCGGACAGGTTCCCCCAGGACCTCGTACTGAGCTCTGCACTGTCTCTGATTTATAAGGTCCTCTTGGACATGCTAAATATAGTATTAAGTGTAATAAATGTAGATCACTTTCCTAAATATTCTGTGATTTATACCCGGGCTGCTTCCCCTGAGAGCTGGGCTCATAAATCCTCTGTGCAGAGCTGTCATGGGGGGCACATTTCCTCGGGCAAGTTGGAGAGTTAATAAGCAGGAAGGGAGCACCAAGTATGAAAGGGAGCAGGGGAGAAAAGCCACTATGGGGTGGGTCAGAGGGAACTGGAAGGAGCTATGGGGAATGAGAGAGGGTTCCCATTACCCTTTTTTGGCACATGTAGCGACCCTGTGTAGGGCAGCGGGATGCTGTGATGCTCCTACAGGGAAAGGGGCTGTGGATGGCAGGCAATACACATCTCAGAGTCTGTGGGAAGGGTCCTCGAGCTCTGGGCACTGCTCCATGGGTAGGAAGTTGCTGCTGTAATCTGCAGGTTTTCTTGGCTGACCACCCTTCTGTGCTGGCTTAAAACTGGTTGCATCCTACAGGTGTGGGCTGCTCTCTGCTTCCCTTCTCTGCACAGCATCCACCATGAAGATTAAACAGGTAAAATGCTCACATGAAGGCTGGAGGATGTACTGGGGAATCCCAGAGTCCAGCTGGAAGGAATGGAAAGGGTTTTACCTACATCCAGCAGAGCACAGCCTGGGGAATGGACATCCCTTGGGATGCCCAGGGAAGCTCTCTATGCCTTCCCCGGGGACCATGTCAAGACCTGCATACCATCTGCTACCTGCATACCAGATGCCCTCTGCTAGATGGGGCAGCACTGAGAGGCTTGAAGCAGCGTTAATCCCACCACAGCTTGGAGACAAAGACTGTTGCAGAGAAGGTCCAAGAGCTGTGAAATAACAGGGGAAGATGCTTTGCACATTTTCGTGTAGGGCCGTGGCAGAGGCTTTTCTCATCTGAGCTGCTTTCCTCTTCAAACTTCCCTTGACACTTGTGTCTGCTGATGCAGTCCTTCCTCTCTTCCCTGTCTCTGCTTCCCACCCCTGGACACCTCTTTTTGCCTTTTTTTAGGTGTGACTCCTCCATCTTCCGCTGGCAAGGCCCAGACTCCTGCCCACTATTCTTCAGCCAAGCCCTCCACTCTCCTCCCACCACTTTCTCCAGTGCCCATTCTCCATCCCCATCATGGAGCATACCAGCTCATCCCTGTCTAGGCCGTGGAGGGATCAGCAGATAAAATTGTGTCTCTCCCTAAGAAGCAAGGCCACCCTTGCAGATACTTCTCATTTCACCTGAAGAGAAAGCAGCCTAGGATTAGGTGTGGTCTCCAATGGGAAAGTAATGCTGCAAGCTGGAAAGGGTTGCAAAGTTCAGAGGGATGTCTGGGCCAAACAGGAAGGGGACCTCCTTGAAAAGAACCTCCCAAGGGGAGGAGAAAGGGGAAAAAAAATAGGAGAAGGGGAAAAAAAGCTGCAGATTGACATCAGTGTGTCCTGTGGAGAAAGACTTGTTTGTGATCGCAAACCGTGCTTCCCGAGGAGGACAAGAGGGTGATTTATCTGCAGGAACAAGAGATGGGTCGGGCAGAGAGAGATGTGAAATGTGGATTTCGTCAGAGAAAACTGTCCTGCCAGCCCTTGGCACAGCAAGGGAGGCTGTTGTGGGAAAGAGGATTCAGCAGACCCTTTTTTTGGAGATGATTGTACCAGTTTGCCTCCTTGGTACATGCAAGGATAATCTCAGCATGCAGCTCCATTGCTACTCGACCAGAGCCAAAGTGGGAGGGCTAGTGTGGGGCACGAGGCCAGCTCTTTAATGACCATACTCTGCATTACGGATTTCCAGTAAAAATCCATCATGATTAACGCATTGAATTTGTCACAGCCTAGACTTTCATGACAAAAAACATGACTTTTTTGGGTTTTCTCACAACAAGTCATGTTCTTTGTAATCTAGTAAGTGCTGCTCCCCCACAGTCTTTTACAGACTCAGCTCTGTTTGGTTCCCGGGTCGTCACAGATGGGAAAATGACCAGAGCTGTGAAACACTTTCATGCCATTTGTCAAGTTTTATTAAATGGCTTGGAATATTTTTATTACCAAACACGGGTTTCCCAGTGGGGCTGGGGACCCTGCATGGGCCCTCCACCATCTGCAGGGCTTTGGTGTGTTTTGTGTGACTCTTTTTCCCCATTTTGCCCCCGCAAACAGGCAACCTTACTGAAAATCTGAGATTTCTCAGCAGCTTTGTGTCGAGGGGAAAACCTAGAGGAGCATTTGTTTTTTGAGGTATTTCAGTGCAAAAATGTGGACTGCAAATGAGAACAAACAGGAAGTGAGGTACAAAACCCCATTAAACCATTTTTCCTCTACTGGGAGGAGAGAAAAACCCCCTACACATATTTGTTCCCATTGGTATCAGAAGGGCTGTAAGAAGCTCCCACAGATGAGGATGGGACATGCAGGTATGACACATCTTCTGGCCTCCATCCCTGGCCTTCTCTTCCCTGTGCTGTGCCATGTCATGCCATGCCATACCCTATCTCATCTCATCTCATGCTGGCCTCCTCGTTCCCTGCTTGAGATTAGTTTGTAAGGTCAGTGCTGGGATTCTTGCATGGAAAGTGCATCCTGTCCAGTCAGAAAGTCTCTTGGTCTAGCTTCTTGCAATGAAAATTGCAAAAATTGAGGAAGAACATGAGATCCTGGCAGCTGTACCATGCTGGTCTCACAGCACAGTATGTGACCAGAGGGTGTTTGTACTCGACAGCACAGAAAACCTGCACACCATTTAGTTACTTATTGCAGAAATGGCAGGGATTTGGCAAAGACTGGTAAGAATGATGCAGTCTCTGAAAGCCCTTCTAGCCATGGGGCTTTACAATGAGAGGCTGGAAGTCCCCAGCCTAGGAAGCCATCACAGTCACCAAGGAGGTTTTGTCTAGGAGACAAAAGTATCTTGATTGCTTTAGCCCAGCTTTAATAACTAGGCACGAGATGGGGCTTATCCTTGGGCAGACTATCTGCTCCTGTCAGGCAAGGCACCACCAGGACCGCAGATGAGCTGGATGTCTGGTGGGACTCTGCAGCTTCTCTGTGCTTCTGTGTCCTGGGCAGTGATGAGCTAAGTGGAATTTAATGCTAAAAGTTCATTTTTCTGTCTCTGAGGGATTTTCTTCCTGAGACGACAGCTGGGCTAGGCTCTCTGCTTGGGCTGGTACCAGTCTTGGTGGATGAAGATAAAGCCCGAGCACACTGCAGTGCAGATGAGGGACCCACCAGAGGTTCAGAGTGTGCTTCCTGGACAGAAAGGAGTGGTAGGACAGTCCTGAAGAGATCCCCCTGCATGTGTGGTATCAAACACAGACCACTGGTCAGTAAGTATACTTTAGGGCAGTGAATTGCACAGATTTACTCCATAAATTTTGTCATGGTAAGTTCTGTAGTACTTTGAAGGCTAGGGACTCTGTAAGATTGGCTCTGAAATAATAACCAGTAACCCTGGTCCAGTAAACCAAGGTCTTTATGTAATGTCTCCTAAGTTTCAAGGGCTGGGAGTGTGATTTGGATAAAACAATGCTGTGCACAGTACCAACAGAAATTAGTGGGCTTCTGGGGAACCTGTTCACCTGGTGCTGCACCATGTGCTCTGTGAGCTATGTGAGGGGATTATTTTCTCAAAAACATTTTCCTCTTTGGAAGCCTCAAAGCAATCATGTAGTGTACATTCCCCTGCTCAGGGAAGAGCAATGCACCTTCCAGCCTAACCTGTGAATAAGGAAGAAATATTTGAATTTTATTCATAAAATATAATTCTCTGTAGGTTGGAAGACAGTTTATGGGACCAGAGCCAGTATGCAATATTGGAGTCTGCAGACTAGTTTGGTCAGCAGGAGAAACCAGAAAGGAAAGTCAGGATAATCTCTCAGAGCAAAGTATTTTTTCATTTTACAGGTGTCAGTCTCCCATCACATGTATATAAAGAAGATCTAGGCAAGCCCATGGTATGGTCTTCTTTCAGGAATGCTTGTTGGTAGAAGGATGGGGGGAAAAAAGGCCAAGTCCTTTGTTAGAGTTTTTGTCCAGAGTCTTTCATTGTTTCCTGGGTTGAGACTGATGCTAGGAACATGACCAAGTTATGAAGCTCACAGAGTCACAGACCTGGGCCACCAAATTCCCCTGAAGCCATGTCCAAACTCCCTTCCTGCTGCCTGCAGTAGTGATGGATTTCCAAGAGGTCAGGGAGTTGCGCTGCATCCAAGCCTTAGACATGCATTTTCACTGAGCTGCAGATTGCCTGGTTCTGCCCCTAACAAACTTGCTTGTATTTCTTTAGAGTGTGTTTTAACTTTACAAACTGATATTATTTCTTCCTGTCCTTAGTCCTAAGCACACTCAGCTCTTTGCAACTTTCCCTACCCTATTAGGTGTTGGCAATGTGTCAGGTTCTCTCCACTTTATCTTATCAAGATAGTAACTTCTTTCTCCAGATGTGAACATATCCAACTTGTCTGTTTCCCTTCTCACCAATTTAATTTGCTTCTAATCCTATGGGTAGCTTCATGGCTGTTGCTGAAACCACTTAGGCTCCTCTGTTGAGAAGACAGAGTGATAGGCACCCAGTACTTCCCTTACAGGAGCCTGGGGATTTTTAACCTGCTTCACCACCAGCACCTGCTAGTTTAATGGCACAAGCAGAAGAGCGAGCCAGGCTAGCAAACATGGCCATTGGAGACCTCTATGCATCATTTATTTCCCTTTGCCATTTTGCAAGTGCCATGTTTATGATCTGCCTCATTGTTCTCCTTCACTTGGAAAGTGATCCTGAAACGTAGGATTCCAGCGAGCGGTCTCTGGTCGCATTCAGTGCAGCTCCTGACGGTCATTCAGTTTCTTGTACGTTTGACCCTAGTTTGGTGCATTATTGCTCCTCTGCTGCCCCACAACACGCTGCAGCACACCCTTGTGCCACGTGAGGGTTTGGATTTTTCACTTCTTTCTTCTTTTTAAACTCCTGTTTCATGCTCAGAAGTAGCATTGGAAGAATCAGTCATTTCTGAAGGATGTGAGCTCTCCATCTGGTTTGGGAAGGTGGGGTTATTTTCTTGGAAGGGTTGCACCTGAAGGTTGTGTAAAGGGGCTGCATGCACGAGAAAGCAAACATGTGCTGGGACACACTGGGACAACGATGCCTGAGGGAGCTGTACTGCTGGAAATGCAAGATCCCAGCAGGGCTGGTGAAAGGGGGCTCAGGGATCTCCAGATCAACCTCCTTGTAAGCAGCAAGAATATCTCCAGCACTAGATAAGAGTGGCTATGGCTTTGTCTAGATGAGTTCTGGAAAACCCTACCCTGCATTTCTCCGAGGACCTGTCCCAGGGCATGGGTAAGAAGAGTTTCTCAATGTCCTGCCTAGACCTATGAGGCCCCAACATGTAATCATTGCCCCTGGCACCATCACTTTCACTCTGTGCTCTTCGTTACTGCCTGCGAGTAGCTTCTGCTGCATTTCATCACAGGGCAAGATGTCTCTGTCAGGACTGCCATACAGAACCTGGGCTTGGTCAGAGCTCAGAGGAGACCCTGGAGTCAAGACGCCCGGGGCTTACATCCATGTGCAGGCTTACAGGGACCTCACAGCTGTCACTTGTGTGAGCAGAGGTGATTTATGCTGACTTTTCATTTTGTTGTTTAGTAAATCAGGAACTTGGAAATCAGCATGGTTTCTTGTGCGAGCCTCACTAACAGCCGAGGTTATCACAACAGCTATAAATCCCCCACAATTCTGGATGGGAAATCTCATTATTTCTTCTCTCTCCTCCCCTTTCTGGACCATGAGACCTGGCAGAGCCACAGGAGAAAGAAGCTGATTCAATCCAGCTCTGGCTAAAGTGATCAACCATGAATCATCACCTCCTGGAGACCCTTTCTGTTGTGGAGCCTTGAGTCCTAGGGAAGTTGTGCTGGCTGGTCTGAGTGGGCACTGCCTTCAAGGTCAAAGAATAGAGTGATGTGGGACATCTCCTGCCCTGACAAGGAAGATCATCATACAGAAAAGGTGGAAATCATGCTGCTCTCCCTTTCTTGTCCAGTCCAGCACTATCTGAGGGCACACAAAATGGCCAAGAGAGAAGGTGGGTAATGATACTGGACAACCACCATGAGCAGTTCTTCTAGGACTGGATTAAGACTGTAAATGGTCTTCAGCCAACTAGGACATGGGCACAAGCACTCATTAAACAAAGGCATCCAAAGGGAGTTCCACTCCTCTCTCCTGGTGCTTTCCCATCTGTTTCTGCCCCCCCAGAGGGAAGTGTTTCCACACCACCTTGCCCCACAGGTCCCACTCTGCTGCCTGAACCCCTCATCTTGCATCTCCTGGCCCTTTGTGCTGCTTAAAACAGATGCTCCCAAGATGCCTTGCAGTTGGTGTGTGGGGAGGACATCTTTCGCCTTGCGAGCAGCCTAAGGGAGTCAGATGGTTTATGACATTCCTTTACACTTTGCAACACTCTGGAGAAGCTGTGGGTGTCCACATAAGTCATCCTTAGCTGGTACATCTCGTACGAATTGCTGCTAAAATAAGTCCTGCTGCACCGCAGGGCATCAGTGAGTGTAGCAGCAAGACGTCTAAACTGTGATTCACTCCCTGTCACCCCCTTTTTGGATAACTGAAGTGGGTGAAATGAAGGATACCAAGTTGTGTGGGTATCCTCATGCCATCCTTCTCCTTGCCTTCTCTCCCCATCAAACCTTCTTCCCTTCAGGTCTCCATTGTGGGCTCCACTGCTTGTTCCTCCCAGCCTTCCTGCCCCTCTGCTCCCCCCCTCCCATGAGCATGGCATGGCCGTAGGGCAGGACACTGCTCTGAAGGAGGGCACCCTGCTGGCTCATCTGATGGCTTTATAATTCATAGCAGATTCCCCTCCATACCCACCCCTGCTGTGTCCTGTCATTTCCCCAGCTTTTTTCACTGCTGCTGAACACAGAACTTTGTGTGCGTATTTTTGTTAGTAGCTCAGTTATTTCATTCTTAGGTTCCTACACAAGCCTTGGATGCATCATCAGGGCTCAGTGACTTATTGCTCTTTACTGTGTCAGTTTCTTCCACCACCTTCTAATACCACCGTTGTTCATTTTATAACCTGAAATGAGCAGATCCAGGATGGCTTTCTCTCCAGCATCCTCTGTGGTCCTGAATGATTTGAAGCAATCACTCAGCTTCCCATTGCTACTTTTTGCCATCAACGTCTGTTTCTCTCCCAGGGTTCCAGTTACTCACAAACATCTGATGTTATGACTTTTTGTAGCTTATTTTTGTATCTTTTTTTATTTTATAACATTTTTTTGCCATTCGCTCTGATGAAATCCCATCCTAATTCCCTTGTTAGGTAATCCCTGGCATGCTTTATGCTTTCTTCTATTGCCTGCGCTAAGGCTGGATTTCCTTTTTCTAAAGTACTCCTTTCAGCTCAAATACGCAATGAAACCCTGTCATTTCAGCAAATGCTGTTGATTTTCTTTCCCACACGGGCCTTTCTGCCTTTCCTCTTAGGATATGCAACCTTCAAAGCCTCATTGATGGGCACATGCGCGGCTTCCATATCAAAGCTATGGCCTTAAATGAATTTGCCTTTAGGGCCCTTTAAATGAACTCTCTTCATTTATTTATTTTGAAGTCCATTCCTACTTTCTAACATTGAGCAGCCTCCAGCAGCTTTGGAGACAGCACTTCCCCCAGTGACTCTGGCTGATTGCGCTGTGATCACTGGAAGTTAATAGCTCACCACTGGCAGCTTCTTGAAGCAAAACTCCACGCAACCTTGGGTTGAGGGAAGAAATGTCAAGATATCTGATATAAAAAAAAAAAAAAAAACCACAAAAAAAACACAAACCCAAACAACAAATAAATAACCCAGGCAGTAGTTGCAACTCTGCATGTTGCTGTCTGTCTGAGATCAGTCAGGTCTGGTTCCAGACCTGCACTGGAACCCAAATCATTCATACTGAGGTTGCAGCTCTTTGTGGGAGAAATACTAGTTTTGGTAGTCACTATGACCAGTTTTGAGGGACACAGAAGTTTAATTATGAATTCAAAGCAGTTCTGTCAGGTAGGTTCCAAATTCCTTGACTCCAAACTAAAGACACGAATATGAGGCTTCTCAAATTTTCAAACCAAAGTAAACTTGCAAGCACAATTATATGCATGCCTGGGCACTCATATTGTGTCTTAAAATCATCCCTTGCAAAAATAACCCATGTGTCATGGTGAGAAAATATTCCTCTAAAGCACACCTTGCTGTGCTGTCCCCTCATGCTGCCCAGGTGCTCCAGGGCTCATGCGGAAGGTTTACAGGCATGTTGCATCTCCAATGCATCCCCAGCTTCCACGTATCATGGCCTGGCAGGGTCTGAGTGCAGCAGCCTGCCTGAGATGCCCGGATTGGGATGTGCCTCCCAAACCAGCAAGGCAACTTGTCTCTCTTGAGGGCTCCCTGCCCACCCGCTTATGCATAAATAGTGACTTCATCCCCATGTCCCCACCGAGGGGACACTGCTCCTGCTGCCCTCAGCCCCCACATAGCTCCTGAACAAGGAGGGCGGGCTCGACACCACCGAGCTTGACGCAGGCAGTTTGCTGCCAGCTCCAGCCGGGAGCCAGCATTCCTCAACAGGCGAGCCTCTTGCCCGATGAAAAGCCCCAATTCAGCTGCCTGCACGCCGAGTACCTGACACCTTCCCCAGCACAAAGAGGGCTTTCTGACTCCTGCGCCCGGCTGCTGGTGGGGAAGCAGTGGGCACAGAGAGCTGCCTCTCGTGGAGAGGGGTCACAGAGCCACATCCTGCACACACCCCAAACAAAACCCACTTGTCTTGAGGGTTGGCTGAGAACATAGTCCAGGCAGGGCAGGTGGCTGCCAGCCGGGCTCATGGCTCCAGGTCTGCCAAACTTCTGGATGGGATGTCTCTCCTGGGTCTCTAAGGTTTGTTCAGGTCAAAGGGTTGGTGAGGCTTGAACTGCAAAGGCTTTAGGACTGGCCCTGTGTCTGGGGTCCTGTCTTTAAGCTGCTAATGTGGCAAGGCATAGGGGGGTGACTGGTGCTCCCATGTCCCTGTGCTTCTCCACAGCAAGCCCTGAGCTGGGATGGAGTGAATTGTCATGTTGAGACCCACAGTGGTGGGTTGAACAGGGTGTGGTGATGCGCAGGCTTGTCTGGGAGGTGCAGAGTAATCCCAGCGCTGAAACAGGATTTGTGATGGATGGAGATAACTCATTTCAGGGAGTATCCACTGTGGAAGCACTGGTGAGGCTGTTAGTCTTCAAATTATCTTCTTTGCTCTTCCCGTTCCCCAGGAGATCAAAAGTCAGAACTGGTCCTCAAAAGCTCCCCTCCTCAGCTTCCCTGTCCATCACAGAGGGAACCCGTCCTGGAAAATCCATCTCTTGATGCAGACATCTAAAATTCAGGCTCTGCAGTACAAGGCATTGCAGCAAACCCCCGTCTTGGATCTGGTCCTGTGAAACTCAAGGTGTGTGTTGACTTCAAATGGTTTTTGTTCAGGCCCTGCAGTCATTCTGACACAAAAGTGCAAGGGCAAGTCATCTTCCCTGAATCTGGTGTCTCACAAGCCACAGGCACTGCCCAGAGAGGCTCAGCCCATTCTGAGAGACCAGGGAGATGCTGGCTGCATTTGCATTCCTTCTGGATGCAAGTCAGATGTAATGTGAAATGTCACAGGTCGGGCAGATTGGCCAAGAAAACAAAACCAAGATTGCTCTCACTGAGATGTGCAAACCCTTTCCTGTCTCCCCTAATCATCATTCTGCCTTTTATTGCTCTCATGAACTCTTGCAGAAAGCACACGTGTCTCAAACCCACCCAGATCCTTTCTAAGTTACTGCCATTCCAAAGCAACGACCGAGCACTTAGAAGGGAAATCAAGAAATCACCATGAGGCTCTAATGAAGAGATAAAAAGCTGAAGTCCCTGGTAGGTATCATGGGATATCCTCCCCTGATATGTGCAAATTTTGCAAATGCGTGTTAAAGCAGGTACCCCAGTGCAGCTCACAGACCTCACGGACGCATCTGTGACAGCAACACTGTGTGCAGGCTACCAGATGGGTCCTTTCAGACAGAAATGGAAGACCTTGATCCATCTTCACTTAAAAGACAGGAAAATCAAAATAAATTGGGCTCCAAAGCATTCCCTGCTTGTCTGTATAATTCACTGAAGGCCCTGGGTTCCAAGCTTTCAAGCAGGGGTTGCATCAGTAGCTTCGTGGAGGTTGCAGGAGTTTCTGACCCCCAGAGAAAGCTGGTGAGTAGTGTAGAAATGGCCTTGTGAATGGGAAGCATTGCAGAGCTCACAGCACAGGACAGGTCCCTCCACCACTAATGCAACCCACAAACAACAGCCCCATTGCTCTTGAGGTTGTAAGACCTGATCCAGGAATTCCCAGGGGATCAACAGGCACTTCTGATGTGGAGATGATGATATCAGGACCATTGTGGTGGGGGGGGGACACTTAGCTATGTTGCTGTTGCTTTCAGTGGGAAGTGCTTGATGGTGGCAGCGGACATCTCTCCACCTCCTTCCATTCCTTCTACATCTCAGCATCTCTCCGTCAACCCTTTTTCCTTCTCACTCTTCTGCCTGGAGCTCCCCCACGCAGGCAACAAGGGCAGAGAGGCTATAAACAGGATATGTGCTCTCTGGAAATCTGCAAGCAGGAGCAGCTGAATGTATTTCATAGTATCCCTGCAGTAAACAGGGATAAAGGGGGATCAGCTGTATGGAGCAGGGAGTGAGTATCAGATGGAGTTGCTCTGCTATGCCAACTATTTACTGAAACAGGAAACAAATATTTTTTTGGCTTTTGCCAAAGAAAGATTTCTTTAAAAATGTGTTAATATTAGAAGTAAAAATGTAGCTTTTAGACATGTTATGTGGCCACATTCACCCAAGTTTTATTTACTATATAAAGGTTAACATTGCTCTGTTTATCCTACGGACGAGATTTCCAGCAAATTACAAGAAGGGTCATGTAACAGTCAGCTCCTGCTTGCCTGAGCTTATTTGCCAGAGCCAAATCCCTGGGGCCTGTGGAGCTAGAGCAGAGAGAAGGGATATTCAAAAGGACTCTGAGAACAGGAGAAAAGAAATAAAAGAGCTTTAAGTTGCTTCAAGTTCACTAACTGGGAAGGCAGATGTTGGGCTTGTCCAGGTGCTGGGATGGGGTGGTGAGAGGCAGAGAATGCTGCATTTGACCCCCCAGAGCCAGTTGGAGGAAGGCTAAAGAAAACCCATCATTAGTGCAAGCAAACTGTTTTCCTGCTAACCCCAAAGAGCCAGTTTAAAGCCTAGATCAGCAGATTTTACCCCTTGGCCAACACTTCTTACGTAGTTTTGCTATGATTACTCTGCTCGAGATACTCTGGTGCTACGGAGAAACACCCAGTCTCTGTCCTTCATCTGGGAAGGACGTCATGAGACCTGTGCTGGGGGAACACAAACATTGAAAATTTCTCTCGCAGACATGCTTCCCTTTCCTGAGGGCTTGGGCACCTCACCCTGTCCCCCATCATCTGGAAGACACCTGCCTTGGATGGGCTTGACAAGGTCATCCCATTTCCCCCTGACAGTTCTGGGGCCTGCTTCTGCCTGCAGCTTCCCACAGTACCCCGGGGGAAATCAGTTCTCTAAAACAGTTGTGAAAGTCCTAGAAAACTATTCTGCATTAAAAAATACATCAGAAAATGGGTACATTATTAATGGCCCTCCTGTCAGCATCATAAAATCCTGACTGTAGAGCAAAGCAAGGTTTTTCTCCAATGAAGCAGTTCTGGTGCAATCAAGTAACACCTCTGCCTGGAAGAGATGCTTTAGGCAAATTATCAGTCCTAATATAGAAAACTCAAGGTAAATATCAAAAGCTGGAGATATCTGAGAAGTCAAATTAGGTAACTTACTACTTTTCTTGTGAGTTGCATAGCCTGATTATCTTGAATCAATATGACCTTATAACAGTCCTGGCAGAGAAGAGCCTAGCTGCAGTCTTGGCTCTCAGCTTTGGGGTGGGAGCCCTAAGATCTGGTCCTGGTGAAAGGCAGTTTAACGCCTGGGGACACCTCAGCCACTGGTTTGCATGGACATTCCTCAAAACGGCCAGCACCAAAAGGTGCAATGAGACCTGCTGTTCATTCACGGTGTGAAGAGTCACACTGCTCTCAACTCCCTGGGTCCTGGCAGCACTTCCACTCCACAGATGTAAACCCTGGCATCACTGTGGAGCGTGTGGGACAAGTGTCTGGAGGGGAGGGATGGATGGCCAAAGCAAGCTAATATCAACCTATGCAAGTCAAGAAAAGGGGCAAGCTTTGCATCTGCCTTCATGTGTGGTCCTGTCTGGCTTCAGGAGCTAGGGTACAACCTTGCCCAATAACGCCGGGTTTTCATGGTAGGAGCTGACAGAAATTAAAATACCACAAATAACACTTCAGCTCCAAAGCTGAAGGCTGGAGGCAGGCAGGAGACACTGAAAGAGGGTGTGTAATGGCAAGTGTCATCAGTGTTAGCCAGAGCTGCTGCCATGTGCATGGGCTATTGCAAGAGGAAAATCTGATCAGAAGTAATGAACCAAGTGGAGAGACCTGCAGATGGTAAGAGTGCTTGCTGACACTATGAGTATCCCAGCATCAGCCTGAAAGGGATCATCCCTCCCAGGTGAACATTTCCAGGACCAGTGCTCCTCAGCAGTCCAATTTCTTGCCTTCATTGCCTGGTGAATAATGAGATACCTCCTCAGGCCCTCATTTTGCCAGAGGGGTATGAACAGCTTTCCACGACCTTCATGATCTATCTTTCCCATGCTCAATGCCCAGGAAGCCTTAGGTGTGTCCTGCCCCAGGGAGTCATTCTAAGTGGAGATGCTCTGAAGGAAATCTCCAGCGTACCAAACTTGCTTTCCTTGTGGTAAAAGTGCAGCCTTCACTAGAAAGGATGGGGAGAAGAACATCTACTTGGTCACATTCCAAAACATCAGGTTAACCAGGGTCTGTAGCTTCTCTGAGGGATCAGCCCAATATGCCACAAAAAAGGATGGATTTCTGCCCTCTTTCTGGAACAGAAAGCTAAGACTTTCCCCCACTATGTGCAAATGCTTCCTCAGACCTCCCAATATGTTTTCCCATTTTCCCAAATATTTCCCCATAGCCTGGAGTGAGGGAAAGGTGATTTTATTTCAGACAGATCTGCTTTTGCACACTCAGCATCTCAAACACAGCACCAGGACAAATGCCCAGCATCCAGGCTCTGAGACATAGCTCCAAGTGGTCAGTCCAGAGCTCCTTGCAATGGCACAGAGAAGAAGGGTTGCCAGATAGAAAGTCCTCACATCTCCTGGGCTTTCAGGCTGCTGCCCACGCATTGGCTTTGGATATAATTTTTGATACCATTTAGGAGCTGAGCTGTATTTTCACATTTGTCCAGCCCTGTGAGTCAATGGGCAACACTGCTGATTTATACACTTTGACTCTTTTTTGTTTTTAAGACTCCTGTCCTTAATTTTATTCTGTTCTTTGTCTGGGGCTGCCCTTTGTTTTTCCAGTTGGTCTCCCTTGAAAAGCTACTCACAGATGTGCTGTAATCTGAATTACCTTTGTGCCATCAATGCCTGATACTCTTTTATCCCTTTTTGACATTTCTTCCTGAGCTTTCACCCCTCATTCAGACTTTATATTTCTACAACACATATCCACAGAAGTTCACAGACAGGTCTTCCGAAGGAAGCCCAGTCTACTCCTGTTCTCAGGGAGTAGGGAAGGTTATGTCAATGAGGCTTCTGAGAGCTTTTCACCTTTTCCTACGCCCTGCTGCTGGGCAGTCTTGTGAGGATTGTGGTTGGTTCACGCTCAGCCAAGAGGGACACAAAGACTTTTGCATGCTTTTCAATCTGGTGTTTGATGGTGGTGATGGGCAATTCTGGCATTACTTCTACTTTCTAACCAAGCTCCTTACACTCTGAGACAGGAGAAAAGGCACAAAACATTGGGTACCAGAACAGTTTCAGTAATTTTATTCTGCAGATGTGAATCTGACATGGCTCTCAGTAAGAGCCTTTGTCTTCTCAGGAACAGTGTTTTCTTTCTTCTCCCCCAGGAAAGGCTTGCATCTATATTTCTTTGATTGCTGGGCAATGTGATGCAGCCATAGTGAAGAAAGGAGTCATTTGGCTTCCAGTTGCTCACCCTTCTTCTGTTCAACTGGTACAGCTCTGGTGGCATGTCACCTCTTCCTGGCCATTTCCATCTTCGCACCTTTGCTGGAAATGTAGGATTAATAAACTGCAGCTTGAAAATGTTGATGAACGTGTGGGTTGGCTGTGTTGGAGAGAAGATAATTTGTGGTGAAATCCACAAAACGTCTGGGATTTGTAAATGTTTTCATGATGACTTGGCTCTTCTCCAAACACTCCCATTTACTGACAAACACGAGCCATGAATCACCATGCACAGGAAAATCTTCCAAGCCCTTGACTTACTCGTCACCCAGCTCCACTGGACTGCCAGCTCTGGCAGTGCTTGCTGCCCACTGGGGAATGAGGGTCAAGGGTCAAGGTGAAGAAGATGCTTGGCAGACCCACAGATGCTCTGTATAGGTCTCTGGGCAAAGGAGGTGGAGACTTGACACACTGGCTTTTCTGGGGAGCGACCCACAGGACAGAGTGGTGCTGGGACTGTCCTAGCTGATGTCAAGGCTGGGCTCTTTGACTTAGCCCAGAGGTTACCTCCTTCCTCAGAGAGGGGATTTGCTTTCCAATCTGGAAGGTGGGGCCCAGGCAGTTTTCTGCCTGATATCAGCTAGAGCTATTGATGCCTTTCTGTGGACTGGGCTGTTTGGTGTCTTGTAGAACTCCTTGCTGGCTGCCTGCAGTGTTTCCCACCAGTTTTGATGTTTGGACTCAGGAGGAAGAATTGAGCCAGCTGGCTTATCAAGAAAAGCCTTCAAGAGCTGCTACCGCAGGGCATCTTTGCCATTAGTCAACCTGCATCCAGCAGGCAGGTTGGTGACTCATCCTAGGCAGTCAGCCTGGCTGCTGGGGACCGTTCACTTCAACCCCAGTCATAAAATAATCCACTGTTGATTCATAAACACAGAAGCTGGCAGCGGTATGTTAGCTATCAGAACTCAGCCCATGTGCAAGGGATGGACTCACAAAAATGGCTGATGATCTTGGGGCAGGATGCCTTGTCCCTCTGTCCATGAGCCCCATGTTCCTGTTCCCTCCTCCATCCTCTAGTCAAGCCAGGAGAAGTAATTTCCAAGCAGATTCTGTTTTCCCCTGTCTCCTTGTCTCTCCAAATCGAAGGCATTAAAGGGAGTACCCCCTTGTCAGAGCTTCTCACGTGCGCTGTTACAGCAGCCAAGCATTCCAACCCTGGAGCCCTGCATCCCCTGTACCCTGAAAAGCATCATGTCCTTGTAGGGTGGACATCCTGTGGGGTACATAGGTGGCTTTGCAGTGTGCTGTGCAGAGTCACTCAGACAGGACCATAGGCAACAGTGTCTGTGCAATATTGTTCCTGGGATTTCAGAGTCATGGGTAATGGCATGTCCTGCTGCAGGAGGGAATCAGACTTGGGGGTCCTGTCCTGTCCTTCTTATGCTCCCATGGACTCCAGTGACACAATCTTCTTCGAAGATACAACAAGGTTCTGACAAGGAGGGCCTCCTCGGGCTTGTAGAATGCAGGTATTTATGCCAATATAGCCTCTAGCTACGGCATGGAGCCCCGCAGCTCTTCTTCAGATGCATGCAGCTGGTGATGTGTACCCTATCTGTAAACATGATGGAGCTCAGGGATCAGAGTCCACAGCACTCTCTGGAAAGAAACTTTATGTTTTCCCCTAAGTTACCTCCACTTTCCACACCAAACACAGGGAAATGTCAGGTTTCCCCATGGGCATGCTGTGTTCTTCTTTGGTGAAGTCCCTTAGATCCTAGGACTGGTTTGAAGACACAGCCAAAGGCCAGTCCACTGTTTGTCTGATCCAAGCAATTACCTCAAAAAGAACAAAACATGTGTCACTGTTTTGTTGCCTGTGATTGCCAGAGACTTGAGCCCTATCTGCAGAATGTGTCCTGTGCATTTCCAGCACCTTTCTTCCTTGGCTTACAGCAGACTGTTTTTCACACATTTCCACCTCACTTTTCTTGTGATGTGTCCTCCAAAATGGAGCAACGAGCAAGTCCCACTCTGTCTGGTACAAGGTGATAGCTGATCTGGAAGCAGGTGTGAAGCACAGTGACCACCCAGCTGGCCCTGCTGTCTCTTCAGGAGAAGCTGCTGTGCTGTCCTCTTGATGATAGGGAAGGTTTAAGATGATGTGGAGCAGAAGGAAAGGGAAGTTTCTCCACAATGAACTATAGACAAAACCACCCTCTCTGTTTGCCCCTTACAGCCCTCATGTCTGGATTTGCAGAGGCATCTTGGCTTCTCCAGCCAAGATCAAGGAATAGCAGGTAGAGGACAGAAACATCTCTCCTAGCTTCTGCAGAGCAGTCTAAGGTTAGGATTAGAATAGAATACCCCACAATTTCTATTGATAAACATTGTCACTTGTGGGCAAGACTTGGGAATTTTGTTCTTCTGCTTCCCACCTCCTTATTAGTGGTGGGATGCTGGAATGCATATGCCTCCATCTCCTGTAGAAGCCATGCTACGATAGCAAAAGGAGAATAGACCAATGTTTTAGTGTTCAGACACGTGCCTCCAAAACTGTGCCAACTTTTTGGCAGTGGCAGTAATTATCCATCACATGGCAGAAGTGTTGTCCCTGTAAAGATTAAGATCTGAGGAAAATACCTTATTCTGAGCTGGACCGACACATAAACTTCACAAAATCTTTTACAGAAGGAAAGCTACTGAGATGTTTTGTTTTGGAAACACCTGCAGTCAAAACAGCTTGCTCTTTCTGAAACCAAACTATTCACAACTTCCGGTAAACCTGGAAGCCACTGCTTCCTGCCACCTGCTGTAGAAGTGGCTGAGGAGTGTAGGAGGTCTGGGAGTTGTGGTTGGCTCCGAGCTGGGTGGGCAGACGAGCCAGCAGGGAAGCAGGCAGAGCTCAGAGATACCAGCTTGCACTCAGTCAAAATCTGCTCAACAGTGCTTCCTTCCACAAAAACCCATCTGCCAGCAAGCTCCCAGCCTGTCCCAGTCCCACTTCCCAAGGAGATATGTATCATTTATCACACTGCAGCAGAGAGGAGTAACAGCCAGGATGGGTAAGCCCCAGGCAGTTATGTGTGAAGGTTAAGCATGTGGCTTCTATGCTGTAGGACCAGGAATGTTCTTCCCATAGAAACTTTGAATTCATGCTTTCAGGGAAGTGCCACCCAACATGAACATGTGTTGGGTGATCATGTCTGTGATGGGATGGTTAGACTAGACAGTCAATGGTTTTGTCTGGTTCTTTTCCTACAAGGACATCTTCCACTGACTGTCCCTTCTGAACACAAATATAGCTGATATTTCCAGTGGTATTTTCCTCTTGCACAGCTTTTCCTGAAGAATACCTGCCTAGGGGTACCCTTGAAGAAGGCCAGGATAAGGGCAGAATTGGAGAACCAACAAGCTAGGAAGAATGAAATATTTCAAACTCAGAGGCATAAAATGTATCTCCTCTATGAGCCTCTATGAGGCTTTCTGTGAAATGCCTCTTGGTTAAGTGACATCCTGGACTGGTAGATGCTTTTCTTTATCAGCAAATTTCCTTCTTGGGACTTCTGTGTTTGGTAGATGACTCATACACCCAGGACAGGATCCCTGATGTGGCAAAGGGAAAGATCCTTGTTTCTGCCAGAACTGCAGGGACTCAAACCATGGGTCATATCTGTCTGTATGCTCCTGGTTTAGACAGAGTTCAGTTAACCCAAGAAGGGACAGCATAACAGTGATGCTGTTGGTCTTGGGCAGCAAGTGATGTGTCGTCACTTTCAAAAAACATCCCTGATCATGTTGGTCATGGCCATAGCCCATCTGCAGCTCTTCCCGAGAGATTGTCTCTCTCCCTGCGCAAGTGTGGGTTTGAGATCAGATTTTACTGATGGCACTAGGCTTCCATAGAAGCCATGCTGCATGACAGAGGCCAATTGGTAATTGGGAGAGGTTGGTATTAGAGGTCTCATACTACTGATGGAAAAGAGGGTGCTTGTGTGGAATTTCCAATCAGAAGGAAGTGACTAGAAGAGACGGTTTGGGAAACTCAAAGCAAGTCTCCCTCAAATATATATGACATAGTCTGTGGGGACGGAGTCTATTTTCTGGGGATTTGCAATGAAGTTTTAATTCAGCATCGGAATTAAAATTCATTTTATTATGGGACCTTTAAATATTTCCAGAGCCTGACCTTTTCTGGAGGCTGTTGACTAATTAATGTCTGGTCTGGTATTCTTCAAACTTTCCACATAGTTCAACTTGTTGCCAGCTGCTTTCAAACACATTATTCAAGAAATTAGGTTGTAATTAAGTACAGTTATTAATGACTGTTTTTCCTGCCTTTCCCATTGGGTTTGCAACTTACTTTGCACCATGTGGCAAAAAAAGATGGCCAATATTTCACAAGGTGAGTGAAGGAATGTCTAATGTGATCTTTGACGTGTTGATTTGACTCAGCTCCAACTCTGCAATGCATAGTGGTGACCACCAACCTGCACAGGAGAAACTTGGGTAGAAAAGTACAGAGTCAGGGTCAAGTCACTGTATGCAAGCTGACAAATGGGGCAGGGAGCTCCTTCACCCTTGGAGATCCAATGCATGGGGTGAGCAGTTCATGCAGATGGGACAATGTGTTTGTTGCTCTTTGCCCTGCTCCCCAAAGGATGGAGAGGAGAAGCATCAGACCCACCAGAATGAGTGGAATTGCTCTTGTGCTTAAAATTCAGGGCATGCTGATCCAGGAGCTCTGAAAATAATGTCAAGCCCATTTGTGTGAACACCCCTTTCCTGCCCGGTCCTCTCTCCGCCCAAGAGGGACTAACGGGGAGACCCATGTGTGGAGAGAGCAGATGGAGCCAAAAGCAGCCAAGAAGGGAAGCGACACTCCTACGCAGAGCCCAGAAAGGTTTTACACGCTCTCCGCTCTCCGGTGTCGCTGAGGTCACTCCTCTTTGTCAGGCACATGGCAGCAAATCCCCCTCTAAGCCCCAGCTCTCGCAGGCATTACAATAATAAAAGCCTGGACTGAAGCATCTGAGAAAACACATCGGCTCAGCAAGTGTTTTCTCCCAGCCCTGGGACCAGGTTATTCTGGGAACTGGCAGCGCTGAAACATCAAGGCAGCAACATCATCCAGCACAATGTGCTGCCAGAGGGTCGGCAGGGATGTAGGGGGTGAGGGGCAGGTGAGGGAGCCCACCCACGAGGCGGGACAAGGCGGGTGCATAGCACCTATTTCATTTCCTGACTGGCCTTCAGCTGAGGCCTGGAAGCTGTGGGCAGCCAAGGCAGTGAGGGTGGAGGCAGATAGATGCTGACAAGTAGTGCACATGTGCATGGACATGGGGGTGCAGCCATGCACAGCCCCTTGCCAGAGGACTGGGATTTCTCCCGGCATTTTACATCCCCCTTTTTTTCCAAGGTCTGGCCCTTTTCCTTTTGTTTTCTCCCAGTGGTCCGGATGCCATACATTCCCCATAGGGTGGAGGAGCACTGCAACCCGCACCCCTTGGCCGCAGGGATCAGCACGCACACAAGCACACAGGCTCACACACACCCACACCGCTTCTGTCACACGTGTCCACAAGCTGTGTATGGCAGGGCTGCAGGCACAGCACATCCCACAGCCAGGTGAACCCTCGCAGCTGCTGGGAGATGGGCCAATGCAGAGCCTGATGCTAAAGGTATCCCAACAGTACAGAAATCCATCTGTGTTCTGCTCCCAGCCACAAAAGCCCCACTCAGGAGTGAACGATTAAAACAAGCCGATCAGTTGCCTGCCCAGAGGGGTGCTGAAGGGCAGGTCAGACCATAGAGCGTTCTTTCTTCCCTTGCAGCTCCAACCACAACCAGGACCTGTCACCCCTTTTGTTTTATCAGCAGATGCCCACACACCTCAGTCAGGCCATGTTGCCGTTAATCGGCATCTACTGCCTGCCCTTCAGCACCTGGACCCTGGGTTTGGCTGATCTTTATGGGCTCAGTACTTGATGCCAGCCCTGGATGCAGCTGGAGGAGGGAGCCAAGAGGGAGGTGTTGAGAGAGGAGATGGGGAGATGAGCTGCTGATGAAGGTGAGCTAAGAAAGGTGGGGTTTGGCCTTGGGCAGTCCATGGCTGTTCCCAGAATCGGAGCAAGGCTGGCTTCTCCAAAAGGATGAACAACAGGCCTGCTTCATCAGCTTAGCCGCTAGGAAGGACGGAGCAGAGCCAAAATTCCAGGAGAAAAATGTTATGCAAAATTGTTCATCTGTTACTGATTGGGAGGCTGAGAGCTCAATTCAAACCACCCAATAAAACTGGCTTGGACGAGAATTTCCTGAATCCCAGATTAAGTGAATAAAGATGTTTCAGGAGTTCAGGGCTGCAGTTGGGTGGTTTGCACACAATTTGCTGTTGGTTTCACCCTTTGTTGCTTAATGAAGAACAGAAGGAGGATCTCCCATCTCATTTGACCAAGGGAAAAAATGATTTCTTCTAAATTTAAATTAATTTCCTGTTGCAGGCATGGCTCTGTTTATCTGACCTACACAGGGGCTCCATCTTGGATTGCAGCTTATTCAGCTCTCTGCAAGACACTCTTCCCCTCGGGGACCGCAGTGTCCCCAAGCTGGTGGCATCAAGTCAGCATGGCAGGGTTTTTGCAAGTGGAGCTCAAAGACTGAAAAGAATCATAGAATCATAGAAAGGTTTGGGCCGGAAGGGACCTCTAAAGGTCATCTAGTCTGATCCCCCTGCAGTGAGCAGTGACAACCTCAGCTAGATCACGAAGAAGTGCTTTGAAAGCCAGGTCTCAGTTCTGAGGAAAAACCTGCAAATTTGCACACCCTGAGTGTGTCCCTGACTCATTCAGGGAGCAGGTCCTTCCCCTTTATACACCTCACTGCCACCAGTGTTCTCCCCAGCCATGCCCTTGGAGGAACCCCTGAGGAGCGGTGAGTGCTCATCTCGACTGTCAGGGCTGAGCAACAGCCAAGATCAGCGAGGAGCACATCCCACACCACACACTGGGAACCAAGGGGATTCCCCACCCTTGCAGCATCCAGTGTTGGAGAGCTGCTCTACCAGGGGGCTTGCACAACCCTGAAAATCACTTATTTTAAAAAGCCTCTTATTCACAGTGAGGGAAAGGAGCCAGGCCATGTGTACTGAAGTATCTAGAAAGTTTCCAAGTCATGGCTACATCTCTTGCTCCTAAATGCATCAATTTATATATCTCCCCATTTCCCTTTCTCTCCATCATTTACCTTGCTAGTGAATGCTGAAGTTTCTTTACAAACTGCAAACTTTCAAGTCACCTGGTGTCTGAATCATTCGTCTAAGTGGCATCACGTGTCTTGCTGGGACTTCAAGCTCTAATTAAGTGTGGAAAAGCGATGGAGATCCCTGGAGAAATCAGAGATCAAATTTAAAAGAAAGGAAACTAGATCAGAACAAAAGATAAAAAATCATGATGAAAAACTTCAGAAATATGGAAACGGGGTCTCCACTCAAGGGTCCATCTCTCTAAGCTCTGTGCTTGATTTTACAAAAAAAAGCATCTCCAGAATACTCCCCTTTGCAGAATCTCTGGGGAATACAACGTCTTAGGAGGAGTCCAAAGGCTCCAAGGATGAAGAAACCTATTTGCAGCCTTGGATCTGGCATCATTACCACCATACTGTAAAATGTAGCTTGTCTAGATGGCAGCCTAGGGAAAATATGACAGTAACTGTCAGCAGGAACATGATGGGTATGAACAACAAGAGAGACATGCATTCAGAGAGCCCCGTGGGAGTATCAGCTGGAGTAATGGGATGTAGGCAACCAACATTATATTTAGGCAGAATATCAGGAAATGTTTCCATCAGCTATTAGTTTTATTAGGAAAAGTCTCCCATGGGAAACTGGAAGCTGCATCACTTGACTCACTTCAAACTAAGCACTAGATAACATGAAGCAGAGAACAGCCATGTATTAGTGGGGGCAGATGGCCCAGATGACCTAATGGTCTTTTCCATCATTCCGATTACAATCTAGCCCGGGTAGAGACTCTTCGCTCGTCTGCATCTGACTCAGGGTAATGACAAGCTGGAGAATAACATGTGAGTTTGTTCCAGTGTTATTTTCCAGTTTCTTCATCTGAGGTCTCTCGGTAAAAGATGGGCTGTGGAGTGACCTCAGCTGAAGTGACAATATTTCCCAGTCCTCTTGCCAGGTCCTCCTTCTAGCAGGACTCATGTGTGGTGTTGTGGGGGCTGCAGGGTGGTGGGGGCCCTGAAGGCCAGGTCCTATTTCAGAAATTGGTGCTTAGCAAAGGAGTGGAGGAAATACAGGTATGGAAGCCATCCAGAAAAGCTCAAAGAGCCTCTCATCAGCTTTTGTCATCTGAAATGCGGCTGATCCAGAGTTGGTTATTGCCTTTTCTTGGCGGTTGCTGGTTTCCCATGGAGGGACAGAGGGCCCAGCAGGAGATGCAGGATGTTTTGGTGTAGCCAAACAAGCAGAAGGAGCTGAGTGCATCTTCCCAGTCCTTGGGGAAAGCACAGCTCTTCTGAGATGAGGCCAGGACAGATCAAGAAATTCATCTCATCCCCAAAGGGAACCCTCTGGAGAAGGCTATGTTCCTCTGAAAACAAAGCTTTTCTCAGAAAGTCAGACCTCCTGCCATGGCCCAAGCTGGCCAGAGGTGTGCAGACTGCCATCTGCTTGACTGATACCCATGGAGGACCCATGCTGGGGTCCTCCTCTCTCCCGTGGGGGAAGATCTGGATTTAGTTTGGAGTGGGGACCTCTAAGATAGTTCCCTGTTCTGTTACTCTTAATGTCTGGGGGCAATATTTCTTCTTCTCAGGTGACTTTACTCTCCCTGTTCTCAAATCCCCTTCTGGAACTATTCTGTCAGAAATCCACCAGCTTCTTCCATCCCAGCCTGTCCCTCAGAGGACACAGGGCATAGACTGCCCTATGTTGTTCAAAGCTGAGACGAAGCAAGCTGATCACCTACAAAACGGTTTGCACAGACTCAGAGCCCACCCCTCTCCCTGCCATGTGCATTGCCACGGGGATGTGCAAATAGGCAGTGAATAGCTCTGGACTCACACTGGTTGCTCTGGAGCCCATCCAGCTCCACTGTGGAAACCTCTCAGGTAGCCTCTGGCACCACAGGGCTTGAGTTTGATCAACCTTCAGTTCAAACAGGTATGACTGAATTGACTCTTCCATGATTCTCCTATTTCAAAGTACTTAAAACTGAAGTTCACCTCTTAACATTGAAGATATTTCTAAGTGCTTTATTAAGGGGAACCATAACCTCTTAAATACTTTGTTAGTGAAGAGCTTTGACAGACAGATGGGGAGTATCCCCTTGAGCTGTGTAGCAAGTGCATCCAGAGGAGACCGTGTGAACCCAGCATCTGCTGTGGGGAAAGATGGGCAGTGCTCAACAGGGCCGTGTGCCTGGTGTGGAGCATGGGCTGCAATGGGGATGCTGCTGGCCTGGCTCCCATCTGTGCCGGGAATGGTTGAGGAGCCTTGGCTCTGCTAAGGGGCACGGACATGAGTGCAAGAATTTAGAGGGATTTAGATGCTGCATTTCATTGATTGTTGTTGGCTGCTTGAAAGATGGGACTTTAACTCTCATTGTCATTCATCTCCACCTCACTTTGCTGTCTAGTCCAGGAACTGTCTGGGATTCTCTGCAGCTGGAGAAGAAAGGTGATTCCCTCTAAATGGCATGCCCTTTCCGTATTTCAGACACCTTTTCAGAGTGGGATGCACTGTCTCTTTCAACCCCATGATACCCTTCCCAGACCACAAACTCAGGACTCCCTGTGATGCTGCCTAAACTGTTCTCATTTCAGAAATACCTGATTTAATACTACAGAAAGCAACTGGAATGGCCTGTACTGTGCAAAGTGATGGCAAATGTTTTCTTTCCCTGTTGGAAGCCACTGGTATGCTGAAAGCACAAGAACTTAATGGGGAAAGTTTGTTTATGGGATTAGTGACAGCACAGAGTCATTGCCTCGGATGGGATAAAATCTTATCTAAAGAAAAACACAGACGGATAATTGGTGGCACAGGAAGAAATCAAGCTGGAGGGATGAAGGGTTCACAGGCACCGGAATACAGAAAACCAGGGACAATTCAGTCAACATTTAATGATTACTTGATATCAGACGTGCAAGCCACTTCTGCGATGATGGACCAGGGAAAGAAAGGACTCTGGAGAGGGTTTAGGCTTCAGCTGAAGCACAGAGAGCAGAATCTCCCACTGCTGCTGTGAGGCTGAGTACAATCTTGATATGCATAAGCATGGAATATCATGGAGGTGGCATTACTCCTGCATGTGATTTTAGTGATCAAAATGGCACATTCTGATCTAGTGGTTGTGCTTGAGAGTGACACTGAAAACTTGGAAAGGACTCAGGAAAGAGCTAGAAAGTTATCCCAGAGCTAGAAATCATTTTCAGTGAGAGACTAATGGAATATAATCTGTTTAGTTTATCTAGTTTTTAAGAGGTGATTTAATCACGGTCTGTGAGAACTGATGTGGGGGAATACTTAGAGTGCAAAGGGCTCTTCAAGAGGGCAGACAAAGACAGAAAAAGATCCAGGGTTTGGAAAGCAAAGCTAGGGGTTGACAGGCTTGAGATAAAGTAACTATTTTTACAGTGGGAATAACTGACCATTGGAACAAGGAGCCTAAGAGATGTAGTAAACTCTCCATTTCATGCAGTCTGAAACATAGACCGGCCACTCTTCTGTGAGCAGGTGAACTAAAATGCAAGCTGTTGGTCTTGGTGAAGTTAGAAATAAGAATTTTCATCTACAAAAACCTGAAATGACCCACAGTGGCAAGAGAGACACTCCATCTTCACCGGATGCTGACATGGTGGTTGGGCCAGGCTTAGCTCCTACTGACATTTGCAAAGGCAGGCAAGCACAAAGCTGCACTTGCTCTGTGTAAAGCCCTACCTGGGACTGCAAAACTTGTGCTGTTTGAACCTCCCTTTACTGGTACATTCATCTCTGTTGATCCTTTCTTTTTTTGTAACAATGCAAAGTTCCTGGAAGATCGTCCTATATCTGGCAAATGTGAAATAATACCATTCTGCATCTGACTGAGGCTTGGGAAATTTATTTTCATAAGAAGAAAGCTACTGGGAAGATACCTAGAAGAAAACTTCCTGAAACACGAGTGTTGTGGCTGGTTCTTGTGGCAGTTCAGTTGCTCCTTCTCACGTTCAGCAAAGCTCACAGCTTTTCCCTCATGAATTGGTTGTATAACTTCCTAGCCCAGCCTGAAACAAAGGCAGTATTTCATGAATGTGCAGGTTGTCACCTTTGGTGAGGATAGTGGCTGGTGACCCTTGGAGGAGGAGCATGAGATAAAACTCACTTCCCCAGGCATTGCTGGGTGTCAGTCCCCAGGTCTCATTACTCCCAAACTCATTTGGTTGCCCCATTTGAAAGTGCTGTAATTCCCCTATGAGACAGATCTAGAACAACAGCAGAAACAAGTTTTATTCTAGAAAAGCAACAGGTCAGGTTTTTCAGGACAAAACTGAAAATAAACTTGCTCAAAGAAAACATGAAATGAGAAAAACCTATGCCTGAGCTTTTCCTGACTATGTCTGCTCAAGAGTCAGCAGAGGGGATGTTGGGTCCTGTAAATGCAGGTGCCCGTGGGGCAGCTCAGGTCTGTCTCCCTCTCCAAACATGCTTTGCTTCGTAACTCCCTCTTCCCAGTTACACTGGAGAGCTACCAGACATGCTCAAACTCACTGGGGAAGTTTGCCCTCCTGCATCTAGGAAGGATCAATATCACATCATATCTTTCATGGCTGCGGTGATGAAAACTATGCTGGACTGCAGCTGGAGCAGCAGAAGAGACTTTTAAGGGCTGCTTTTGCCCAGGAGGAGTTACTGGACTTGTCACTTCTCCAGGCACTTTCTGTGGCATCACAACATGCATTTTCTAAGCTAGGGAGACTGTCGCTCCTGGGACATGCCGCAGGGGTTTCCAGGGCATTACTGGATTATATTACAACTACAACATACAAATAAATAACCTGGCTTTGCTCTGTGGGTATGGAGCCCTCCTCCCTGTCTCATGAGTCTAAGAAGGTCACAGCACTGCCAGGGTAAAACATCTCCTCATCAGTCAGATGAAGCTTTGCTATGTAAGTCTTTGCATCTCAAACACCCTTTCTCTGATGTGAAAGAGCTCAGATGAGCATCCATGGCAGGCAGGTTGCATCTGATGTTGATGTGACTTAAACTGCAGGCTCCCAAATAGCAGCCAAACTGGCCGCCTCTCTGGTCAACTGCCCAGCAGGAAGCCTGATGAAAAAAGCAACTGTGGATGCTGGCACTGACTGGAGGACAGCACAAACACACATCTGTGCCATTTGATGGTTGCTATTCAGCACCCATCTTCTTTCTGTTTGTAAAGCTTCAAGTCCATCCAATCCATCAGCAGAAGACACTACATGTGGCCAACAGCCCAGTCAGACATTATGGTGAATGAACAACAAATAAGCAAAAACTGTTCTGAAAATAGTTTGAGGCTAAATATTGTTTGTCCAAGTTACTTGACCAAGACTCCTGAATGAGGAAGTCATTGGCAGGAACTGAGTTCATCCTGGAAACGATTCAGAAGAGAGTGAAATTCATCATCTCCTTTGTCCCATCAAACAATCGCAGCTTTCATCCTTGACTAGTTGTGTTTCAAAACACATCTCATGCTTGAAGCTAGAGTGGGTGCTTTGGTCAAACTGCTCAGCACACTGAATCCTGGGCTTAAACTATACTGCTCAGCTCGTTGCTGCAGACGAGGGTTACCTAAGCATGTTATCAAGGCTGTGAGGAGTTCCTGGACCCTGATACAGATGTGAAGAAACACAGCCATGTCCTTACACACCAGTTTCTGGGCCCTGGGAAGGACTAAGATCTTCTAAATGACTTCTCTGTGAAACTAGGAATATGTTGGGAACTGAGGGGTAGAGATGGAAGTCTTCTTCCTTACTCAGTCCAACCCATTTTACCCATCCCTAGTTGCTTCCTACATTTTCTTGTAATGATGCTTTTGCAGTAAGCTCCATATTAGTTTGTTAGGAAGCTGGTTTATCATTATGATATCCCAGGTCTGCCTGAACCTCACATCATGCCTCCTATTGAGGTGGGACTCATTTGTAAAGCACTCTCAATAATTTAGGGGAAATATGTTGGAAAAAGCAGATGGGTTGTTTGTCTCTGTGAAGACCCTGAGGAGAAAGAACTAAAAATGAATAGCCTTCATGGGTCTGGTCTGTGTACGACACATGGTACACAACCTCTGATGATGGGTGTGCAGGACCCATGCAACACTGGCAATTCCCCGTTGGACCCATTCAGGGACAGGGTGGGTCTTCTTGCCCCTGGACCAGGATGGCTCTATCCACTGCCTGCATTTTCTTTTTGAGGAGGTGCTTGGAGCTTTGGCCTACCCCTGGTCTGCATCTCCAGCACAGAGAGACACAGCATAACCATCAGCTCCAGTACAAGCTACAGGCACTTCAGGGCTGTGCAGGCAAGGATCTAGCTGCCAAGGGTATTACATGTCTGGAGTTGAATGTGGATGGTCTCAATGCTTGGACATGGACATGACAAACACTTCCCCATGTGTTTCCTCCCTATCAATAAGAACTTGATCTCCCTGTGGTGAGAGTGGAGGGTATCCTCATGG
>JANVCC010000083.1:410467-479601 GCA_025345505.1 Todiramphus chloris collaris | reverse complement strand
ATAAGAACTTGATCTCCCTGTGGTGAGAGTGGAGGGTATCCTCATGGGCACATCTCTAAGTCCCATTGCTGAGACACCCCACTAGCTGAGAGTTAACTGACGGAAAAATCCTGCAGGAGAAAATTGGAACAGGAGAGAGAATAGGCATATTTACTAATATTTCAGTAAATATTACTGAAATATTTATTATTAAGAGATGACTTACTGGGTCAGAGCTACAGCCTGTCTAGCATTCATCTAGAAGAGGAATAGGAGGTGCTGGTTTTGGGTGAGCCTTCCTCAGCCCAAGCATCTCATACTTTACCATCCACAGTAACTGGGCTTGGGACAGTAGAAGGCACATACCTGCCCGTTCCCTCTGATACTCCCTTACGGACCCGCTCTCCATTAGCTCTAATCCCTTTCTGACCACACCGACAGCATCTCCCTCCACAGCCTCTTGTGGCAGCAAATTCCTGCAGTTTTACTCACTGCATGAAGAAATCTTTCCCCTTCTGTTTCAGAGTGATATCCTACCAGTCCCAGTGACTGCCCCTAGTTCTTGTCCTTGGGGGTTGATTTCATGTGCACCCGATTCACCACCTCAGGGATTTTGTAAATGTCAGTCACATCCCTCCCAGCTTTCCAAAATTACAGATCTTAACCTTTTCAGTGCCTCTTCACAAGACAATTGCTCCAGTCCCTTGCTCATTTTAATGCTTAATTGAATTGCCCTTCCTATATGAAAGCTAAAGCCTGCAGGTTTGTTTCTATCCTCTGTTTAGTTCTGAAGAAGGTGACAGAGCCTCTTGAGGGGCTGTAATTGTGGTGAGTGAACACTTAGCTGCTTGGAAACATATCCTAAAAATATCAAATGCCTTGTTTGTGATGTTGGCTACAGTCCTGGATTTATAGTTTCTTTATAGGATATTGCTCTTGCTCCAGCAACCTGTACTGGAAATTGAAGACATAAGTGACCTACAGCTAAAGAAAATCCCAGAATTTTCTGCTCTGCAAAAAGAAAATGCTGTTGTGGTCAGGAAAGACATGGACCTGATGGAGAGGGTCCAGAGGAGGCCCCAGGGATGGTCAGAGAGCTGGAACACCTCTCCTAGGACAGGCTGAGGGCGCTGGCGTTGTTCAGCCTGGAGAAGAGAAGGCTGTGGGGAGACCTACTAGCGACCTTCCAGTACCTGAAGGGGCTACAGCAAGGCAGGAGAGGGGCTGGTTACAGGGCCTGCAGTGAAAGGACGAGGGGTAATGGGTTTAAATTAGAGTAGATTTAGATTGGATCTCAGGAAGAAGTTCTTTACACTGAGGGTGGCAGAACTGTGGAATGGGCTCCCCAGGGAAGTGGCTGAGGCCCCATCCCTGGAGATATTCAAGGTGAGGCTGGACAAGGCTCTGAGCAGCCTGGTCTAGCTGAGGGTATCCCTGCTAACTGCAGGGGGGCTGGACAAGATGACCTCCAGAAGTCACTTCCAGCCTGAGCCATTCTATGATTCTATGGTTTGACCTCAAGTTAAGGAACATCAAAATTGTGAAGACAACTTCAGATTGTGGTCAAAAATCTCATAGGCTGATGTTCCTGGTGACTTATCATAAACATGCATTTATTTAACACTGGGCTGCATGTGGCCCTGAACATTTGCAGGAGGGTGGCTGATGTGTCTCACCCAGCTTCCAGAGCTGCCAGGGGATACCAAATCTTTGCTCTGCACAATCACAGCTGTGCTTAAGAGTCTCTTCTCAAGGCTTACTGCAAAGTTTAAGCTCCATCAAAGGAAGTTGTTTTTCCAGAGTCCAGGTTGAAGGACAGAGCTCTGGTATACCAGTGTGCTGTTTGTGTGGTTGAAACAGTCCATCAGGCCCCAGAAGGCCTTTGAGGCAGAGATGGACAATCATTTGTAAATATTCTGGTCTCCTGAAATGCTCATAGATGAGTGAATGAATAAAACCCAACTTTCTGCCATGTCTCATCTGTTTCACCTTCGGGAAAAGCACACACCCCACGTGCAGCTGAATGGGGTTAAGTTCATCTTGAGTACATAAGCATCTCCCTAACTTTATCTTCATGCCACATCTCGTGCTCCTGCCTGGTCACACACTTGTATGTCCCCATCCTCAGAAAGAGGGGGTATATCTTGCATTTGGCTCTTGAGCCTGGTGTCCACAGCAGTAGCTCACCAGTGAGGAACCTGGAGGCAGGACACAGCTGGCCATCAGGCTCCTCTCCACGGCAATCAGCACGGTGCATGCAGGAAGCCATGGGGCAGGATGGAGTAGCACCAGTTTCTGCTCTTTGCAGAAATCCAGGTGTGCAAGAGCAGAGAGGAAACACTTCAGAGGGCAGGGACCATGGCACAGGGACTGCAGTGAAGGGACTCACCTGATCAGGTGCTGCTCTCTCCTTCATGCTAAACCATTGTAGGCAAGCACGGACCTGGGGAAGGAGGTGTCCTGCCAGGTTCATGACTCATGCAGAGTCCCTTTGCCATGGCCACAGATCCCAGGGAACAGAAAGTGGTGGGTGAGGACATACCCACCTGCTCTGCTCCACTGCTCTGTGACCTCTGCATCCCCCGTGGGTAGATGCAGACGCAGGCCTGCCCTTGGCTGTCCCCATGCATACCCTGCACAGCATGAGCAGGACGCTGACCTCTCCCTGCACAAGGCTGGACACTGCAGTCTGTGCTTTTTTTCTGACTCATGTGTCTGACTCACTCCAAGGCTGAATTTCCATTGCCCCAAGTGACTCCGTTTTGTCCCCCCGCCCATGGGGATCCTCTCCCCATGGCAGGGAGACTCTCAGTCCTGCACCAGGAGAGCAGCAGCTTTACTGAGAAATAGGTTTGGCTGCAACATGTGCAGAACAGAGCCCCTGTACACAGCTACTGCCTGTGCTTGCTGCCTGCAGGGCAGGGGGGCCCAGGAGGCCAACTCCAGCCCCTAGTGTTAGCCTCCAGAAGGAGGTTGCCTGGAACAAAAGCCGTCTGTACCCACCTGCAGCTGCATGGCCTTAGCCCAGGGCTCTATCCCTAGAGCCACCCAAGGACCTGCCCAGTGTGTGCTCTGCTCCTAGTTGGCCACGTGCATCACCAGTGGACCACCTGGCTAGTGCTTCTTGGTCCCACAGACTGGCCCTTCTGCTTTCCCTTCTGGAATGGGGCACATGGGGACACATGGAGCAATTTTCCTTCCTCTCAGGAGGGATGCAGAGTCTTGCCCGGGTGGTAAAAAGGGCTGTAAGATGCAGAGCTCAGGAGGAAAGGGGAGACCAGAATGAGTGTGTCCCAGCTCAGAGTTTGCTCTGGCTGCCTGGTAAGAGTGGCTTATCTTGCCTTATGATTTCCAGTGCACTCAATGCTTCAAAGGCCATCTCACCAGAGATCTGTCACCCTGAGAGAGATGTACCATTCTCCAGGAAGGTGTGCCTCTGACACGTCCCTGTGCTAGCCATGAGATGGGAGAACCAGCTCTTCCCTTTGGGTGCAAGAAGAGGATACACCCCAGGTCAGGCAGAGCAGGACTGTCCCTTCATTTGTTCCTCCTGGTTCCAGGAAGCAGGTCTCTTCAGCCCCAGCTGTGCTCCCAGTCCATGTTATGGCACCACTGGAGCAGCAAACCCACTGTGTTGGGAAGGAAAAACAGGTTGACTCAGACCTAGCTGGTTTCAGTTCAGTGGTGGGGATCTCTGAGATTCTTGTTGTCCCCAGAGCCTCCTGTGCCTGCCCTGACACCTGCCGTCCCATGCTTCCCTGCAGTTTATTGATTAAAATCCTCACCAGGTCCCACTAAGACGGAGAAGATCTGTGCTGTCCCTGGGCTTGGCCAAGCTGGAAGCCATCCTGGGAAGATGACCAAATGTTCACAATCCATCTGGGCTGTCATTTCCATGCCTGCCCTCCCTTGTAGGTGGTCAGTCCCAGGAAGAAATGCCCACAGCTGCCAGGTCAGGGCAAACAGCAAAAGGTCTCTGAATTTCTATAGGAAGGAAGGCTTGTGGTTCACAGCTCCCTTCCCAAGTGACCCAGATCATAGAATGGAATCATAAAGAATGACCCAGATCAACAAGCATGAGTGGGTTGCTTCTGCTAACCCACTATGGTTACCTCTGACTCATCTGTACCATGTCCCATCCAGGGCTGTCTTATCCACACAAATGTTTAAGCACTTGTTGGTACAGAGAAGATGGCCAGCACAGCCTCCTGAGGGATTATATGGACCACAGGGATGAGCACCCTGGCAGGACTATGGTAGGATATGCCTCTAGCTCCAGATGAGAGCCCTTATCTTCATGGATGGGGAATTTGGATGGTGTGGTTGAATTTGAAAACACTTATTACGATTGAACCACTTTTGTTTTTTTTGTTCTGGAGGTTCCCCATCCCAAGAGATAGGCTGTCTGGTTTCCTCTCAGGTGTGTCCAAACAGTGACCCTCCACATACAAAAACAGTGTCCCAGCCCACCAGAACATGTGCCATTCTTCATCCTATGCAGCTGGAGTAAAAGAACTTCTGAGGTTAGTTCACAGGCATGATGAGAAATGCTATTGCAGGTTCATAACCCAACAACAAACTTTCTGGAGCTTTGCAAGGCCCTGGAAACCTTTGGCCACCTTACTTCTTAGTCTCTCCTCCATTTTCCAGATGATGCAGATGCTTGGAAGGCACAGAGGAGGTGCTGGTGGTGTTTTTCCCAGAGGGCAACTGTTGCTGGGTGTCATGCAGTAGAACAGAGCCAGTGTAGTGTTCCTGCTGCCCTGAACCAGCTCTGGAGGTGGCCATGCACAACCCTCCTCAGTGTGTGGCGAGAGGGCTGAAACAGTCAGAGGGGTAAAACACTTCCCCTGAAAAGAGCTCTGTGACAGACAGACATTTCTAGGTCTGCCCTGCCCAGAAAGACCCCAAAATACATATCCCCAAGGCACCGCATCCCAGGGGAGGGAGGAGCAGGGAACAGGACCAGGCTGGCTCTGCTCAGCTCTGTGCACAGGGCAGCCACACAGATCCAAGCTGTTGGCAGCCAAAAATAACTCCAGCATCTCTATAATGCTATTTAGAAAAAACTCCCTCTCCAAAATGGTGAGATTCCCCAAAGACAGGATCAATATTCATAAATTCCACAACTTCCGTGCCCTGGTGATTTATAGGGGAACCAGGTCAAGCTGGGTCACTGCAGTCCCAGCTGGGTCCAAGAGCGTTACTGGTGTCAGTCATGTTTGCTGCTCCCCAAGGGGGCAGGACAGGCTGGGGCAGCTGGAGGATGAGGTCTGGGCTGCACAGGGAGGCTGCTGGCAGGGGCAGCTCACACGAAGGCTGACTTTTCCTCCCATGTGAAAACATAATGAATTTTTGAGGAAATTTGGTGCCAGCGTTGACCCGTTTGAGTTGAAGTTGCCAAGTAATGCTGTCCAGTGGTAGGCTGCTTTCCCATGTCAGAAAGGGTTGGGGGCTCCTCTCTGATAGCAGAGGGAGTGCGGGGCAGCCCCTGGACACAGGAGATTGTCTCCATCCTCCTGTGCCCAGGATTCAGATCAGCTTTCCTCTTTCCAGGAGCATTTCCTGCTCACATGGAGAAGAGTCTGGAGGTCAGTGCCTCAACTTTTATGGACGTGACCAAAGTTTGAGCCAATAAGGAAAACTGCAAAGAAATAATCATTCTGGGTCAATGTGAACCATGTTTTGTGGATTGCAATTTTCCAGGCCACAAGTCAGCCAGCAAACCCAGTACTTGCCCAGCCCTGAGCGGGATGGCTGTCCTTCCCTAGCAGACTGGCTGGCAGTCCCCCTGCCCCTCTCACCACACCTGGAGTAACAGCATGTTTTCTTGGGTGATGAAGATGATTTTAATAACTTCCCTCCTTTCTCTCATGCCTTTCTGTCCCTTCCACTGTTTCTATCCAGCTGACTGTGGACTGCTGGAGAAAGCAGATGGTGTTATATTTAACCCCCAAGTTATATCCATAGCTCGATCTTCAGCACAAAGAAATGTGTCAGCAGATGGCAGGAACAACAAGCTGCAGCATGAGGATGGAAAGATGATTACCAGCAACTCCATAAATGGATTTTCCCTAATAAAAAGGCCTCCTCTACAACACCGTTTCCCAAAATGCCCTGCCTGGCATTTGGGCTGGGATATCCGAGGGATGGCACATGGGCTACGGGTTGCTCTGCCTGCATTAGTTAGGGATAGATCTCACCTTGCTAGATGCCAGTAATCAGGACCTCTCCTACTCCGTCTTCATTGATCCCACCACAGGACAGGTCCCAGTCCATGTGAAAGGACCCTTTTGAGGTATTTGGGGCACTCCTCCTCTGTGATGGAGGCCTGGAAGCAGGATTCTTTCCAGGCGGGTGCACAGGGCACAAATTCACCAGCATGGCTCAGCGATGAAGAACATCAAGCCATTCTCTGTTCTGCAGATCAACTCTGCTGCCTGGAAAGGAGCTCACGATCAAAACCATGGCACTTCCTTGGCACCAGGACTGCAGGAGTTGACATCCCCTGCTCCTCCTGCAGAAAAAGCAAAGTATGGTTGTGGGAAGGCCGAGCTTTCCACTCCCAGCCAGAAGAAGGCACTGGCGTGCAGCTGCCTGCGTGCACTGAGGGCCAAAGAGAGAACTGGCATGAGTTTCTGCCCTGGAAGGAACATGGTCGATGCAGCAACTGGGTTGGGACGTGCAGAGGGACATGTGCCACAGGGGGCAGTTTGGAGGGAGAGAAGCTAAATCAGCAGGCGAGTGCACGGCTGGAGCCCCGCCAGCACCTGCCACCTCTGGAAATAGCTCTCACAGAGAACCGGGCTGCAGGCATGGAGTCCCCTTCCCCTGTGGCATTACGCAGCACGATACATAAAACATGTTGGCAGTGGTCACTTGAGGAAGAGTTGCAGCAAGGGAGGGTGTGAGATTAATAGCAAAACAAATCAGCGCCTAGAAACGGAGCAAACAGACAACATGGAGGGACGCAGACCACCGGGGATGCTGGAACTCAGACAAACCCACGCACATGCATGGAAGGAAAAACAGGCTGTGAGCAGAGCTGGCCACCAGGAGTAGAGCGGAGAAAATGAAAGGAAACCCTTTTATTATCTAAATGGGGATATGGTTTCTGGAAGAACAGACTCTTCAGCCCAGGAACAGTGTTTGAAGCACTAGAACAGCTGAGAGAGGTGTTGATGGGTGCTGTCACCAGAAAAAATGAGAGTACAGAGATACTGGTTTTTACCCAAAGCCAAGGCACAGGAGAAGAAATAGATACTTGATTCTGGACTGGGGAACTCCGCATCAGCATGGGCCTGTGGAGGTAGTCAAGTAGAGCATGTAGGGAGATGCTGAGAGAAGCAGATCTAACAGAGAAGAAGTGTCACAAGACTAACAGTTATGAGAAACGATCGATAAGGAGTGGTAGCTGCTAGTGTCTGAGACAGGATGGCTGAGAGCGATGTACAATGGACACCAGGGAATAGAGTGGGCAGAAAAATGTGTGGCTCTGGGAGGCAGTGGAGGAACTGCTCTGTGCTCAGTGCTCAGAACGGTCTGCAGCTTGAAGACCTAGGAGCAGGGATCCTGCCAAGCCAGAAGTTTGATGCCTTGCTAATGGAATATCTACAGACAGGAAGGAGGATGTGCTCAGACAGAAAAAGAGCTGTGGACTGTGTCCTCTGGAAGGGGGTGGGCCCTCCAGCTCACTGCAGTGCATACACTGAGTGATCCCCAGTCACTCTGAAGAAGCGCCTACTGAGAAGCTGTGGAGGTCAGCTCTGAGAAAAGGAGTTCAAGTCAAGCTGGGCTCAATCTGAGCACTGCACCATGAAGATGGACCTGAAGTCTTTTAGCTTGTTACAGTGCTGGCATGGCTAGAAGGAAAGGCTCAAGGGATGTTACAAAGATCCCAACAGAAGCGGGTACTGAGACAGGTCAATAATTTGTACAGCAAGGTTGGTGAGATCACAGAAAATCAATGTGACAGATATCAGCAGCTCCTACCAGCAGGTAAGGGGTGAGTTCTGGGCCACATTAAGGGTGGGATTTTGCTTAAAAGAGGCCAGGCACTAATACCAGGGGACAGAAGAGCTGACATAATGGACAGACGCCTAGGCAAGCTGAGTCGAGGATGAAGGCATGACTGGAAGTGTGCCAGGGCTGGTTATTGATGCTTAGCTAAAGACAAGTGCTGTGCTCCATCCTGAAAGGAATCTCTGCAGCCTCCTGAAACTCCAACCTCCCTGTGAGAAGATTGGAAGAAACCTGATCACATTTAGTAATGGATCACAGATACATGATCGCTGCAACAGCAACCGCAGAACCTGGGAAATGGACTTTCTAGAGGCCATTGAAGACAGAATCTGGTGGAGAAGATGAAGATGCACTGAAGAAAGCCTTCGGAAAGCCTGATGTTCTCAACACGTTCTGCTCAGACACTGGGCCACCACACTCAGCAACAGAGTGGACAGTCCTGCATCCTATGAGAACCTGGGCACAAAACATCTTTCCCCATATACCATACACAGAAAAGAGCAGGAACAGCCAATGCCAAGGAGATGGTCCCACCTGGGAACCAGTGCAATAAAAAGCAATGAAGTCAAAAGCCAAAGTTGGTGAACCAGAATCTACAAGAGGGCATTAGGAAGTCAGTCTGGATGCCAGCAGTCCACTCTTAAGTGAAATTTCAGTTTGGCTGGAGAAACACAGCAGTGAAATACTCCAAATCCATTTATAGTCCCAGCTTCTCAATGGCAATGTCCCCTTCTCCAAAAGACCTCATCAGACTCAGTTTTGAGGGCAATTTAGCCAGAATAATGGGGCAATTTAGAATCTCTGAGTACAACCCTGGAATGTGCTGGCAAAGGCAAGAGGGATGGGGCAAGAGGGAGGCACAGAGACTCCTCTGCCATGAAACAGCTGCTTCCTAGGAGGAGGGGGAAGGACTGGGGCGGGAGGAAACCTGGAGTTTGGTACACGGAGAGTGCACTTTGCTTGGTAACTCCCAGTGCCTCCTCTGGGACAGCCTGGAGGGGTTGTGCATGGTGTTCCGCTCCATTAGTAATTACTTTATGCCAGCACATGTAAATAATTATTCTGGCAGAGCTTCCCAGCAGAGTGCTGTGCACAGTCCTTCTGAGGCAGTGCAGCATTGACCCCAGAGCACAGCCTGCTCTGCTGGCTCCCTTGGAGGCCGATAGCAGGAGCGATGAGATTTGTGTTTGCACGTGGACAGGCTGCAAGACTTTGTGTCAACAGCGCTTTGGAAACTTAAAAGTATCTGTGCAGGTGAAGTGTATTTCCATGTCATCAAACTCACTGCTTACCCCTGAAATCAGACCACAAGAGAGAAGCTTTGGGGTTAAAAAGATGGGAGAAATGCTTACAGAAAAAGGAAGATAAAAGAAGTCTCCATGAGTTGATGTTTTCTGCGAACAGGTTTGCTTGAGACGGGATGTACATGACGAAGCTATAAAGCGCTTTGAAAGCAAGGTTTCCAGTAGAAGGCAGAGTCCTTGCAAACTGATGTGCGTCTGCATGGTACGACACAAAACAAATCCTTCACCCCAGAAATCTGCCTCTTTCCAAGTTCCAACAGTGCCCTCAGGTGCTCAAAGGAGAAACCGCAAGTCAGGGATGGAGCTTGCTACCACGCAGGCTGCGGTGCAGAGGAGAGCCTATGAACTAGCAGGGTGAAGATGTGGTTGCATGGCCTTGAGCTTGGCTCACTGCTGTCCCTGACTGTGCTAAGCCAAACGGCTGCACCCCGCCTGCCTCACTGCTTTTCCCCTGCGTGGGCAGATCCGTGCCATGTGACAGCCCAGCTGTCACCAAGAGATGCTTCAAGAGCAATCCAAAGCAGATTCGTGGTCTGTGCTGCCTGGAAAAGACACAGATGTCAAAAGCTTGTGAAGCAGTGTGGTTTGGATTTGACCACTGGAGTGATCTCACCCAGCCAGGCCTCCTGCACCCATCCCTCCAGAAGATGTGACCTCCTCTGAAGAGGAGAGGACTGAGTCTCAGCATCTCAGCTTTGGAGGGGAGGTTGTGTTTCACCCCATCTGACTCCCTGCTGTGAGCTTTCCAAGCTGTGTGGAGACAGTTTTGGCAGAGCAAGGCAGGGCAGTCCTCGCTCCTTCAGTGGGCTGCGTCTCAGCATGAGGGGCTCTTTAGGGGAAAAAGAGATAAGGGCTGTTTGGATCTGTGGGACCTCTGCCGGCTCACAGTGAGGCAGCAGGAGTTGGAGACACTGCACATGCTCATCTGGGCTTCTTTGTGTGACATACAAGTGAACCCTGGTAGGATGGTGAACTCAAAACCACCTCACCTTGCTCAGGTCTTCCCCTGTGGGTTCTCCAAAGAGTCAACTGATGGAGATTTGTCCTCTGGACCAACATTTCGGGGAAGAAAACACTCAGGTGGTACCTCCATTCAGATGGTACCTCCACTCACCAGTACTTCCTGTGTAAGAATTAAGATGTTTCCAGGGGAGAGCAGGGTGTTACTGTCACGGGTAGTGACAAGGGTATATTGAGACAGTGTTCTTGGCCTCTGTTTTCTCACCCTTTCCCTTATTTGGGGAGGCTACTCTTAGGCTGGATCGTGGCATTGGTTTGATTTACAGCACATGGCCCCACAACACATTAAGCAGCAGAGAGGACAGAAACAGGCAGATGGGGAAGGGAACTTCTTAATCGGGTTTTGTCCCTGTAGTCAGAGTATCATAGAACTGTCCCCTCTGACCACCTTGCCTTCAGCTCTTAGCAGAAAGCCTGCCTGGCTTCTGTGAAGGCACGTCTGTGACCTCTTCCGTCACTTCTCATCATACTACTTGTCCTCTCATCTGCACATACTGCTGTCCATCATCTCCAAGGAAGAAGACTGTAGCTGCTCTGTCAGCAGGCTGCCATCATCCATCTGTCCACCATAAATCGGACGCTGCCAACAAATGGTGATTTCAGCTCCAGAGCTGGTTTCAGCAAAAGCCACCCCTTTAACAACTTTTACTGCACTGCCTTGATTGGGCAATGATGGACATTCAGTTTTTTCCTCTCTCTAATTCTGGTGGAAAGCTGCTATCACAGGTGCGTGCTCCAGGTGTTCACTGCATGTACCACATGCCAAAGCCAAAGCAGACATTCTACAGGTGGGCTCACAAACACGGAGCCAAAACCTCATGCCCCACTCAACCCCTTGTGATGCCAGAGCTGCAAATTTCTTCCCCAAGGATGAATTCCCAAGGTATCAGAGACTGGGGCTCTTCCCTAACATTCTAGACTTTTCAGGAAAGGTTTTGATGCTCCGGAGAAGGAACTTCTTGCAACACACAGCTCCTGCTCTGCTGTGGTTCATCATGGCCTCAGGCAGCATGAGATGACCCTGTTGGCAAGTGCAGATCAAACAGTGATGAGGATGGTCTTTCTAGTGTAGCAGGCAGCACTCACTGCAGTTCGTCTCACTGATGCTCCTTGGCAAGTGACAGCCTCTCCCTGCAGCAGATGGGAGACGGTTTTTCATCCGACACAGCCTGGTCATGATCTTCAGGTCAGATGCTGTCAGCAGCCAAAGGGCAACAGACACTTGTGACTTCTCAGGGCTTCAGCACTAACTTGCTTTGATCATCACTGGCCTGGGGATAAAAATAACCAGATCTGGGTCCAGTGCTTTTTCATAAATAGGAGCACTTACAAGAAAACTGATGGAGTGGGAATTGACAGCTGTAACAGAGACAACTAGTTGCAGGAGACTGGCAAAGGACTGTAGTCTGAGCAGGTTCCCCAGGACCTCTCTCCACACCCCCTCAAGAAAATGGCCTGTCTTGCTTTTCTTGCAGTCACCAAAAGTGACCTTGAAACCTGCTGCTGTGATGTCGTGTCTATTCTAACAGCCAGACTTATGCCTGTGCCACTCATGGCTGAGGATCCCAGACAAATGGTGTTTCCCTGGCAGAGAACAGAGGCCCCAGAGCAGAGATCTTATCATGATGATGTGCGTTTCTAATTAATACCCATTTGCTTGCAAGCTGATCTGCCCGACCACACACCAGCCCCAGAATTTAATCTGTATCCCTGTGGAGAGGGCCCGACAGTCCCAGGACCCACCATCCCAGGCCCTACCTGAGTGCTGCTCTCTACCAGGTCACACACAGCCTGGTCTTTTTCTAGAAAGGAGCCTGGGAGCGGCCTCCCAGTACCTGTGGGGCAGTGTGGGGCTGAGGTCTTGCAGTCGGCTGTCTCAGTGGAGGTGGGGGATGATGATCCACGCAGCAGCAAAGACACGAGGGTTGGTAGGCTGTAACTATGGAGGCATCTGAGAACTGGCTGGTGGGAGTTGGGGCTTCTCCCTCCAAGGTGGCAGGACCATCAGCCCAGCTGAAGTGCATCTACACCAGTGCACGCAGCATGGGCAACAAGTAGGAGGAACTGGAGGCCATCGTGCAGCGAGAAGACTGTGACATAGCTGCCATCACAGAAACATGGGGGGATGGCTCACATGACTGGAGTGCTCTAGTTGATGGCTACCAGCTTTACAGAAGGGAGATGTGAGGAAGGTGAGGTGGTGGGGTAACCTCTCTATGTCAGGGAGGGATGGGAATGTCCACAACTGAACAATGGTGAAGACAGGTTTGATTTATGGGTAAGAATGAAGGGGAAGGCCAACAAGGCGGATACTGTGGTGGGAGTTTGTTACAGACCACCCAGTCAGGATGATGATACCGGTGAAATACTCTATAAGGGAGAGGTTTTGCTATTGCTGCCTCTTGTTCTTGTGGGGGACTTCAGTTTCCCAGTTGTGTGATGGGAATATAGCACAGCAGAGAGGGAACAGTCCTGGAGGTTCTTGGAGTGTGTGGAAGAGAACGCAGCTGATGCAGCTGGTATAGGAACCAACTAGAGAAGGTGCCCTCCTGGACCTGCTGCTTGTTAAAAGAGAAGGGCTTGTAGGAGTTGGAGGCCGTCTTGAGCTTAGTAATCATGAATAACAGAGGTTTCAATTCTTGGAGAAGTAAGGAGGGGGGTCAGCAGAACTGCCACCCTGGACTTCTGTAGGGCAGACTTCAGCCTGTTCAGGAGACAGGTTGGCAGCGTCCCTTGGGAGGCTGTCCTGAAGGGCAAAGGAGTCCAGGAAGGCCTGAAACTCTTCAAGAAGGAAATCCTAAGAGCACAGGAACAGGCCAACCCCATGTCCCAAAAGATGCACTAGCAGGGAAAAGAACGGCCTGGCTGAGTGGAGAGCTCTGGCTGGAGCTCAGGAACAGAAGAAGAGTTCATGACCTTTGGAAAAGGGGGCAGCCACTCAGGAGGACACAAAGATGGAGTGAAGCTCCACAGGGAGAAAATTAGAAGGGCCAAAGCCCAACTAGAACTCAAGCCACCTATGGCTGTAGAAGACAATAAAAAGTGCTTCTATAAATACATTAACAACAAAAGGTGGCCCAGGGGGAATCTCCATCCCTTATAGGATGCAGGGGGTGATTACAGATGAGGAAAAGGCTGAGGTGCTGAATGCCTTCTTTGCCTCAGTCTTTAATAGCAGGACTGGTTGTTTTCTGGGTAGCCAGCCCCTCGAGCTGAAAGACAGGGATGGGGAACAGAAGGAGGCCTCCACAATCCAAGAGGAAATGGTCAGTGAGCTGTTGCACCACCTTGTACACAAGTCTATGGGGCTAGATGGGTTACACCTGAGAGCGCTGAAGGAGCTGGTGAATGTGCTCACCAAGCCACTCCTCATGATTTACCAGCAGTCCTGGCTAACTGGGGAGGTCCCAACAGACTGGAGATTAGCAAATGTGACACCCACCTACAGGAAGGGCTGGAAGGGGGATCCAGAGAACTACAGGCCTGTCAGTCTGACCTCAGTGCCAGGGAACATCATGGAACTAATCATCTTGAGTGCTATAACACACCATTTAAAAGACACACAGGTGATAAGGCCCAGTCAGCACAGGTTCATGAAGGGCAGGTCCTGCTTAATGAGCCTCATCTCCTGCTATGACAAGGTGACCCACTTGGTGGATGAGGGAAAGGCTGCGGATGTTGTTTACTTGGCCTTCAGCATGACCTTTGATACTGTTCCCACAGCACCCTCATGAACAAACTGGCTGCCCTAGGCCTGGGCAGGTGGACACTCTTCTGGATCAAACGTTGTCTGGATGGGCAGGCCCAGGGAGTGGTGGTGAGTGGAGCTAAATCCAGCTGGCAATCACTCACCAGTGGCTCAGTGCTGGGGCCACTCCTGGTTAACATCTTTATCAATGATCTTGGCAGGGAGATTGAGGCACCCTTAGTAAGTTTGCAGATGACACCAACGTAAGTGGGTGTGTTGATCTGCCTGAGAGTAGGAGGCTCTACAGAGGAGGCTGGGTTGATGAGGTGAGGCCAACTGTCTGAGGTACAAGAAGGCCAAGTGATGCGTCCTGCACTTGGGCCACAACAAACCCCAGCATTGCTCCAGGCTTGGGGGGGAGTGGCTGGAAAGCTGCTCAGCAGAAAGGGACCTGTGGGTACTGGTGGACACCCAGCTGAATGTGAGGCAGCAGTGTGTCCAGGTGGCCAAGAAGGCCAATGGCATCGTGGCCTGTACCAAAACCAGTGTGTCCAGCAGGAATAGAGAAGTGATCGTGCCCCTGGGCACTGGTGAGGCTGCAGCTTGAACACTGGGTTCAGTTTTGGGCAGTGCAGTGTACGAAAGACATTGAGGGGCTGGAGCAAGTTCAGAGAAGGGCAACAAAGCTGTGGAAGGGTCTTGAGAAAGGAGGCTGAGGGAAGACCTCGCTCTCGACCACTCCTGGACAGGAGGTTGTAGAGAGGTGGGTGTTGTTCTCTTCTCAGAAGTCACCACTGACAGGATGAGAGGAAGTGGCATCAAGTTGTGCCAGAGGAGGTTTAGGCTGGACATGAGGAAAATCTTCTCTACTGAAAGGGCTATTGCAGACTGGAGCAGGCTGCCCAGGGAGGTGGTTGAGTCCCCATCCCTGGGTGTATTTAAAAGCCATCTAGATGTGGTCGTCCAGGATATGATGGCTCTGGTAGAGCTAGATAATGTTTGGACTTGACGTTATTAAAGGTCTTTTCCAACCAGAGTGACTCTGTGATTCTGTCTCAAATCCTACATTGCTGAGGATATTACTCTCCCCAGTTCATGCACTTATCCCAAAATTAGCACTTGTTTATGCAAATGAGCCAGCTCATTAGGTCTCCCCCTAAATCCATCAGCAGATGGCAGCCGATAGCCCCCTTCCAGCCTGGGGATACAAACGGCAATGTCTGAACCTGATCCTACCTCCACTCCCATTAAAAATCTTTCAGCCTCCACCATGACACAAATCAGACAAAACTTCCCCAGAGCAGTGACAGAGCTGTGCACAGAGGGACCCGCAGCTTTCAGGAGTGCTCACTGGCACTGGGCGACCACAGAGAAAGCGAAGCGCCCGCTGAACATTAAGGCACAGGAGAGTGGTCACATCTTCACCGTCTGGGACACGGTCCGTGCAGAGCTGTGATTCTGAGAGGCCAGTGGTGACAGCCGGTGGTCCCTGACTGTTGGCTGCCCTGGCTGGTGGATGGCAGGGGGCTGTCCCACTCACTGCAGCCATCTGGAAGCTCTCAGAGCCTGCGGAAACGAAGCGCACCCAGAGGCCCCTCTGAGCTCAGGGCTGGGTCAGATTACGGACAGACTGGGAACATAAACACACCAAGGTCATGGGAAGGCACACGGAGCACCCCTTGCTGTGACTGCCCCTGTCTGTGCAGCAGTACAGACGGGGGACCGGTCGCCTCTGCCCCAGGGCAGGTGGCTGGGGGCTCGGTGAGGGCAGGCGGCCCATGCCCACCCCACGTCCTGCCCTACGCAGACTGACTTGGGGCACACGTATGCAGGACCTTCAGAAGCTCCCTGGCCTTCAGCGCCTGGTGTCTCCTCGCGTTTCCTGGGGCCAGCCATTAACGCTGGGGGTCCCGCCGGGGCTGCCGTTGGCGCCCACACCCCACCTCTGGTCCTGGGGACCCGCGCGGCCTCCCCCGCAGAGAGCAGGGCCCACGGGCTGGGCTGCAGGCTGGCTGCCGGGGCTCGGGAGGTGCAGCGAGCCCCACCATTGCCGGCAGGAAGGCAGGGGGTGCAGGTGGGCGTGCCGAGAAGCTGCGGCCTAGAGCCGGGCAGAGAGCTGCAGCCGGGCAGAGGGCTAGAGTCAACGGAGGGCCGGAGCCGGGACAAGAGCTAGAATCAGGAGAGGGCCAGAACCGGGACTGTGCCTCGGCCCCGCTCCCCTCCCGCGGCAGTGTCTCCAAAGTTCGCCCATAACCTTGGCTTTAGAAGGCCCAGCACGGGCCAGGTCCTTCCTCCTCCTCGCCCTGCCCACGGGCGAGTGATCCAGCAGCGGCCTGCGCTGCGGCCCGGTGGGCCTCGGCAGCCGACCACCACCACCACCACGGCCGGGCTGCCCGCGCCGTGCCGCGGGGGCAGAACGGATGTCAGCCGGAGCGCTGCTGAGCAGGCAGCAGAGAGCTCATCCCGCAGCGCCCATCGCCGCCCGAACCCTCGGAGCGGTGCCGCGGGGGCGGGAGCCGGGGGGGGGGGGGGGGCAGAGGAGTCGCGTCCGCTCGCGCGTGGAGGCCGCACGAGCAGATTGCGCGTGCCCAGCTCCGCTGCCGGCTCTCCTCCCCCGCCCCCCCCCCCCCCCGCCTTCATCACGTGCCGCGGGAGCGAGCTCCGCTGCCGCTTCAAGATGGCGGCCCCGCGGCGGGGTGGCCGTTGTTGAAGCTTTATTGTTCCCGCGGCGGCTGCTGCCGGAGCGCCGTGTCCGCCGCGCCGCTCCCAATAAAGGTAACCATGGCGACCGTGGTGCCGGCCGCGCCGGGGGCCTGCGGCGGCCGCGCCGCGCTGCGAGGATGGCCGGGCTCGGTCCGGCCCGTGCGCTGCGAGCGGCTCCACACCCGCTGGGCTGTCCCCGTCCGCGGCCTCTCCTGCCGGGACCCGGCCTCGCTCCCCCGCCTCGGTGCCAAACCCGCGTGTGGGGCCTGGCTGGGCCCGGGCTCTGCCGCGCCAGGTCTGGGGCGGTTGGGGCGTTTGGCCTCACCCGCGGGGAGGAACCAGCTACTGCGAAGCCTTCGCAGGCGGCCCGAAGAGGCCAAAGGGAGCCCGTGGGCTGCCCTCGCCTGTGGCCTGGCTAGGGGCTGGATCCCCTCGGGGTGCTGTGTTAAATCGAGGGGTGCTTGATACGTGCTGCACGGGTGGCCGAAACGAGGACTGCTCTCCGTCTCACCTGAAACGCCACACGTGTCCCTCTGTGAAAGGAGCTGTGAGTGCATCACTGCCGTGGGAAATGCGGTGGGGGTCTTTCAAGCCCTGGTCCAAGTACAGGGTGATGCAGGAACAAACTGTTGGAGTACGGACCAGAAGGGATCCTCTCCCTGCTGAGTGCCTCACCTTCTGTTACCCTGTTCATTTGCTGTTGTTTCATCTCTCTTTCCTGTATACTTTAACTGCCACAACACACTGCTTAAAGAAGGGTCTGAAAATGTGTCCCTGGTCACCCAGACCCCAGCCCAGTGGTTATAGAAGTCTTGCAGGAGATGGAGGAAATGGGTTGGCTTCCTGGGGTAAATGCAGTTAGGCTGTTACACTGCTGCATCCTTCTCTGGTGTAAAGCAGCTGCACTCTCATCTGAAGAGTAATTGTAGGTCCTTTTGCCTTAATGGAGTTTTGGGGTTGTGGAGGTGCTTCTGATGAAGGTGTCAGTGATGGAAGTTCAGGTTCCTCCTGGCTTCCAGTCTTGAAACATTGAGCTCAAAGTAACTCTGTGTACTTTACTAATTACTCTGGGGGAATCAATCTCTGTTTTGGGCTTATCATGCTTGAGAAGGGTAATTTTAAAGCTTTTATTTTTTTTATATTTCCATGTGTGCTCTTGAAGAGGCCTTTGGATCAAGGCACCTTACGGATGTAACGCTGGTTTTCCAGTGTGTGATTTTGTTCTCTTGTTGGGGCAGCCCCGTTCCAGGAGGGAGAGGCAGCAGCCCGTGCTTTGAAGAGTAATGGGAACCTTGGCTGTTAAGAGCTGGAGCACACCTATTCGTCCCTCAGCCTATTGCCATTCAGAGCACCAGTACAGACATCCAGCCAAAGTGGTGTGTGGTTTTTGAGTGGTGTATTCTGCTGCCTTTAGAGACTGTGGAGCACTAAATTTAGTCAAAGTGTTGCTTATTTTCCTCTGTTATCTGTCTGCACTGATGCTCTGAACTGAAATAAAATAGATTGAAAAACAAATTGGTGTGCCCTGGCTTCTCATATGGGATTCTTCCATTATTTTCTGGGAGAGCTGCCTGCTCTGGCCCCTTGCAGCACCCCAGAGAATGGCAGTGACCCCGCAGCCTCTTTCAGCACTTTAAGACTGAATTACTTTTTGTGGCAGAGGTAAGAAAATTGAATTGCAGTACACGATTTTCTGGCTTTCTGATAACCCTCTTTGTAAGGTCATCATCTTAGTAATAAGAAAAGAGGGAACTGGTAAACACGCACAAAAAGTATTCAGATTATGAGTTAAGGCTGTCACTGGCCTTAACTCCTCAGAGGTAAAAACCAGAAAGTTGCCCATCACTTGAAGGCTGCTGTTGTACCCGAGGGACTGTGGGGCCAAGAACAGGAGAGAATGAATCCCAGCTTCCCATCCTGCTGCGTTACTGATGACACGAGTGGAGCGAAACGAGCCTTTGATCGAGTGCAAGGCAGGCAGTGATGCACTGAGCTCCCCTGGCAGCGGCAGGAGCCTTCCCGGCCTGGGACCTGCTCTTTCTTCAGCGGCTGCTTTGGTTTGTAGCTCCCTTGAGCAGCAAGCTGAGAGTGCAGGGAACCCGAGGGTTGTTGGGCTGCTCCTGTCAGACCCTGCCACCAGCCCCGACAGAAGCGACAGCTACTTAGGACAGAGTTGGACTCTTCCATTTTGCTTATCTCTTTCTGTCCACTTTAATTCTTTCTGCCTGCTTTGATTTAGCTTTTTAGAGCTCAGAGGGAAATTGCTTTCTTCTGCTTTTGCAGGGGACTGCTTGGAGGGGGCTTGGCTGGGTGCTCTCAGAGCCTGGGGGAAAGGGGGACTGCCTTTCCTGGCAGTGCAGCAACAGGAGATTTGTTGTTGGTTGTGGGGTTTGTTTGTTTGTTGGTGGTTTTTTTTGCTTGTTTGTTTGTTTGGGTTTCTTTCCAAGGCTAGAAAGAGCCTGCTCCATCTGCATCCCAAAGGACGATTTCAGGAGTGGAATGCATCTTCAGGATGGCCACTGAGATGCAGGAATCAGCCTGTGGCTTGGTTATTTTACTAACGCCAGCAAGTGTTGACCAGCACCTTGTAAAAGCCCTTGATTATGGCAGCAGGGGTAGCAGAATTCTTTTGCAAAGGCCGTGGTGGCATTACAATTCTTTCTGTGGTGGGCTTCCTGATGGTGGGAGGTCCTGCGGCAGCCGTGTGGCTGCAAGGGAGGGATGGTTTCATCTGTGCTGCTTTGGAGCACCCACCTCTCTAGCACTTAATTGCTACAGTGCTCATTCCTAAATTTCAATTCTCTTTTTGATGAACCTACTGACGTGAATGGGTTTTGAATCTGTTGAATCTGGATTGTAGTAATTATATGAATAATGAAAAGGAGTAATTTAATTTGGAAAGTCCTTTGCAGTTATGTAGATGGAATTGGGTGTTCCTGTTTCCTCCCCTGTGAAAAAGCACTGTTGCTGTTGACATAGCCTTTTCCTGTTCTAATGTAGCTTCCAGGAAAAGGCACAATCCCCTCAAACTGTGCAGGTGTATGAGGATAGGGATACCTGGGAAAGGAGGAAAGAGCTGGAACTGGACATTGGAGGGTAGTGTTTGGTGTAGAGCCATTCTGGACCTCCTGTACTTGGGAGATTCAGAAGAAGAAGGGGCTTCTTTGCTGAACTTTGTGTCCTGATAGCAGTCCCAGGTGGTAACTGCTGCTTAGGGATGAACAGGAGGGCATTTATCAACACATGATCAAGTAGAGCCTTGGGAATATTAGGCACTTGAAAATGTGACTCAAATTGATTGACTTTTCATTCCACTGACTTGCAGCGAGGCAGCAAACTCCTAAGCCACCTTGGTGTTCTCCCTGGGAGGCTGGCAGGATGAGGCTTAAGATGTCCCTTGATGGTCCTCAAGAGATTCATCTTTCGTTTGCAAAGCCCATCTGGAGGGCAGATATGATGAGCAAATGCCTCTGCCTCCTCTGTCCCTCCCCTTCTGACTCAAAGTGAGCCAATAGTTGGAATAGAGCAGTGCTCTTGTGGCTGGGCTGTTGGAGACCCCAGAAGCAGCCCGCTTACCTTCGGTTTGAAATTCATAAAACCCCTGTGAGCCTGGCTCCACAGGCAATGCAGAGAACAAGTGAGAGATGGCTTTTTCTCACCAGTGGGGCTGGCAGAGGCAGATGGCACTCATTGCTGCTGAAGTATTAGTTACCTGCTCCCAGAGAGGTTCCCGGTTCAGCCCAGTCCCCCAGCCAGATCTCCTGAAAGTCACCTAGAAGACAGCTGGGAGGTGAAGACAGACAAATTTGTGTAAGAAACAAGGTGTGTAATTGAAGAGAATAATCATGGCAGTGGAGGTCCCTCCCTCTAAAAATCAGTTCTGATCACGATGAGCACCTTGCTGGAAGAGAAGCTTCAGCCAAACCCAGGTTAGAGACTGGGGAAACCCAGGAGGCAGTGGTGGGTGAGGAATCAGATTGGTGCTGATGGTCCTTTCTGGCCATAAGCTTTGAGTAAAACACTGAGGCACGTTCAAAGTAGGGGACAGTTGCCTTGAGGATGGTCTTGGCCATCACCCCTCATGAAAACATGTGTGTTCTCTGGCAGTACTGGATCTTTGGTTCGCTATGATTAAAGAAGCAAACTGTATTTAAGCAAAGATGTCTGATCTAATTGCTCAGGACACATTTTTGAGTGCTCTGAGCTGCTGTGATAAAGGAAGGGGAGGTGCTGCTTGGCTGCTTAGAGCTTCACTGTTTTGAGCTGTCATAGGCAAATATGTCTTCTATATTCTTGCCAGGAATAGCTGGAGCAGACGGTGCTGCTGCTTCTTCCAGCTTCTTCCAGGTGGAAGCAATAGGTTCTGTGCAGAAGGCTGCTCATGGCAAAGTGAGCAGACATCTCTTTGAGGACAGTGATGTTTCCTGCTTCTCCTTTTGCAGGAAGAGCCACAGCTATTTTTACTTACCAGCAGACCCGATTTCATCTCTGATTCTAGAATTCCTTCAGCTCCAGGGAAGGAGTGGGTGGACCGGATATTGGGAATCGTTTCTTTCCAGAAAGAGTTGTCAGGCACTGGAATGGGCTGCCCAGGGAGGTGGTGGAGTCACCATCCCCAGAGGTGTTTAAGAGGCAGTTGGATGTTGTGCTTAGGGACAGGGTTTAGTGGGTTTTGATATGACTGGGAGTAAGGTTGGACTTGATGGTGTCTTCCAGCCAGAACTATTTTATGATTCTGTGACTGCAACTGCTATTACATTGAGCCTGGCAAAAGAAACATGTCCCTTTCTTCCATGATCAGCAACTCTGCTGAGGGCAGCTTGGTTACTTGTGATTTACAACAGCGTGGAAGATAGTGGAGCCCATGTGTTTAATAGGCTGGAGGTGCAGGTGGTCGGCCCTGTGCACGGGGGAGGGGGTAGCTCTGGCGCTTGTAGCCGAGATGAGCTGCAGATCAGACCACCTTTGGTAGTGATGCACCTGGAGAAGCTCTGGATCCTGGGAAAGGAAACAGGAGGGTGGAGTATCAGTGACTACTTAGGTTTGCCTGCCTTCCAGAAAAGGACTCACCTATCACTTCAAAGATATTCAGATGGAGAGCGTGACACCTCTGCTTTGAGGTGATGTCAAACCATCTGTGATCTTATCCCGATGATTGAAAAGAAAGTACTTCATCCTTAAGGCAGGGGGGAGCTCTTCCCTGAGCAGGAGAGCTCTCATGCGTGGGTGGTATCCACCACACAGCTGCTCAACTGTCTCCAGCTTTGGTAGGAAGTGACATCTCTTGGTTCCTCCCGCCTTCCCACAGCCCCCATGTGCAGAGGGACAGCTGGAGTCCTGCTGCCTGTGGGCAGGAGCTCCCGCTTCCCATAAAGTCTGAACTCCAGAGGGGTTGGTGCCTTGTGGGAGGGAGCAAGACACCAGCTTAACCTGTGCCCAGCATCTGCTCGGGACTTGCAGTTTGATGCAAGCTGGGAGTTGCTCCAGGCCTGCTTTTGTGTGAGGAAGCGCTTCAGGGCGGTGTGTGAGCTCGTTACAGCTCGTGCCTTGATGACAGGCAGTATTACTCGTGTTCTCTACAAGAGAGCAGGAAGCAGAGTGCAGACATGTTCAGCAATTGAAGATCACGTAAATCATGTTGATGCAGGTGCCCTTCCTCTAGTGCTCATGCTGTTTTCCTTCAGCATCACTGCCAGCACCAGTGCTAGGCAGTGACATCTTTGTCTTGTCTAGTTCAGAGAGAAACTCCAGATATCCCACTGATAACAATTCTGTTGGCAGATGTGCTCTCTGTTCTCCCTCCTGCAATGAGGGGAGGGGGAAAAGAAAAAGGGAGGTTCTGGTAGGTGAGATTAGAGCCACGGAATCCCGCAAGAAATTACGGTTTGGGGGGAAGAGACTTTTAAATGGGTGAGTTCGGACTGTGGTGTGCTGAGGCCTGCCAGCAGACCTGTCTCTGACGCCTGCCTGCCCCTGCCCATCTTAGTGATGTGGGCAGAAAATTTACTGATCCCGAACCACTTAGTGCTTTGCAGGTGAAACCCGACAGCTCCGATTCTCCTCTGTGTTTGGCAGTTGGTCTGAACAGGGCTCCTGCACTGCTTCCCCACCTGCCCCTTCAGAAACCAGCTGCGAATTCAGCATCAGCCTGACCCAAGGAGCGGTATGGTCGGAGGCACTTCAGGGGGTCTTCTCTCCCTTTTAATAGCTCCTGGGACCCTGGACTCATTCCCAAGGTCTTTCTGAAGCATTTCTATTTGAACAGTATCTAGACTTTTCAGGGCTAGAAGGGTAAGTTGCTAAATTTGGGGTGTGCAAGTTCAGAATGGGGCTCCTTGCTGTGACCTGCAGCATAGTAACTGCAGCATAGTAAACTACTAGGAGGTGTAAAGTGAAAAGTAATTTCAGCTTACTTACTCTTTCTGTCTGGCTACTATCTGAGCAAAGTGCTAACAGGCTCCTTTATTTTTTTTTCCCTCTAGCTGGGCTTTGTGAGGGCAGTGTGGAGACCACAGTGAGAGGAGGCTGGTAGAGCCTGGTGCCATGGAGCTGCCCAGTTACAGCAAGCAGCTGCTGCAGCAGCTCTACACTCTCTGCAAAGAGCAGCAGTTCTGCGACTGCACCATCTTCATCGGGAGCGTTCACTTCAGAGCACACAAGGTGGTTTTGGCTGCTGCCAGCCTGCTTTTCAAATCCTTGCTGGACAGCACAGACACCATCTCCATTGACGCTTCCATGGTGACCCCTGAGGAGTTTGCGCTTTTGCTGGAGATGCTGTACAGCGGCAACCTCCCACCAGGGAAACACAATTTCACCAAAGTTATCTCCATGGCAGATAATCTGCAGATGTTTGATGTGGCTGTTAGTTGCAAAAACCTCCTCAGAGACCTCATCAGCTGTTCGACTCGGGACCAGGTAGTGAGAGAAGTTTCCAATCAGGCAGCAGACTCACCTGGAAACTACACTGGAGCTAATAACCTTCCCGAGTCTGAAAAAAATGACAAAGCAAAACCAGATGTCTTCATCCCTTGGAGAGTTTCCCCTTTTCCAGGCCCTGTAGAAGCAGAAATGGAAGAGGATGTTTCTCCTCCTGGCAAGCAACTTGCTGTGAATCACACCTGGGTTCAGCAGGACACGATGACGGGTGATTCCGAATCCCTCCAGGAGGATTCAGGCTCTTGTCCTGATCAGCCTGCCCATGCCGAGCAGGGTGGCAGCGTGGAAGAGGAGCTTGCTGAGCCTCTGCAGAAGAAAGGAGGAGTGAGGGATTTAGGTGAGACTTTACAGGTGTGGGCACAGCATTGCCTCTTTTTGAACCACACTGACTCTCACTTTCCTGTTACAGGGGATCTTTTCCTCTGTGTTTGTTCTTTTTAGCTTGCCCTTGGTTGGGAGCAGCACCAACATGTGCTCCTTTTCTGCAGGGGCTTTCTTCCTTTGGCACTATGCAATAATCTCCTGTGGCATTTGCAGTTGCTTCACACTCACCCTTTTACCAGATACACAGTGGACAAAACTTTCCTCACCCATGCATGTGATTACATCTGATGTGCAGTGGGAGCCACACTGGTGCAGGATGTGGGGTTGGTAAGGTGGCCTCTCTGACAGGAGAGCAGAGCTACCTGCGAATGCTACCTTATTCTGTAAACTCCTGTTCATAAGGAGAAAGAAACAGGAGGAAGAACTTCTTTCCTGGGAGGGTGACAAAGCCCTGGAACAGGCTGCCCAGAGAGGTTGTGGAGTATGTCTCTGGAGAGATTCCAAACCTGCAATGCTGGGGCCCCTGCTCTGGGTGGCCCTGCTGGAGCAGGGGATGGACAAAATGATCTCCAGAGGTCCCTTCCCATCCCAACCATTCTGTGATTCAGCACGGGAGGAAAACAGGCTGTACTGGGTTTAAACCAAATGTTTCATTTATAACTGATATTAAATAAACTGTCGGTTTTCCCTTCAGGCTGCATGATCCCTTTAGAGGGGATGGTGAGTCACAGTTTCCCTGTTACAGCCAGTGTGCTGGTCCCAGACTGATGCCTTTCAATCACATCATGCTTTCTGTGAATCCCTTCAATTAGCAAATAATTCATCTTGTTTTTCTCACACAGCAGAAGAGAGCAAAAGCTGTGAACTGGATTTCCTTCTTTGCTATGAAAGTGTTTTCTCTGAGGCCCTTTCTGATGCCCCAGATGTGCTGAAAACACTACAAGAGTGCAGAGAAATTGATGCCTCTCAGAAGGAGGTAGGTGTGTTTACTTGGGTAAATGACACAAGCTTTTTCTTCACTCTTCTGAGGGCTAGAATAGTTTATGCCCTGTTTAGGAAATTGTTTCCTGGGCAACTGGGGCTCTGGTGCCTGGTTGTTTGAAGGACAACACCTGCTCACCTGAACAACACCCTGGAGAGAAGTATTGGTGAGAGCGAGCTGCTCGTGAGTGTAGGTGAAGAAGTATATGTCCTCTCCTGAAGACATCTTCAGAGAAGAGCTCCAGCCTGGTTTCCCTTCTCCTGTTTATGGCATTTGCTTCAGGAGCTGTATCAGCTTAAACAACTGACACACAAGATCCCAAAATAGGCTTCCCGAGCCCTCAGCGCAGACTGGCTGTGGAGCATCCGTGCTGCTGTGTGTGGCAGCCTGGTGGGGAGCGTGACGGGGCTGCCCCGCAGCACTTCTCCTGGCCACGTGCTGCCTTGGAAGCAGTCGGTGCTGATGGGTGATGCTTGAGTTACTGTTGGAAGGGATGTTTGAGTCTGGTGCGTGGTTGATGCTGAAGGATACTCTGGGCTCTGAACAATGGTAGCCAGGGATCAGCTGTTGTACCAGCTCAAAGCCACCAGAGAAAGAGCAGATTACGTCCGTGCTAGTGTAGCAGTGGCTCCAGGAGGCCGCTCGGGGCTGCACGCTGCTGCGTGATTGCAGGGTCTGCAAAAACTCTGTGGCCTCTAGAGTGAGGAAGGGACTGTACTTGCTGTCCTCACCCCAGCTGTTCCTGATGGAGCATTTTTCACTCCAGGCTTCATGAACTGCCCTGTGTACCTTTTCTGTATGTGGAAAATGAGTGTGACAGTTTTACTGCTGTCTCTACAGTGGCTTTGTGGTTAGCTGACCTTTTGAAGCTGAGAAATGCCATTCCCTAGTCAAGGGGCTGTGATGCTATCTAGGTTCCCTTGTGCTTGCTGGCTGGGAAGCTGTCTGGATTCAAGTCACTTTTTCCCTCTGGTACCAGTATGACCATGGGATATGGGACATTTTGGCCATGCTGGCATTCTGCCTTTAAAAACTCAAGGCAACGTTATTTATTAGGAAAACAAAGCAAAACAAAAACCAACAAACAAAAAACATGTGACAGCAGGGAGGAGAATTCCCTTGAGTTGGGAATGCAAATTTCTTTTGTGATGAGTCTTTAAATCTTCACAGAAGGAAGCCTGTGTTCCCTTAGCTGCTGACCCTCCTGATGGTGTTGAACTTAATATCTCTGGGGCTTGAGGAGGGAGGTGTGGGTCCTAATTCATTACAGCAAGCCCAAGCCCACCCAGGCTGACAAGCACCTATGCGTGTGCGGCTCCCAGCGTGCCTGTGCGCCCCAAGGGGCTTGGGGTTGTGTGCATTTGGTCATCGCCCCGATCAGAAAAGTATGTCAGGTTTAAGATTTTTACCTATTCTGCCTCTTGGCAATTGGAGGAGAGCTGTGGAAAGTGCTGTGTGATGCCAGGGATCTGGCAGCTCTGTGCACCTGTGCCAGCAGGCACTGCCCATGCCCACGTGCCTTGCCATGGCTTCTACCATCTCCACAGTCACAGGGCAGAGCAGCACCTGCAAAGTGCTGCTGCTCCACAAAATAGCCCTGGTTTCTATTATTTTGTGGTAACTATTATTTTGTTTCGTGTTTCTTCAGCACCTCCAGGACCCAGCAGGTGAGGTTTGCAGACCTGTGCCAAGGCCTGGGTGCTCCTAAATGAGCAATTGCAGTAGAAGCCAAGTGAGATGTCGTGGAGCTCAGAGACAGTTTGGGTGCCTGACCACAAAACAACAATTTTTCTGCAGCTATAAATAAACACTAAATAAATGAGAAATGGATTTTCTTTAAGCCTTCCCAAAAAATCACTTCTTGGCTGTAACAAGCATGAGAAGTGTCGGCCCCAGGGCCGGGGGGCGCAGGCTGCAGAGGGCTGTAAGCAAAGGCTCAGCCAGATCTGCCCCCCTCTGAGCTCCCCTCTGGGACAAGCAGGACCTGTGGGCACCAGCACTGAGCCTGGGCTCTGCTTCCAGCAGACAGAACAGCTTTCTCCCCCAAGGGCCTGCTGTGCTCTGTGTGGGGAACTCGGTGGTGTGTTTTTAAAGTCATGCTTAAAATGCAAGCTCAGCCCCAGAGAGCCCAGCTTGGGACATGCAATTAAAGCTGAGATTGTGCCAGTGGTAGATGTCTATGGTTTGGTTTGGTTTTGTTGTTGTTTTTTTATTCTCCTTCCCACCCCCCCCTTTCCTGTATTATTTTGCCAGTTATTTGTTTCACATCACTTAAGTGCCTTGGGGCAAGTCAAAGTCTGGAAGCTGGTGAGATGCTGTTTCTTTGCGCTAAGCAGTCTTGCTGGGAGTGCTTGCCCTGTCTCAGGGGAGGTCTCCCAGCCTTCCTTCACTCCTCTGCTCAGAAGCCTTTTGTGGGTGGCTTATCTCCCAAGACAAGCAGCCATGTGCTTTGGACCGCAGTGCCAGGGCAGTGTGGGAGCTGGCGGGTGTTGGGTGGGCTTTCCGAGCCTGCCTGTTGCCACCCAGGCTGGCCTGGTGTTTGAGCTCCTCTGGAGTCAGTGGGATTGTGCCTCAGATGTCACCTCTGTATTTCTGTTCCTTCACTCATGAGCTCAGCCCTGCATGGGTGCCTTGTTCCCTGGAATGCTCCCATCTGCTCCTCTCTGGTGCTGCTGCCTCATTTCCTGCCACCTCTGGTGGAGATCTCTTATCTTGTGGAGCTTTTCCCCAAGGAGGTTTGTGGTGCAGGACTTGCTTTTGTGAGAGTTATTGCTTCTGTTGGAGCTTGATGTTACATTCTGCTGCCTGGACTGAAAAATGCAGATGAGTTGCTTTTCTGTTTAGGGAGATGTGATTTTTTGGGGTTGTTTTTGTTTTAGAGTCTCTCTGTGTATCTCACATAAACTATTCCTATCTAATTTGGTTCTGTCTTGGATGAAACCTGCTTGGAAATGAGAACAAGACTGAAATTGCAGTCATTTGGGGAAGCGTAGAAGAGCTTTGCTGGTGTCAAGTCTTATCTTCCTGTGCTCTCTTAGAGAAACTCAATTCAAATCATTGCACAGCTCATTTGTTCCCTCTTCTACCGGGTTCAGATGAAGTGGGGGAGCGTTGATTCTCCCACGTAGAATAAATGTCACTGTGCTTGTGGATCATTTCCATTGCCTATGGGCCTGTCCAATTATTGTCATCCTTCATTTGCAGCTGCAGGGACTTCTGGATACGGCAGAAGAAAGAAGCTTCCCGTTATCTTCTGCATTCTGATTAGTTTGTGAGGGCTTATTTTGTAGTGGTAGAGCTGGAAAGTTTCCCTGTGTTGTGGTGTGCTCGTGTAGAAGTTTGGGGTGAGCTTTTGTTCCCGTTGCGTGGAGCAGGCAGGGTCAGTGTTCCCCAGGGAGTGTTGCTGGTACTGGGATGTCCCTTGTCAGTCATGTACAGGCTTGGTGGGGGGGACCGCTTTAGATTTCTGAATCAGAAATGGGAATGTAGGTTTTAGTTTTTTCTCTGCTTACTGCATGTGCAGTGGTAGTTGATTGACTTTGTGGTTCAGTCACAGCCTAGGAGCTTCTCTGTGGTCCGTGTGTGCGGAGCCAGACGCTGTGCTGTCCCTGCCACTGATGCTGTGGGCAGAGGCTTTGCACAGGTTTCCAATGGCTTTTTTTATGTTTACTTCACTTATGTAAACATCAAAACTTAATCGGTAAAAAACCCAAAGCAGCTTGCATTCCCAGAGGACTGGTGCTTATGTCTCTGGAAGTTTCCCCATGGGGCACAGCCTCCTGTGGTCAGGGACTCTGCAGCTCTGAATGGCCATGCGGTTTTCCTTGGGGACCAGGGGTGGCATTGAGGTACTGGACCAGGATTTGCCATGTTTGGGGTGAGCCCTGTAACCAAATGTCCCTCGGCTTGTGAGGGAGGGGTCTGAAGAGAGCCAGCTTCTTCTGCAGCCCAGGACTTTCCAGCCTGTTTCTTGCAGATCTCTCCCCACCACCCGCTGGGTTCTTGCACTCACCCTGCAGCTGATGCTTGAGGGACATCACTCAGTAATACTTGCTGTAATGGCTCTTTGCCCAGATGTGCTCTCAGGGTGGGAGCAGGAGTGTAGATAAGGCAGGAAAACCCATAACCCGGCTTGCACACCTGCAGGCAAAAGGCTAGTGGCCAGCTGGGCTAGTGGCTACTGTGCCCTGCCCTCCTCCTCTCCCCACATCCCTGGGTAGAATCCCCAGGGTGCCTTGGAGAGTCTTGGTTTCGGGCCATGGCATTCCCTGTTGGAAGGTGCATGGCCTCCTGCCCTGGCTGAGGGCCTCTGGGGATGTGCCCCAGCGTGGCACGGCAGCTGAGCTCTGCCTGGCCCGGGCTCAGCTTCATTCCTCCGGGGCCAGCCACCAGCTGTTGTTTGAGCATCCCTGTCCCCACGCAGGAAAACTCTATCCCGTGTGGGGTGGGGAGGTGGAGGTTCCAGAGGCACTGTCTTCCTGAGAGCGTTGTGGGTCGGTGTGAGGAGGGAGACAAGTGCCTGGCTGGGAGGCCACAGGGGTAACACAGCTCTTGCCGTTTCAAAAGCAGTTTGTGGCTCTGCATGAGCAGCACTGTGCATTTAAAGTGGGCCTACAAGAAAGCTGGAGAGGGACGTTTGACAAGGGCTTTACACTGAAAGTGGGTAGGTCTAGGTGGGACATTAGGAAGAAGTGCTTTACTGTGAGGGTGGTGAGACACTGGAACGGGTTGCTCAAAGAAGTTGAGGATGCTCAGTCCCTGAAAGTGTTGAGAGCCAGGTTGGCTGGGACTCTGAGCAACCTGCTCTAGTGGGAGGTGTCCCTGCCCATGGCAGAGGGGAGAACTGGATGAGCTTTAAGGTCTCTTCCAACTCAAACCATTCTATGATCTTCCTTTCCAAAGCATCAGAGGACATTGGAAGGGGCAGAAGATAATAAGGAGCAGGAAGGCAGAGCAGGAAGCCCTGTGGTGGGGCAAAGGGGCACAGCAGTGTAGGAATTGAATGTATTAGGAGAGAAATCTGAAAAAATGTGGAAGATCTGGAGATCATAGGAAGATCACCTACTTCCTGTGGTGTTTTCTGCAGACTCTTGTTCAGATCTTGGCTTGGGGCTGCCGTGGAATTGGGGAGGTTTGAGATGAACTGGGAGGGCTGCTGCATGGTGTGTGACCACTGGGGTACTGAGGTAGGAGTCTCATGGCCACCAGAACTGACACCCCCAACCAGGACCAATCTCCCTGGTGTATCTTGAATCTATTAGGTGACACAGGTCAGGCTTAAGCAAGGTGTTGGTGACTCAGTTTCCCTGCTCAGAGAGCCCGTGTCCCGCACCAGTCTGGAAGCTGCATGTGTGCTAATTTGTGCCAGTTTGGCCATGGTAGGTTTTGCAAGTCTCCCAGGCAGGGCAGGCCTGATGGACCAGGCACATTATGACCAAGGGAGAGCTGGAATTCCAGCAAATACCAGTATTTCTCTGGGTTTTTTTCCAGGACCTTTGGGAACTGTTAGTGCTTCAAAGTGAGTCTAAACTCCACTGCGTGCTCTTTTAAAACAATGCTAAAAGGCCGTTGTTCCCACTGAGCAACGTGGCCGAGGAAAGGTCTTCTATAAATAGCAGAGCCTTTCTGTTTCTGAAAGCCCATGTCCATTAACCAAACCTGTGTGCTGAGGAAGGGATGGGATCTGGAGCTCTAGGTAACAATGTTGTGGTGACTTTAATTAAAAACAAACCAAAACAACCCAGAAAGAATAAAAACAGATACATTGTGACAATGCAAGCTACAGTTCATCCCTATGAGTAAGGTCGTGTATTTGGCAGGGTGCCGAGCACCTTTAGGAAGGTGAGTCAAGAGATTTCTGTTTTTCACAGGATTGTTTTGATCTGGACAGGGCCAGGCATGCAAACCTTGATAACAAACACCATCTGGTTATCAAATCTCATTATAAATTAATGTTTGCATTAAAAAAAAAAAAAAATACCTTTAAGCTTGTTCTTCAGCACGTCTGTGGCATCTCCTTTCTTCCTTTATAACGGAGCCCTTCATGTCCAGGTCTCTCTGTTCAGCAGGAACACCGCCGGGAGCGGGTAAGAGCTGGGACTGCCTCTGCAGTAGGTCACTGCCCGAAGATTTGAGCGTTTACACCTGCTAGGAAAAGCAAGCCCCCCCACCCCCCGGTGCGGCTCTGAGCAGTTGCATTCAGTCTTTTTATCCTAGAAAGAAAAATGACAATGACAGCACAAAATGGCCACGCTCTCTGGAGCTGGGCTAAGCTCTTCACTTCAAAGGTCCTTTCATAGCATCCCTGGAGCCTCTAATAAAGGACGCCTGCTCTGAAAGGCTGGCATCTCTCCTGGAGAGCTGGGGAGGGTGTGTCTTTAGGGGCAAGATTTGCAGCGTTTAAGGGCTCCAGGGAAATGGGAGCCAGAGTTACAGCTTATTTCGTTTGCTTTTATTTCCATAACTACACAGGCGCATGTTTGCCTCTGGTTGCTGTTTGGGGTCACTGGAGTGGGTTTTGGAGCTCTGGGTGTGATTGCCAGGCATGCTGAGAGCACATGACACTCAGCTTGTGAGCCTCCTTTCCAAAGCTTGCTCTAGGGAATGCAATTCCATTGTCACTGGAGGACAGAGATTCCTGAAAATCCCACTCAAAATGTTCTCTGCTTTATGTGCAAGCGATCTCCTTGTCCTGCAGTGAAATCTAGTACCCCCTGCCCTAGACTTGGGCTTCCCAACTAACGGTGTTTAAACTGTATTTCATTAGGCCCCTTAGACTTAGTGGCATTGGGCTGTTAGGGGAAGAACTGAAGAGATGTTTGGTGCTGGAACCAGCTCCACTTTGTGGGACTTGCTATGAAGTTAAGGGCTGGCAGGAGCGCTTGCTGCCCTCCTTCCCAGGGCTGGGGGCTGCAGACCAGAGCTTGAGTTCGGGGCTGTGTGTCTGTGTGGTTTGTTCGGGGCTGTGTGTCTGTGTGGTTTTGGGGTTTTTTTGATGGGTTTTTTTTCCGTCTCCTAAACAAAAAACCCTCAGATTCTGGTTTTCATGTTGGTTTGTATAGGGCAGCTGACTCTCCCATGAAAACCTTCCATGGTTGCCTGTTTTGTTGTAGGCTCTGGTTTCCTGTCTGACAGACGCAGGGGAACAGTCGGTGTTCAAGAAGCTGCTGAACAAAGTGACGGATGCTCAGACCCTGGATGCCATGACCCTCGTGTCTTTCCTGAAGCTGTTTCAAGACACAAATCCCAAGCTGCGAGCGGCTTTGCTGGAGAGGGAACAGGTCAGCGGAGAAAACCTGCAGCAAACAGGTAGAGAATTGGTCAAGTGAGTGGGCAACCTTCCAGACAAAGCAGTTCTTCAGAAGAAACCCTGCATCCTTACTGGGGTGCAGGAGGCTTGTCACCTGCTGGCCAAGCTGCTGGAGCATCCCCCCCGCAGCAGGCGTGCGGGCAGCGGGGGGCTGGCCCCATGGCTGCCCAGAGGGCTGATCGATGGCCGCGCAGCCGGGGTGAGTCAGAGCACAGCTGAGCCTTGGGATTGAAAGCTCCTTTCTTCGCTCTGACACAAAGCAGTGGCCTTGCAAACCTGGTGTTAACCTCCAGCTTGCTTTATGTCTTTGTGCTCTGTTAGATAAATGAGACGTTTTCCTTTCATAGAGTTTAAAGAGAATAGTAAAGTGGTTTTCCTCTGCTGCTTGTGCTTGGGATGAGCTTTGCTATTCACTTAGATCTCTCACAGAGTGTCCCTCGCTTCAGGAGCCTGTCAGTTCCTTCAGACTGACTTGTTTCTTCTCTGTGTTTCTGAATCCTTTTCCCCCAGAGAGCACAGACAAGGGAGAGATGCTGACCGCTCGCTTGCTGGGATGCAAGGAGGAGCTGATCCAGAGTGTGACACATCTGAGCCCCATCGTAGAGTTCCTGGAGGCAGCAGAGGAGGGATTCCTGACCGCCTCGGAGAAGCGGGTAAAAAAATCTGCAATAAGGAAAACTCTGCAGACAAGGTGTGGGGGGTGTGTGTGTGTCTGCAAGGCAGCATCTTGCCTCATGGTTTGCCAAGTGATGTGCTGACCTCACCTGGCAAGTTCCCCTCCCTTTGGCACAGCACTAGCTGAACATGTGGATCGTCTCAGGTCCTTCTGTGCTGAGCTGTGGGAATAGCAAGAGTGGAGCTGCCAAGGCAGCCTCGAGACCAGGCTGAACACTGCTTGGCGTGGCCTCAGACTGCCCCAGCACGCAGCCTGGGGCAGAGGAGGTGCCTGGTGCTCCATGTAGACCCCAAAAATGCCTTTTTGTGAGCCAGCAGAAGGCTGTGTAGGGGAGTTGGGTTTCAGTAGAACCACTTGCACCTCTCTGCTGCCAGCTTGCCATTTACATCCTTGTGTACATGGCCATCAGCTGACCTTTCGGCTGACTCTCCCACCTTTCAGTCTTTTCTCTAACTCTTATCACACAAGAGCATGTGCCACAAGAGTAGCACATCCACTGACTGATTTGTGTTGGGTATTTTTTTAATGTGTTGAATGCAGCAGTTGGTGGGGAGGTCTGTTCCTTTCCTGGAAGCAATTGCATTATGTATGCTGATTTGCAGAAGCCATTAAAGACAAAATATTGTGTCTAACCTGCTTTCTTTTGTGTTTTGGGGGGAGCTGGCTATACCTGCAGCTGAAACTTGCAGGGTGCCCTAGCATGCTGCGTTCAGTACGCAGCTTGCAGACCTCCTGTCCTAGTTTGTCACATCAGTTAGTTCCCCTGATGCGGGATCATTATTTCCAGAGTGGAAAGCACTGTTGTGCTCAGTGGCATGAATGATGTCTGCTTTCTGTCTGAGTGAGCCTGGCCAGGGCCGCTACAGGTGGGCCCAGACCCTCTGCCCATCTCATAAACCCCTCAATTAATGTCTTGTTCACTTGCCCGTGGTTCCTGACCAAGTGTCCAGTGTGGAGAGTCCCTGAGCATGGGCACAGCGTGGTGCAGGAGGGCCAAAGAAGGTGCTGCCAAAAGAGGCATCTGCCGTGTCCTTGTGGGCTTGGGTATGAGTGGCAGATGATGAATTTTCCCCTCTGAAAGCAGCGTGGCTGAGCCTGGAATGGAGACATGAGAGCAGAGAGCGCGATGTGCATGCAGCAAGGGCTCAGCATCTGCTGGGGATATTGTGGCTGTCAGCAGAGACCTGTGCAGGGGTGCCTGGGGCTGAGCTCCTCGCCAGGAAAGCTGCCTCAGCACTGGGGGGATTAGGAGTTTTCATATACACTTGTTTGTGTTGCAGTGTGGCCTTTTAAAGGCCACATCTTTTCCCTGAACTCTTCTTTGTGTTTTCATGAAATAAGGTACTTAAAATGCAGCTGATTTTTATCTCCCTTCCCATTGGAAAAAAAAAAAGCAAAGCCCACAACCCAACAGTAAATCAAAACTATTCTTGGGAATGGGATACAGCCTTTAATTGCATCGTCATATACTACAGGAATCCTGCCCTGTTTGGTGGAGAATTGCTGCTATTCAGTATTTCCTTTTATCCTCTTCAGGCACTGTATGCTCAGTTTGCTGCAGAGCTTCCAAACCCCGTTCTGAATATGAATTCCTTTTCCTGTCTATGGAATCCCTTCGTGCTCTTGTTGTACCCACAGATTTCCAGCAAGTACCAGAAGTACTGGGGAGCACTCAAGCAAGGCGGCGTGCATCACTTTTTCCCTGCTGTGGCACAGGAAAATAAGACAGAAATTGCCAAATGTAGACTTACCTGGGCGGGGGGGGATTCCATTTCTTTCAGACTTGGTCTATTTGTGTTTTATTTGTGGGGTTTTTTTCTTGCTTGTTTTTTTTTTTTATCCCCAGACAAGCGTAGAAGTGCTTAATTATTTCAGAAATTAAATTGATTAAAATGGTGGGCCCCTCATGTACGCACAGTTGAGATCTCTGGTGTCTTGGGTGCAGTACTGGGAAAATGAACATGGAATTATCAGCCACCTCAGAAGGTTTCATCTTACCTGATTCATCCAGTGTTACACGAGAGCTCTGGGCTGGCAGAGATAGGAAGTATTTCTCCAAGGGTTCATAAAGATGATGCTTTCCTTTTTCTTCTCACAGTCACTGCCTCATTAGCTACACATTTATTCAGCAAGACAAGCACGAGTTTTACGCGTAGCAGCCTTTTTTCTAGGTAACTGGGTTCTTTCTGTGCCTGGTCCAAGCTGTGCATGTGGAGAGAGTCTGATTTCCTTTGCTGGAAAACCAGTACATGTTGTGTTGTGAAGCCTCTTTGTAAATCCCTGTTTTTGTGGGGAACTTTGCACTTAGCGTTTCTGTTTGAGTGCTAAACTTCATGGCTTGATTAGTATTTCTGTAATGTGGGGTGGTGAATTGGAGGATGTAGGGGATGGCTTGGGTGCAGATTGTCACTTCAATGAAATAACCTGGGATACAAAGGAGGAGCAGGTAACCTCTCGTGCGTGGTGTCTCATGGCTTACGTCGTCAGAGCTCAGAGTGGCCAGTCCCCAGTACAGCTCTGAACTCGGATCATCAGAGCAGCTGATAGAAACGTCTGTCCTTCCTTTCTATCCAGGCTTTCCTAGAGGTGACTCAGGCATTTTGAGCCATGTGCTTTCCCTCTCGTTTGCCTGCAGTGCCTACATGGCTTGAGGCTCAAACCAAAATGCTTCAGAGTTTGAAACTAGGTTCAACAAGCAAGTTTACTGGCCCTCGCAGGAGCAATCTTAGCTGGATATGCTGGGGGATGAAGAAGTCCTGCTGCAGGTAGAATGGGGGGATGTCTTCTGACTGTCTCACCCAGTGTTGCTAAAATGAGTCTCAAAATGTCAGGGCTGCATCTCCCACTGCCAGGGACGTCAGTTCTGCTCCTGTCCCCGCTTGCCTGGGAGCAGTGGTAGGTAACAGCGTAAGCTCCCCAAAAGGATGCTGCTCCTGTGCCCCTTTTTGTGCTCTTTTAAATGAGGACTTCAGACAGAGCAATCCAGGGTCACCTGGGCGTGAATTAGAAGGGAGGCTACGTCAACAGGTTCACTAACAGAGTTTTAGCTATAAAAGGACAGATCTTTAGACATTAGAGGAACTAATTAATGAGATTAGTTGCTTGTAAGAGTGCAGGAGGAGCTGTTGGATTAGTTTCTTTTATGTTAAAGGTAGGAGAATGTCTGAAGTTTGCATCCTGAACGAGAGAGGAGCATTTGTCTGAGACGTTACAGACCTGAGTGAATTAATGACTTGAGGAAGAGTGTGAGGGCCAGCAAGGAATGGCTGAAATGTCTGTCAGGCAAAGAAATGTCCTGAAGGATTACAGAGAGATTCATATGGTGCGTTAGGCTGCTGAGCATCACAGCCTATATTGAGACAAGCAACAAATGTTTGTCTGATCAAGTAAAGAAAAACAAAAATGAGAAGAGATGACCTTCAAACTCCTGACTGAGCCTAGGGACAAATCCAGGACAGAGACACAGAAATGTGAAGCAGCTGAAGTGACACCACAACTCAAAGGCCATCTCCCAAAAGACCAGAGGAGCTGACACACATAGCTGAGAGCAACAGCAAGGTTCATTACTGTGTTTTCCAAGCTGAGAGTGGTCCCTGCAACTAGTGACCAGGACAGACACATGGAGAGGGAAGCAGTGATCCAGGCAGCCAGCCCTGTGGTTGCACAGGAATGTACGTTGTGACAGTCTGGAGGACACATGCACCTGAAGCACTGTGTGTGTGTAAGCAAAAAAAAAAAAGGGAATAAAATGGGAGAAGGGGTATCCAAGTAAATTGTTTCTGCCTGATCTGGAATCTTTATTTGATGAGATAAAAATGGGGTTTTCTGCCTTGATGTAAACCTGAGCAAAGCATTTGAATTTCACGTGAGGAAAATGTTAAACCAGAGGAAGTGGTGATATTAAAGAAGGGTGTATCTTATTGGGAGAGAACTACAGATTGTGCTGAAGGCAGGACTGACAGTTTGGAGCAGGTTACCGGTGGGATTCTTGGCACTTACTTAATATTAACACTAATGCTATTGACACAAAGATATTAAAGTGTGCTTAGCAAAACTTGCTGATGAGCAAACGATTGGGATCTTTTGTCCACACAGAGGAGGAGCTGCAAGAGAGAGAAGAATTACATGGCTGCAGAACTACGTAGTGAGAACTGAATGAGGTGGTAGTATAAAATGAAGGGTGTACATTTAGATGCAGTAATGAGAACTTGGAGTTAAGTCCTCATCTGAAATTTCTCTGTGCAGTTCCAGTCTTGTTCAACAATGATGAATTCATACTGAAGCAGAGGCAGATTTTTAGTTGTAAGATCAGGGGAGTAGAGAAGATCCTCTGTGAGAGGAGCTGCCTAGTTTGGGCAAGTGAAATGAAGACTGAGAGGGAATATGACTGTGCTTTTGTAAAGAAATTGGAGAGGAAGGGTAGAGTAAGCACCTCAGAGAGTTTAGAAGGCTTTTTAAGCTAAGAGATGATGTTGGCACATGAACGAATGGGTATACACTGGCCATGAATAAATTTAAGCTGAAAATTAGAAGAATCAGCAGGGGAATGAGACTCTGGAAGAGCTTTCCAACTAGGGGAGAGGGAGCAAAAGTGTAACTAGTTTTAGGACAGATTTTAATAATTTTATTAATGGGACTGTGTAGTATAGTGCTTATGACAGCAGGGAACTGGGCTGGTGACCTGCAGAGTTTCTTGCCAGTCCTACGCTGCAACTGCTGAGGAACAGAGTCTGCAGAGGGGAGGTCAGCCTGTATTTGTCAGCGAGCTTTCCCTTGTAGGAGCCCGGCAGGTATTGTACTGGCGTACGAGAGCTTTTCCAAGCTGCAGTGATTGCATCTTGCCTAAGAGCTGTCTCATGTGGCCTCGTCATAGAAACAATCATTGAATTAATAGGATGCTTATTTAAATAATGAGTCTTTTTTCTTTCCCCTATCTGTCTCTGTCTTTTGATGACAAGCAGAAAAACTGGGGAGACAAAGGAAAAGTATTTGCTAAAAGTATTAAATGAAATATTGTTTTGAACCCTGTCTTTAAGTCTATTTTTGTTTTCTTTGGGAAAAAAAAATGTGGTTTTTTGCTTGTCAGTTGCTTCCAAGAGCTAGACTTGATGGAAGAACCCACCAGGGTAGTTTTCAAGGTGACACATCAGATCTACCTGGCACATGTTTAGATGTTCTAGTAACTAAAGCCACAGAGCACCTCCCAGTTAATCGGATTAGTGGAAGCAGTGGATATGGATTTACTGCAGTACTGTGATACTCTTCCTGCTTCTCTGTTCTGATCCAGGAGTTTGTAGGAAACTTTTACAAACAGGTTCTTGTCTCTTTCTTCCTTGCAGATCATTTTTGATTGCTGTGAAGGTGATTCTCGGAGGGAAGCTATCAACAAACTGCTCAGGAAAGTGGATGAAGAGAAAACCCTGAAAGCAGAAAGTTTGGTCAAGCTTCTGGGGGCTGTGAAAGCATCGTTCCCTCGTCTCCACCTTCTGCTAGACAACTTGGTGGCAACAGCAAATGTCTCTGATAGCAAAGGTGTGGGCATATTTGTCTGGACTTCAGCATGCTCTTATAATCTTACTGTCATGTAAGAGAATGGTACGTCCACTTTATTCAAACCACAATGGTCTGGGAGCACTGGGCTAGGAGGAGTTTGCCAGCAAGAAGACCCCTGCTTTGCCATGAAATGAGCAGTGTGGGACAGAAGCCTGTTGGGCTTCTCTGAGCTTGACACTGACAGGATAGAAACTAGGAGGTTACCTGGCAAACCAGAAAACTGTTCCCTCCAATGTCAAATTATTGTTTGGGTTTGAGTGACTTAAAAGCAGCAGCAGCAGCAGCATGTGTCTTCATAATAAACAGAACAATTTTCACGTAATAAATGCTTCGTGGATGAAGGCATCTTTACAAACTCTGGTCCACTGGTGACTTTAACTTATGTTACTTGCTGGCTTTGAAAGCAAATGCCTAAAACCTCCCCAGAGTCACAGACATCTTGACATTAAATATAGACAATGTCTTAGCTGGCTGCTGGCCTCTGTGAAGTCCTTGCGATTGAGGGAGATTGTGGGGACAATCTGTTGGGCTGTGCTTCTGTCCTTGTTCCAGGTAGCATTTCTGCACATCGTGGTCTCCTGTGTGGAGCAGAGTGTGCTGATGGGAGTCCCACACTTAGTGTCCCCACTAGACACCACTATGTTGGACAGATAGTACTCTCCTTTTTGTTTTGGTTGGGTTTTATTCTTTGTTGCCTGCCTCTGGTGATTCAGGGACTCATGAGTCCTCATCTTTTGGCTGGTGGGACAGCCTTCCAAGCTTGAGTGGGTTTAGGCACACCCCTGAGCAATTCAGAGAGAGAGGCAAATTTCCTCAGCTCTGAAGTCGCATAAAAATTAAAAACTAAATTAACATGCAGTGAAATGTAAATGAGTGTTTAATAGAAAGCAAAACTGTGCTCATAGTGCTGATAATTTCCTCTGTAGCAAACACTCCCGACAGGCAGTTGCTTTGTCATTTGTTAAGCACGATTGCTTTCTTGAAACACTAGACTCCCAACATGGTTAATTACCTAGTGGTAATACCCATTCCGAGGAGGAGCATTCCTTAATTACATAGAGCTGAATCTCCTCAAATTGCAGCTTGGAACAGAAGCACAAATATTTCTTATTGTGGAAATAAAGAGGGAAGGAATGGTCTGAGGCCCTGATGGCAGCCTTTGATGTCCAGCACTGTCCTGCCAGCAGCAAGGAGGAGGTCTCGTAGAGCGGTGCAGGGCAGGCTCTGCTTATGGAGCTCACCTTGGTACGGCAGCAAAGCTGAGAGTGCATTCGTAACGACTCCACTCTGCGAAATAAAATCAGAAACATTCCAGTGGGAGAGGGGGAAAGATGCTTTTATTTGTAAACCATCTGCGTGGGGCACATCCAAGGCATCCCTCAAACCGTGGAGCTCAAGTGCTTAATGAAGTTCCCTTGGCTTTCCCAGGGAGGAGGCTCATGTCTCCAAAAAGCCTTTGTCCAGGGAGTTTTTCATATTAACTCAAGATCATTCAGTGATCATTCCCAAAGCCTGCCATTGCCTCCTTCACCATCCTGGAGAGCTTTCTCTTCCTACCTAGCACTGTATGGCTTCTAGGTCCCAGAGGCTGGATATTTTGGTTCCACCACCCCCCAAGCTGCATGTATTTAGCTGCTTCTCTCCTGCTGTGGAATATTAGATTGTTCTGTTTGGTACCAAACCAAAATGATTAAAAGACCTGAGCAAACAAACAGAAAAACCCACACAGATGTCTTGGATGAACTACAAGGTTTTTGTTTTGTTTTCTTCCACAAAAGCATAACTGTATATCTTCTCCAATTGAGTAACTTTAACAGTGAAAAAAAGTCCTTTTCAGATCCATCTATTTGGCAATTTCCACTTTTATTTATTAATTAATCTGGTGGCAAGTACAATCATATATTACTTTTTGTTACACAGTGTATCTTGCCTGATTCTCTTCATTATCCTGAACCTTTATTGGATTAGTCCAGTGTGTTCTGATACTGGGCTGTCTTTAAAGGGTTATGGTGTTACTTTAGAGCCAGCACTTCTCAGATTCATCAGGGCATACCTCAGCAGACCCAACTCGGAATTACATGTGGGAGGTGGAAGGAATGATGTTAAAGTTGCAGTTTGGTTTTGTTTGTTTGGGTGTTTTTAATTTTTTGGGGTTTTTTGTGGTGTAAGGAGAGAAGGGGGTGTTACTGCCACGTTGCAATCACAAGTCTGGTTCGTGTTCCCTTAATGCTTTCACAAAGAACAACTCAGCCTGCTAAATTCTTGATTCCCTTGGACTATCTGGGTGGTTGTGAAGTGTTGGTGTTTGATAGTCATACACCATGGAGATGGAGGATGTTGCAGGCCTCCTTCTCAGTGGAGTGGATCAACGACTCTCACTTACAGACCTTTTTCAGTGAAGCTACAATTTAGAGTCAGTAATGGGGTCTCCTTGATTCCAGGACATTTAGAAGAGGCTGATGAACATCTCGAGGTGTTGTCTTCGCAGACAAGGCCATGTGTTTACCTGCTGAACGGGGCTGAAAACTGAGACTTTTTTTTCTTCAGAGCAGTACTGAGAGTCAGAAAGCATTTGGGTGCCAGAGATGTATTTCTGTAGGCATGTATGGGCAGAGGATATTCTGTGATCTCTTTGCTTTGGAGAAGTTTTGATTTGTCGTGTTTATCCTCTGCTTGAAGGTGAATCCAGATGTACTGTGTGCAAGGCCCTAAGCATTAGTGACCCAGGGAGAACTGGCTGCCTTGGCTTTTTTGGTCTCATAGCTCTGAAGCCTTCTGGGAAGATGCTGCAAGCTGAGCTGTTCTTATTTTTATTCACTTGCATTCAGCCAAATGGAGCCCAGAGGATTATGGAGCCAAACTGTTGAGACAATACCGAGAACGCCTGGTGGAACTCCTCACAGACACCCAGATGCTGCTTCAGGGCATCTCTGCTGCACAGAGCCTGGCTTCTGCAGAGAGAGAGGTAAGCAGTTTCCTGCACGGGTGCAAGCAGATACCGACCTTTAATCCCCATCTAGGATCCCTATCAAGTCCTGAGGACTTGATTTACTACCAGTCATGGCTTGGCTTGGGGCAGTCCTCCAGCAGGACTCGATCTAATGATTCCTTAGTATCCCATAGTGGGACTGAAGCAGGTAACTTACACAAAGCTTAAGGCTGGCAAGGAAGTGTGGTTGATTTGATCACCTTTTGGAGAAGTGCTCAGCTTTGGAGCAAGTTGATGTAAAAGCTGACGTGTTTGGGTGAAGAGATGGACTTCCAAGTGGTCACCACTTGAGTCATACTGTTAGCCTGGTCTTCAGCAGGGTGGGAGCAAGGGAAAGCTGGGTCTGGGGTGAGCCATGGTTGTGTCTAAGAATGACACGGGGTTGTGTCTAAGAATGACACCTTGTTAGTGCCTTGCTATGGGTCTTTCCAAGGTGATGGAGCAAGTTGTGAAGTGTGAGGCCGGCGGTTTCTCCGCCTTGGTGTCAGCAGTGCTGGAGGAGCGGTCTTTGTCGGTCTCTGCTGTTTGGCAACTGCTGCTGGCTGTGCGGGAGCCTGCACCACTGAACCTGCTCATGGAGGAGATCCAGAAACAACCCGGCGCAGAGTTTTTCTTTCAAGCAGGTAATGGCCTTGGTCTCCCTTCCCATGCTCTCCCTGAGCTTCTTGGGCTGCTGGCAGGAGTTGCTTTCTAACTCTTCACCCTCTCCCTGTCTGGGAGCCTCTTTTCTTTCAATGAGTCTCAATACCCGTGCCCTCGGTGAAACAGTTGATTGGCTGGAAAAGCACTTTGGTCTGCAAATGGACAGCTTGGCTTGTGCCTTTAGGTTTTGTAATGAGCAAACCTTTTGAGAGCTGGCCACCATCCTGCACTATTAACTGGGCCCATCAGACTGAAAGCATGGGTTTCAGTGTGCAGCCACCAGCCTGTCCTCCCCAGAGCATTGGCCTCTGGCTTTAAGTTTTCCTACTTTAAAACCTAAACTCTGGGGTTTTTTTCCCCAAAAATCTTTGCCAAAAATTTCCCAAAAGAATGAGGAGTGCTCAAGCTGGTGGCCTTGTGGGGCAGGAGAGGTTGGCCATGCAGAACCCAGCTGCGTGTGCTGGCCTTGTGAGCACAAAGCCAAGGTTCACCTGCCTGCATTCAGATGCCTGTGACCAAGCTCCTCTTCTCCATCCTCTCTGTGCTCCACCCAAAGAAACCAGCACTTCTGGAGCATAATGCATCCAGCTGCTTTTTATGTGGCTGTCTTTGGATGAGGCAAAGTGTGCCTAGAAATGCCTGATTCTTTGCACAAGTCAGAATGGGATGTCTGTTGTTGGAAGAGAGAAGGAATTCTGAATCTTGGGAGAACACACCTGTCTTTTGAGGTTGTCACTCTCTTTCAGCAAGATGCTTTGAAAAACCTGATCTTCTCACACGTAGTTGGACAGGCAATGAGAGGTGAGGTCTGCTGAGGTTTTATGCCAGATGTCAGTGCTGCAGTTAGTGTAACCAAAGCTTGCCTGTAGTTGCTCACTGTTTTCTGTGCCCTAAAGAAGTCACTTCTCCTGTCAACAGCTCAGGTTCAGGAGTGGGCTGGACAAAGCTATGAGAAGCTAAAGCTTCTCTTGGTTCTCCCTGGGTTTTGTGTTTTTAAATACCCTTGCTTTTTATTTTCTTCTTCAGTGTCCAGCAACGAGATCACAGCCATTGAGATCATCCTGCGGCACAGCAAGCTGATCTCGGAAGCTATCCAGCAGAGAGCAGACCTGGAGGGCTTGGCTCCAGGAGAGGCAGGACTCACAGAAGCAGTAAAAGAGGTGAGACGGGAGGATGCTCTTTGAGCCAGTGTGGTTTGGGGCTCAAAGGGTGGACAGGCCATAGATTGTCCCTTGAAATCAAGGGACATTACTTAGGCTGGGGGAGCCATCGATTTGGAGGTGATCCTCTGCTGAAGTGAGAGTGTGTGGAGTGTTTGATAGAAACTCTGCAGGAGTTTTTAGACAAAAGAAATTACCAATGAGATTCTCAATTTGTGAAAATGTGGATATTCAAACGCAGTAAAACTGTGCAAGGGTGCTGAAGTCCTGGAGAAAGCAGAGCTGCCAAGGAGTGGGTTTCCATTTCAGTTGATTGTCCCAGGACATGTGAGAATGACCCCTAGAAAAGGCACTGAGGATGCCATGATTGTGTAGTGTTCCAGAGTGCTTTGCCTGCTTTTCCTCTGACAAGGACAAAGGGCTGGCCTTTCCCACCACGCAGCCTGTGGTTGCTTATTCCTGCTGTGGTTAGCTGCTGTTGGGGATCTGGAAGGGTGAGGTACGTGTGGTGTGCACAGATCCTCACCTTGGTGGTTCTTGCTGTGCCTGTCTGAAGCAGGTTTGGATTTGGAAGGGAGAGAAAAGCCCAGAGCTGTGAATCAAAGACAGGTTTATGACTTGGGTAAGCTTGTGATGCTGTAAGGAATCAAGGGACTGCTCTTTCCTTGGAAAGGTGGTTTTAAGTGAGCTAATCCAAACCAGAAAGTCTGACAATTTGTTTTAAGTTGTTTTTTTTTTTTGTTTAATCCTGAAATTCTCTCAGCTTGCACACATTCCTTAGTGCAGGGGCAAAGACCCCTGTGGAAAGGGATTTTTTTTTTTTTTTTTTTTTTTCCTGGTTTCTCAAAGCAAGTTCCCCACAGTAGAGATGAAACAAAGCGGATGTGCCCTCGCTCTCAGACTATCCTGACCTTTCACAGCCCAAAATCTCTGTCATGTGATGTTTTCTTCTTCTTACTTCTCCAGCTACTGAGCATTTCTGCTCAAAAGGAAAGTTTAGAGGCCTCCTTGAAAGCAGCTCTGAGCACAGCTCAGGAGAAGTCTGTCCCAGCCATCAAGATCTGTCAACTGCTGTGTAATGTCCATGAGTCCTTTCCGGACCTGCAGCCAGTGATGCAGGAGCTGGGACATATGGGTAAGAAAAACACAGGCTTTCATCCTTCTGTGATCTTTTACACATGGTTATGGGTGTCTTGTGCAGTTTGGTAGAAGAACTCAGGGTCCTGGTGGCCCGAAATCATTTCACAGAACTACAGCTGGGCAGATGTCAGGGTTGTATTTGCAGGAGGATTCACAGGGATCCAAGTGCTGGATTATGTCTTTCTCCATCTGGTAAAATTCACCATGTTTTGTATGTTACAAGGGTTGTGGAAACTGTAACTGTATTCCTTAACTGTGTGTGCATTTCTCCACCCCAGCCCTTGCTGTGGTGCAGTTCATAGTCCCGCTGTATTTTATGAGTGAATTTTCTTACAGTGCCTTCATTTGGCTTTGCTATGTGTACACTTTACAGAGCAACTGATCCCCTGGGAGGGTCCCACAGCAGCAGGGGAATGTTACATACTGTACTAGCGTGGTGAAAGGATGAACGAAACACATGCAGGTATTTAGTGGTCTCCAGAAATGACTGCACAGCCATAACCATGGGTGAGACCCTGCCTGGAGCTGTGGGATGCCTTCCTGCTGAGCCAAATTGCATCTCTGTATCCATCATTTGAAGGCAGAATGCTTAACAGAATTTGGTGCTTTAAAGAAAAAGGTAACAGAGGGCCATGAAGCTAACTGCAAGTTTTCATTCTCTTGAAAAAGACATCAGTGTGATTGCTTATTCTGTTTGCTCACACAGATTTTCATGGCGAAGTGTTTCCCAGCACATCCAGGCTCTCTGGACTGTAGAGGCCACTGGCATGTACAGTGTGGTTTTGGTCTGGGCACAGGCGCTGGTTCAGCTCAACCCATCTCTATTCACTCACAGTGCCAGAGCTGCTTATCCTACAGCTCAGTGTGGGAACACGCGCAGATTGCTAGGGAGACTAAGCAGCTTGTTATTGATATCTCATCCTTTTGTCACGAGAAGAACGTTTAATTGCTTTGTCTGAAGATTTGGGTCAAGACCACAGCTGATCTTTATGAATGAGCACAAGCTTTGTGGCTTAGACACTCACCATGATTTTGTGTTTGACAGTGATGGGTGAAGCCAACATTCCCAATGTGCTGGCAAGGGGCAGAGATTGACCTGCCCTTAGGTCACTCTGCATCCTAGGTTCGTTAGCTTGGTGAATTCTTGAGCAATGAGGAAATGTTGTTGGGGTGGTAGATGGGACTGGGTGACTGGGAGCAGTGAATGTGTAGAAGGAACTGAGGATCTGCATTACTGGAGGGCTTGGAGGGTGATAGCACATGCTCTGCTCCCCTTTTTTGACTCAGTGGCCTTAGTAGTCTTGCTGAGAGATGTCCTATGCTTTAGATCCAGTATTCATGCCCAGTTCAGATCTTGGTCCTCTCCTCTAATTCCATCAAGAGCTGCCACTGACCCAGTTGGCTTTTTCACCCAGTCACGGCTCTGATGAGGATTCCCAGAGAAAAGGCGATTCCTTCTTATCTGTTGTTCCTTCTTCTTCTCCTCCTGATGCTGCGGGCACTTGTGCCACTCCCCTTGCCCTGTCTGACCATGGGATGTGCCAACACTGATGCCCTGGCGCCTCTAGAGGAGTAAGCCAACAACAATTGCATGTGCCTGTGAATGTGCAGCGCACCTTAGCTCCTGGACACCTTGCAGTGCTTACCAGCGAGGGACTTGGGGAGTTGGCTAAATTGTTCTGGCAGATGCCTGCTTCTCTGGCACTGATATCAAAGAGAGCAGACTGCTGTTACTAAGTGTCTTTGCAGGGCTTCAAGCCAAGGTTGAGATGAAATCAAGCAAGGAGCAACATCAAAAACAAGAGCCTTGGAAAAATGTTTTTTGCTTGGCAAAAGCATATATTCTGTGTCCGGAGTATCCAGAGGATTGCCAGTTACCAGCCCCTTTCTGGCATCCTACAGATCTTTACACTGAACTTTGACATCTTAATTCCTAGGCAGGTCTCCTCAGCTCTGATATCACTGCTCACCAGTCTGTTGCAAGTGGCTTTATGGATCAGTAGCTGTGTGGCTCTTGGCTTGAGATATGAATGATAACTGCGGGCCTCATCTTTGAGGGATATGAGCTGCCACTTGAAAGAGAGATCTTACATTTCTGAAGAAAGTATGTGCCATGTAGAGATGTGTACAGTTTGCATTTCCACTTGAAAGCAACAGGTTTTGTATCTCTACTGAGAAAAAAAATAAAATTCTGATACTTAATGTAGGTGAACTGAAGCACTTGGAAAGCACTGGGCATCACTGTGGAGGAAACTGCCTGCATCCACCCCCAACCACCCTTGGCATCAACCACCAACCTCGGGTTGGTTTCTTTGGAGATGCAACATAAAATCTGTCAGCTTCTTCTCCTTGGGGCCCTTCTGTAGTCGGAACACTTTCACTATTGGCAGCTGGTGCTTGCAAGGATGAGGTTTGACTCTTGCAGACAACTCCATAACCTCCTCTCTAGCCAGCTGCTTTCCAGGTGTCTGTACAGTAACTTCTTGGGACATCAAGATACACCTTGCTTTCAGATCTCAGAAACAAGTCCGGAGCTTCAGCTTTTCCTCTGCAGAGTCTTGTGTTTGAAGTAGACAGTTAGCTTCTAACCTAGACCTGAGGCAGCTCCTGGCATTGTTAATCTGTAGGGTCTGCAAGCAAAATGCCTTTTTCCCCTATAAAGATTCTGTGTTAGAAGCCACCATGTGTGTCAACAACCATTGGAATGATGTTCAAGATGTAAAGGGATAGGTGGAATTTTCTTCCTGCTTAAGCTGAAGAAGTGGGATTTGGGATGGACACACATGAAGAGCGAGACCACACATGAAGAGAGAGCCAGAGGAGACCTTCTGGCTCTGACAGCTCCTGACAGGAGGTTGGAGCCAGGGGGGTTGGGCTCTGCTCCCAAGGAACAAGGGACAGGACAAGAGCAATGGGCCTCAAGTTGCATCAGGGAAGGTTTAGGTAGGACATTAGGATAAAAATTCTTTCCCAAACGGATTGTCAAGCCCTGGCCCAGGCTGCCCAGGGAAGTGGGGGAGCCACCACCCCTGAACTATTTAAAAGACATGTCGATGTGGTGCCAAGGGACATGGTTCAGTGGTGCCCTGGCAGTGCTGGGGGAGCAGTAGGACTCTGTGATCCTAAGGGCCTTTCCAACACAACAATTGGATGAGTTGCAGGAGGATAGAGCAACCACCAGGACTACAGACTGGGCAGACCTCTTGCAAAAGAGAACTCGGTCTGAAATATGCCATTATAAATAGCAGGGGTTTTTTTCAGTGCTGAATGTTTTTGCCACCAGAGAATGGAAACTGACACAAAGTCCAGAGTCCTGGAGAACCCTACAGGCAGGAATTCATGTCTGGGACCTTTCTGGTGTATATTTTCCCTTCAGATCTGGCCCCGGAGGTTCAGCCAGGGGCATTGCCATGGCACGATAAGTTCCTGCCTCGGAAACTTGATATGCAGTCACTTCTTCAGGCTGGTCTTATTTCTCATGAGAGCACTTGGGTTCACCTCCAAGCTTCCTGCATCTCCAAGGATGAAAGCTGACTGGGTAACTCCTGTTGCTCTGACTAGGTATGAAATGTTGTCTTCACCCATAGGAGGGCTTCTGGGGAGACATCCTGGCTGCCAAGTGGAAAAGAATCTGTCCCAACATAGCAGTGCTGTGTGTCCCCTCTTCTGTCCAGGCAGCAGCCAACCTGCGGTACTTGATCCTGTTAAAGAAACCTGCATGCTCAGCCACCTGACACCTTACTGTCACACCAGCTTTGTGCCACATCCTCCATTCTCCCTTCTCATGGTAGCCAGGCTTTGAGGGCCTTTGGAGGGTATATTCCACCGTCAGGCAAGGCTCCTCCTGCCATCCAGGATGCATATATTGCACTGGCACGAGGCTGCAGGGTGCAGGTACCTAGGCATTGATTCCATGTGATTTGCTTCAGCTTGCTTTCAGAACTGTTCTCCAGGAGTAGTAGCATCTCTTTGAAGGTAGAGAGCTGTTCTTGGGACCCCTTTATGCTTTTCCCCATGAAGATGGACTGAAGTTATGAGCTCTCCCTGCCTTTATACCATTACAGCCCTGTGCTGTTTTCTAGGCTAAAGGTTTGTTATCCTGAATAACATTTTCACAGGCATAAGAGCAGTAGGACCATGAGCCAGCTCTTGGATCACTGGAGTCTGTGTCAAAACTCCACTTCATCCACCTCAGGTTACACCCCTGCTGCCATGGTCCTCCTTCTAGGCATTTCCAGGCCTGTTTTCCTTAGTGCTCTTTTATCCAGCCACATGCAATCTGCCCAGCAAGATAAATTTCTGATGCTCATCATCTCGGGGAGGTGTAAAGATACTTTTTCACTTGGGTCAGAAAAACTGATGGTGTTAGTTTTAAGGATGTGGGAAGAGACCTTAGAGGTGAAAGACTTGTATAAAATCATAGAATACCAGGAACTGCTATCTTGGCAGAGTAGGACAAACTGGAAAGCAGTCTTCCAGTCTGTTGTTCTGCTTTGATGTATTCAGAGTTGGTAGATCACCACTTGACATCTTAAGATTTCCAAATCTGTTGGAGTATGTCACCTTGTTTCTAGTTCGTTGGAGATTCAGGGCAGTATCACTGTGCAGGGAGGACACTTTGCTGGGCTCTTCCCGTAGTAAGGAAGGCAGAAATGAGGTTTTGCAAGCACAGGCTGAGTTTCCTGCGCATTGGCGAAAGGAGAAGCCTCTGCTGGTTTCCATGACCACACAGTTGCATGGTTCTCATTATAGTAAAGAAGCCAAATATATCTGTTTGTATTTTGATTTCTTCCATACGTACATTCCCTGTGGCTCTTTTCTGTAGATTGAGATCCTAGGTGAATTTTCCAGCTTGTGCTTTTTGAGAGGATGGTGTTACAGGGACTCAGAAAAGCATTAAGCTTTATAAGAAATGAATGTAATGAGCGATTTAAAATACCTCAGGGCCCTAACCAGAAGACTCAAAAGGGTTGTAGCAAGATTATCTGTTCCCTTTCGGAGAGTTTGTGTTTGGGAAATGTTCCTGAGAGTTCTGCTCATTAATGGCTGGATATCCACTCTGAACAGCAGACTTAGTATCGTACCTGAGGCTTAGATCTTCAAACATTTAAGCGTGGCTGTAACTTCACGTGTCTGAGCAGGAGGCAGATGTTTGGAAGCAACAGTTGTTCCTGTTTGAGGAGCAGGCTCTTTGGAATATCTCACCTTGGCTCTTGCCATGTCATACAGCCCCTGCTATGTGTGGGTGGAGAAATTCAAGAACCACTCTTTCATTTATCCTACCACATGTGACCACAAACACTTTTGGGCAGAGCCATGTGCCACCATTGTGATGGCACAGCATCTCCCTGGGTGCCTGTTATTGCCGTGCACAGAAAACTGTAGGAGCCTCCAGGAGATGGGAGGCGGAGGGGCTGGTGCCCAGTCCTGCTGGTCACTACTAAAACAAAAATTGCTATTTCTGCAGGTTTCTTGACTGAGGGAAGCGGGGAGAAACCTGGGATCAAGAAGTGGAAGGTGAACAGTGAATCACAGGTTGAAGCTCTGGACAAAGATGAGGACAAGATGAGAGGTGCCAGCACCAAGAAACCGAAGAAACCCCGAGGAAAAGTTTCTTCCAAGAAGAGTTTTGTCTGCAAAGCCTGCGATAAGACCTTCCGCTTCTGCTGCCGCCTGAAGGTGCACATGAAACGTTGTCGAGTGGCCAGAGGAAGGCAAATCCAGTGTAAACAGTGCAGCGAGGTCAGAACAACAAAGAAGGAGCTGGAGAAGCATCAGCTGGAGGTCCATGGGGTGGTGGGATCGGCCAAGAAGAAGAAGAAGCGGCTCCCTGTGGTGTGTGACATCTGTGGCCGAGAGTTTGCTCATGCCTCAGGTAAGGTTGATGGGAGCAGGGCTGTTTGGACAGAAGTCTGGACAAGGTAATAAAATAACAGTGTGAAATCTCCTCCTCCTCCTCCCTGCAGCTCTGTAAGCACCATGTGTGAGAAATGCAGCTCAGCTCATTTCTCCTGCCCCACTGAGCACAACTGCTTTCTGATTAGTTCTTTCCTAATTGGTTTTCCACATGGCTCATCAAGGAAAAGTGGGGCTACTGGCAAATTAAAAAACCTCCAAAAATAATCAGGCTGTTCCAGTTCTGCAGCTGGTTTAGCAGGATGAGCAAGAGGAGCTGAGTCTCTTTGCCCTCCCTGTGGCAGCTCACGATATCCTTATAGACCTCCAGGCTGCAGAACGCTGGTGGACCCCTGGTGTCATGGGTGGGCTGGTGAACCTCCAGGCTGGGTGAAGAGGTGCCTCTGCAGCAGGGTCAGCAGGGCTGGCACTGTGTCCAGCCAATGCCACCTCAGTGTCCTTCCTGCCTCCCCAGGGATGCAGTACCACAAGCTGACAGAGCACTATGATGAGAAGCCCTTCTCCTGTGAGGAGTGTGGGGCCAAGTTTGCAGCCAACTCCACGCTGAAGAACCACCTGCGGCTGCACACAGGAGACCGGCCCTTCATGTGCAAGCACTGCCCGATGGCCTTCATGCAGGCCTCAGCCCTGGCCTACCACACCAAGAAGAAGCACGCTGAGGGTGAGCCTTCCCCTTGGGAGTCTGGCCATGGGCTTAGCTTGCTCCATCCACCTCTCTGTGCCCTGTTCTTCTGTGCCTCCTAACCAGTTTGCCATCCTTTGGGGAAGCCCTGGGCCACGGGCTGCTCCCAAATCTCCTTCACCCACACGGTTTCCCTTGAAGTTCCCCGCTCTCCCTTCCCCATCCCCTTCTCTGGGTCCTCCAATTAGCGACCCAGTTAGCAGTTTGCTCTCCATTAAGGGATCTTCCTGTGCCTGCCTTGGTAGCCCCTTTCTGTGCCTTCACATCTAGACTCCTCTGATGTGTCGTCCTCCCTCTGGGTAACCTGCTTCCTCCCGTCCCTCCCTCTGGCTGAATTTCACATAGCTTTTCATGTCAGTGCTGCTCCTGCCCCTGCCCTCAGCCCCTGTCTTAGGCTGTCTCTTCCACCTCATGGGCAGGGAGGATGCATCTCTGCATGAGAAATAAACACGGGCGGGTGTGTTTCCCACTGTTGCACGATTGCATTTGAGCAATTGATTTTGCACATGAGACACTCAAGTGTGTAGCACCTCTGGATACTCAAGGTCTGCTCCCTGTGCAGCTGTGGTTTTCTCCAACACCTGTAGGAACCCTTTTGACGCTGCGCTGCTCTGGCTACCCCAAAGCTACCCTGTGCTCTGGCCTGTCCAGTTTACAGTCTCTTTCCTCTGCCTTTGCCGTTAGGCCTAGCGCAGATGGCTCATGTCCCGTTAGTTGCCGGCTCTCACCCTGGGTGTCGCTGCAGGGAAGATGTACACCTGCCAGTACTGCGACGCCGTGTTCGCCCAGTCCATCGAGCTGTCGCGTCACATCCGGACTCACACGGGGGACAAGCCGTACGTCTGCCGGGAGTGCGGGAAGGGCTTTCGCCAGGCCAACGGGCTCTCCGTCCACCTCCGGACCTTCCACAGTGAGTGTGGCCAGCTGCCTCCCTGGCTTGGGCAGCCCAGTCTAGGAGACACGGCCTCTGTGGGGTTGTGGCAGACCTGTCTGTGCCAGCAGAAGCTTGTGCGAATGCTACAGGTGCCTGCAGGCCAGCTGGGTGTCTTGCGATGGGCTTTTTCCCTCCCAAGAAAACCAAGACTTCAGTGGTTGGCTGCTATGAGTAGGGTTATCCCAAAGGAGATGGCAGGGGTGGCTTCCAGCAAACTGTAAGCTGCTGGCGACCCGCCGCAGGAGGCTGTAGGTGAGCAGGAGCAGCAACATCTGTATGCAAATCCACTAGCACTCCAGTGCTAGTTTTCATCTGAGAAGTAACAAGCGGTTTTTTCCCTTTTCTTTCCTCTCTCTGTGAATTGTCCTCTTAACTCTGTTGGTTTTTTATTTTACTTCTTTCCCCCTTGTTGTTTTTGTTGCATTTCTGGGCAGCAGACTTCAAAGATCCCTACGACTGCAAGAAGTGTCGGATGAGCTTTACCAGCCTGCAGGAGCACCGCAAGCATATCCACAAAGCCCATTCCCGGGCATACCACCCCTGCCCCACCTGCTCTAAAGTCTTCAGTGCCCCATCCCTCCTGGAGCGTCACATGGTGACCCACGTTGGGGGAAAGCCCTTTAGCTGTGACATCTGTGACAAAGCTTACCAGGTGAGCTGGGGCAGCAAGGATTTGGTCTCATGCGCCAAAGGTTGCTGTTGTCCTGCCCCGCACCAGGGTGTCTGTCCTGGCCATGTGCACTGAGTAGAGCAGTTTGTGGTCAGTGGAAGGTAAAACTGCAAAGGAGACAGAATCTGTAGGGAAAAGGCAGGTCCGTGGAGGGAGGTGGGCTGTGACTGCAAACTGCTACATACCTGCCCATGAGGGCCCTCAGGATCCTCTCTCACCTAAGTTTCTATCTGCTGAGAAGTGTAGGAATAAAAATACTCGTGTTGCAAATGGCATACTGCAGTGGGAGTGTGTGTGGGAGCACATTCCTACAAGGGAAATAAAATTCCCACCAGAGACCTGCAGGAAGCGAGATGAGGATGGGGGATTTGGCAGTGTTCAGCAATCCAGGGGCAGTGGAGAAACAGAAGCGAAGTGTTAGTGAGCTGTCCTGTGGGACAACCCCACTGGTACTGTTGCTTTCTACACAGTTTCTTGCTGTCATGATGCCCCTGGAACAGCTTTGGATTGTAACTATGATTTGATCCCTATCATTGCAGCAATTGTCAGGCTTATGGTATCACAACCGGACCCACCACCCTGATGTCTTTGCAGCTCAGAATCACCGCTCCTCCAAGTTCTCCTCCCTGCAGTGCAGCTCCTGTGACAAAACCTTCTACAGCACTGCTGCTCACCAAAAGCATGTCAAGGCTGAGCACAAAGGTAACGGCCCATTTGTTATCAAGCATCTGGCTGGGGGAGGCCGTATTAAAAGCCATTTGGCAAGTGGGCAAGCTGAAGCAATGCTGTGAGGGCAGAGTGCACTGGCAGACCAGACTACTGTGGAAGGTGGATCCCCGGGACTGAACGTAGGATAGGAGAGCAGGAGAGGAGATGGATCAGGAGATGTTGGAGGGGGCAGCCAACAGCAGCCTGAAGAGTGAGGAAGGAGAAGACCTAGACATAGTGCTCTCTGAGGAGAGATCCCCGGGGTGGATAATGGGTTTGCAATAGCTGAATCAGGTACAAGCCAGCCCGATCAGGAGAGGTGCTGGATGGTGGAAGGAAACGAGGAAAAGAGATGCACGTGGGAAGGGACAGCTAGAGTCGGATACGCCAGCCTGGTTTCTGAATGCTAGAGCTGCAAGGAGCTAGACCTGAAACAGATCTGAACAGCCACAAACTGACAGGCAGTGGTGTAGCCAGGAGAAGGGACATTGGCACAGGCTGTGCCTTCAGTCCTTGGTGGGTTTCAGCCCTGTGCCTCCTGGCCATTTTCAGCTCCCTGTGCCCCTGGGCTGTCCCTGGTTGTCACAGCCAGGCTCTGGGCAGTGCTTCCCGCACAGGCTCCCAGCCATTCCGCTGCTTGTACTGTTCAGCTTCCTTCTGCTTCCCAGGGGCTCTGCAGAATCACGTCACCAGCAAGCACTTCAAGAAGACAGAGAGCATCTTGACCTGCGAGCTCTGTGGGGAACTCTTCCCCACCCAGGGAGAGCTGGAGGGACACTACAGTGCTGAGCATCCCAAGGTGGTTTTCTCCAATTCCACCACTGCCCAGATTGTGCAGGTAAAGGCTGCTCTGTGCTTCAGATCCATCCTCCCCCTCCAATCCTTCCCCAACCACCCTGCAGTTTCTGCACTGCAGCTCCTGTCACCCATTCTGCTCCCTGATTCCCTCTCCTCAGAGGGATCCAGGATGCAAGCCCTCCCTTCCTGCAGTGCTCTGGGATATCTGTGCTAGTGTGACACAGGCTCACTGGAGGGGAAACAGCTCAGTTGTGGTTTTCAGGAGACGAGGAGGAGGGACTGACAGTGTGTGCAGAGGTGCCTGGCTACTCAGATGACATATCTCATGAGATTACAGTTGTTGGAGTCCAAATGCTCGGCTTGAACCCAGACTTTTCAATATCTCAGCCATTGGTGAAGAACAGCTCCTTGCACGAGGGAGCCCAATGTACAAGATTCCCTGGACTGACATTCCTCCAGTGGATAATCACAGAGTATTTATTGTCTACAACTGCTTATAGGGCTAAATTATAGCAATTTTGTGGAGATAAATATTTAAATTACTCTCCTGTCTTCTCTTTTGCATCAGTGGTGTGTGGGGTTTGGTGTTCCCCATTAATCTCACACCTATTGTAATTGCAGACCTCTGGTGCAAAGCTAAACGTTGTTACCAAAGCTGGGTCTCAGAAAGGTGTGGTAGCAAAGCGACTGTGGGGACAGCAGTGCTCTAAGTGTCTGACTCTCAGGTTGTCTTTCATGCAGGTGATTCAGACGTCAGAGCAAGAAGCAGCAGAGCACATAATCTCTTTTGATGACGCCCAACTTGCTGGATCCCAAGTCTTTGTGACGTTGCCTGAATCCCAAGTGAGCCAAACTAGCTCTGAGCTGGTGGCAGTGACTATGGAGGACTTGTTTGATGACAAAGTCACTCTGATTTGCGAAGAAACCAAGTGAGAGTGAGTGGCACGCGTGGCACTGGTATCTGCTAGACTCGTTCAGGAGCTGTACCTCGACATGCTGCTGCAGCAGGGACATTCAGGGTTTCTTTGGGAAAACAAACCTAGAGAAATAAAGCAGCAGAGGAAAAGGTGGCAGCTGGGTGTGTTTGTGTGTCTTCTCCACTGCCATGAACAGCATGGAGGAGAAGAGAGACTAGTGTGGGCCAAAGTTGTGTGTGTGTGGTATGGGTATGTGAAACCAAAGGAATGCTGTGCTGAGAATTCAGCATGGAGATTTTTATGGCTGAATCAGTGATGTGCTCACAGGTATCTGCTGCTCTGCAGGGTAAGGAATGCTTTGTTTTCTTCTGTCTTCTCTCCCCTGTACCACTGTGCTGCCTGTTGTGCCAGCTAGAAATGTCCTCTAATGCAGAGCTGACATTTTGGCCTCTCTGCTCAAGCAGAGACCTCTTGGGAGTTGTGCTAAATGGCTTCGGAGCTGTTTTGGTAACAGCAGCACGGGTCAGATCCCATCCCTGCATTTGCTACAGCTGTCCATTAAAAAGAAGGGTCTCGGGCAGGTCCCCGTTCTCCCTGCAAGCAAACAGCCCTGAGATCTCCCCCTCCTCTAAGCCAACAAGGACATGCTGAAGCTGCACATCTGAGAAAGGAGAAGGAGCTGTGCCTGTGTGCCAGGGCCCCCCATTACTGGCGCTGGTAATGGCGTGAACGGAGGTGTCCCTGTCTGATGTGGAGTTGCTGCTGGGACTGCACGGAGCCGTTCCCCGTGGCGTGCAGGGCATGGCTTTGTAAAATGCTTTCAGGTACCTACTGTAAAGTTTGCTTGTCTGGTGCCAGCCCAGTGCAATGGCTTCATTGCAGAACACTGGCCCCTTTAAGGCTAAATTTCATAAAGCTTTTTTATCTGCAGTTTCCTAAAATATAATCTGATAATTAATGGTTTGCTGAATCCATTATGAAGTGCAATTAGATAGATGCAGTGTTCCTGTGGCTCTGAGGGGACTGGTAGCATTTATCTTCCTTTCCCTCGCGTCAGAAGGTTGAACTCTGCCACTGCTGAGTGGTGATCCCCACCACATCTCGCAGCCTGGGACCCTGCAGCGAGCAGCACCCGTTTTATCACGCTGCCCACAGCCACCGAAGCACAGGAGATAAACAGATTGGACTTCTCCAGCAGCATCTTGTGCTGGCAGCCACCTGGCAGAGATGGTCACCTGGGAGTGTGCCAAGGTGCTTGTGCCAGTGAGGGTTTATTGTTCCTATTAGAACTTGGAGAGGAGGAGTGAAGAGCAAGGGGTGCTCCCAGGAGGGGGGCTGGGTGGAGCTGATGTTCTGCGTGGCGTTTTTCGCGTGTGACGGCAAGCGTATAACCCTGGTAAGTGTTGCTCGTGGCTTCAAGTGCTCTCAACTTTCTTTTCCTCGGTTGTGTGCACGGTTTGTCCCTCAGGCTTTGCGGTGATGGTGAAATGGAGGAAGCAGGAGGTTGTTCCCACTGAATCCAGCAGTGTCCAGGAGATGGTGCTCAAGGTCTTGAGGAGCAGTGCTGATGGCCAGGTGCCTCAGCACCTTGGCCCAAGCTTCTCTTGGCCTTCCCAGGCCTTCTCCAGCTCCTGGGCTGGCAGGCGTGGGAGCCCTTGAGCCACTGCAAAGCTGAAGGACAACTCCAAGCCCTGGACTGGACACCTCCAAACCCTGGATATCGCTGCTTAAAGAAGAGCCTGAAACTGGGCCGTGACCACCTCTGGAGAGGGTAAAATGTATCTGTTACTGAGGTGAACCAGTGAATAAGCCTGGGACCCCCTTCGGCCAGGAGGAGAGCAGGGGCGAGCTTATGGAGACAATCTTTTGCCTGCCTGGACACAGAAGGGCTGTGCATGGTGCTTAGGATGAGCACAGAGGTAATGACAGAGCGAGCAAGTATGTCTTGATGGTCTCAAAGCAGATGTGGGGGGGCATAAGTGGTGGGTTTTGTCCGGCAGGCTGGTGGAGATTGAAGCTGTTCCCCCTTTTCTGGCTCCATGAGGGCCGAGAGCTGGGCAAGTTGTGCACCAGCCACGTGAGTGCTCTGGAGCAGGGGATGAGTTGTCCAGGGGATGCTGTGCAGGTGTCCCAGGCATCATTTGGTAGCCAATATCTGCAGTGAAGCTCAACTCCCTTCGTTTCTGAAAAACTCTGGAGAAAGAGTAAAGGTTTTGCAGGGACTGGGGAGAAGTTGCCAATCATATCCTGGGCTGCATCAGGAGAAGCGTGGCCAGCAGGTCGAGGGAGGGATTCTGTCCCTCTGCTCCACTCTGGTGAGACCTCACCTGCAGCGCTGCGTCCAGTTCTGGAGCCCCTGGCACAGGAAGGCTGTGGATGTGCTGGGACGTGGCCAGAGAAGGGCCACCAGGATGCTCAGAGGCTGGAGCACCTCTGCTATGGGGACAGACTGAGAGAGTTGGGGTTGGTCATCCTGGAGAAGAGAAGGCTCCGGGGAGACCTTCTTGTGGCCTTCCAGTATCTGAAGGGGGCTTACAAGAAAGCTGGGGAGGGACTTTTAAGCTGTGGGGCAGTGACAGGACTGGAGGGAATTGATTAAAACTAGAGAGAGGTGGATTCAGGTTGGACAGTAGGAAGAATTTCTTCCCCAGGAGGGTGGTGAGACCCTGGCCCAGGCTGCCCAGAGAGGGGGTGGAAGCCCCATCCTTGGAAGTGTTTAAGCCCAGGCTGGCTGGGGCTGTGAGCAACCTGCTCTAGTGGGAGGTGTCCCTGCCCATGGCAGGGGGGTTGGGACTGGGTGAGCTTTAAGGTCCCTTCCAACCCTGACAGTTCTATGAGTCTATGATTTATAGCTCCGTCATGAGGCAGAGGGACATTAGCTAGGGAAGAGCACACAAGTGATGCGATTTGGCTTGGATCCGTTTGGTCTCTATTGACTGAGTGTTGTCACAGTTGAAGGGGGATGGTGTAGATCCCACATCAGGCACAGTTCAGGCTCACATCTCCTGGTTAGGGCCATCTCTCCTGCCTTGGTACCATGCAGGAGCCTGTGTGGGTGTATCCTTGTCAGAGTCCTGCCAGCAGTACACACCCAGTGAGAGCTCTGCAGCTGTACTGAGACCATCAAGCATCTCCAGTATCATTATGAGGACATAACAACTCAGATCTCCCTGTTCCAGTTCCATCCTGATGGATGAAATATGCACATCAGAGCAAACTGTAGTGTTAGCAACACCTATGTTCTACCCTGAAGGAGGCTGTGTTTCCTGGGGCACTCCTGGTCTGGTCTGCACAATGCTGAAACTGCTGATCACTGGACATTTGCTAGGCTGCATATTCTTTTATCCTCTCTGAAAATAAAACATGGAGAACGAAAGATGTAGATACTGACTGTCATGTAAAATGATTGGGAGGGAAAAAATCTATCTTTCTGATAATGTGACTTTTGCAGGTCTTCTCCCAGGTGCTGGGTCACTCACTGGGTTTTCTGGGGTCCTGTGCTCATCCTGACCTTGGTGCCATTCTCTGTAGAGAAGCAGAGAAGCTGTTGTTGGGTCAGGCTGGAAGACAGGACTGTCCTGCCCTGCCCTTCTCTGTGTCCTCGCGTTGCAGGGGCCAGATGCTTTTGGAAAAAGGGCAGAGTGGCTGCACCTGAAGCCTGGGGAGTAACATCCCGTGGAGGACGTTAGATCAGTTAACGATTTCTGTATCTCCATGCATTAACTGCTGCCACTTAGGGGGGAGGACCAAGCTTGTGACTGTTAGGAAATGTCTATTTTCTGTGCAGTTTTCATTCTGACCTGCTGTCTGTCCTCTGCACTGAAGGAGAAAGGCAGGGTGCTCCTGGGTATGGCAATGGCTGTGGGCAGCCCTCACTTGGCATCCCCAATGCAACGTGTAGTTTTTCAGGCCCAAGGTGTTATTTTAACACAGTTCATGCAAGTTCTGTGCTCTGTGCTTCCGTTTGGTTTTGGTTTTTTTTCAAATCCAGCCCATCTGTGCTGAGGCACAAAGATGGTGCCGTCTCACCCAGGAGCCAGGGATGGAGGTGGCAGGAGCATGGAAGGAGTTTGGATGTTGCTTGAAGCCTCTCCTGGGGAAGAGGAGGAGAAGAGCAGGTCCCAGCACTCTGGAAACCCCTGTGTGAGTCAGGCGAGCCCTGGCAGCCCCTGCGTCCCCACTGATGCTGATGTCTCAGCAGATCTCGTTGTTGGGCTGGCAGGCGGCCAGCGTGGCCCCAGTGAATTCAAGCCCTGGAAAAGGGAAGGGACGTTCCAACGGCCGCTGGCTCAGCGAACTCCGAGCGGCATCCGCAGGGCAGAGATGAGACACCAGCAGCTGACAGGAATTCCCTCTCTCGAGCTGAGCCGCTTCCCTGGGAGCTGGGCTCAGGAACCTTCTGTAACGGGGAGGAGCAGGCGGCTAATGCAGGGGGCTCGGCTGCCCCTCCAGCAGCACTTAGTGCGTCTAATCCCCCAGCTGTACGGTGCCTTGTGGCAGTAAGTTGCCACGATCCTTAATTTCCTGCATTAAGACAGTAATTCCTTTTATTGTGTCTCCAGCCAGCCTTTCACACACTGAGGGCATGAGCAAAAGCTTTTACTTTGCCTTCCCCACACCATTTCTGGTCACTCCAAGCAGGACATCTACCCAGGTTTCTAATCATATTTCAGGAGACCTGATGAGGTGTAGCTCTTAGTCCACTGACACAAGACACGGGGATGCTGGGTAGCACCGGCCCTTAGCTCCTGTCTGCGAACAGGAGTGAGGCTGGGAAGCACCCCTGGGCCCGACTGTGGCACCCGTTTCTGTGACCTGCAAGAAGACAAAGTCCTTGCTGCAAGGCGTGCGGGCGAGGCAGCGGCTGGACAAGCAGTAAGGAGCAGTGGGGATCCAAATCGCCTGGCACGTGGGCACAGCCAAGCTGTGAGCATCTTAGAACCATTAAAGGTCAGTTTGTATCTGGGAAGAAGTGATGCCAGCTGGGCAGAGAGAGGAGGGGACTGGTCGGGAGGTCTGAAAGCATTCTGAGGTCTGCTGGTTGTAACCAGAGGTGTGTGGAGCCACGAGTGACGTTTAGGGGCTTTAGTAGCTCCTTGTAGCAGACGGCAGGCAGCGTTTACTGCTGCCCCCTGCTCCGAGAATTACTGTAACTAGATGCCATTCCCATCCAGCTGCTCACCCACAGCAGTGTAGGCAAGTAAATGACAAATGGAAGGCTGTGCAGGAAACAACCACCAGCACAAGTCACAAGCTGGAAAATCTGCCTTGCTGGATGAGAGTGACAGATCTCCAAGCACTTGGGGTGGCAGAGGAGTGACCTGGTGGCAGCTGTCACCCTCCCCCTACGCTGCAGGACCGTGTTTACTCTGGTCTCTGTGCTCTGGCCAACGCAGAGTGCTGAAGGGCATCAGCACTAGTACGGGTCCAGCTGTACAGAGCACAAATGCTTCACTTGCCTTCCCTCTTGGACACCCTCGAGATGCCCAGCATTGAGAGCAGTCTGGACAGTGACCTTTTCAATCCTAACAGGAGCTTTCAGTCCTTGTCTTGTTCCTAGGGAGCTCAGGGGCAAGTTTGTTGGCCTGAATTTCCTCCAGCCTGTGGATCAGGGGCACTTGGAGCCCTGCAGCATATGGGAAGCCTGGTCTGGGCAGGCTCTCTGCTTGTGTTCTTCTCTGTGCTTCCCAGACCTTCTCCTGCTGACCACAGAGCCTCTTGCAGAGGGGGAGGGCAGGCCAGGATGAGTCTGTCGTACACATCCTCGCTGGGAGCACAGAATAGCTGCCAACAAGTAGGTCTGTCCAGGTAGATTAGATTTAGCTTGGTGCTGTGCAAAATCATCTCGGCCCACAGATCTTCTGGCTTCTGGAGGCTTCCTGCCAGAAATGAAGTTTGCTCTCCTCTTGGCTGTAATAAGGTGAGCAGAGCCCTGCCTCGGGGTTCAAACTGCTGTGGAGATAATCCATACCCCTCCAGCTGTGCTGAACCTGCTCATGGGCATGACGATGGCTTTCCTTGACATGTGAATCTGGTTTTCTCTGCCCAAGGAGGCCAAGGCCATATGCCACCTACTCCACGGTGTCGGCCTTCTGGGCCAGCCCTTTGGTAAGAAAGGGTTGAGCTTCAGTCCTTGCCAGCCACCCTCACCCCTCCGCTCTGCTGTGCTTCACCTGGAGATGGTCTCCCTGCGGATTCACCTCAGCACTCCACCCACCTTCACACCTGGTCTGTCATCACCCGGAGCAACTGCCCCAAAGCTCCCCCTACAGAGATGGTTCATCTCAAAGAACACTTGCCATGAGCTGAGCCCCAGGGAGGGGTTTGCTGGCTGTAGAGGCTACATGTGGATGCACAGCTACATGTGGATGCACAGCTGGAAAGTCTCCAGCTGTGGTAAATAACTAGTAAATAACTCCCATTCTGGTCTTCTGCAGGAGTCAAAAGGAGGGCTCTGTGTTGGGTGGAAGGTGGTGGGATGGCTGGAAGGACACCATGGCCATTACAAACATGTGGGTCGTTCCCTTTATCCAACTTGTATTTTCATTTCTTCCAGCTCAGAGGCTACAGCTGAGACAGGGTTTAGTCAGGGCTGCCCTGTTAGCTGGTACTTAATGTCATCCTAACACTGCATCTGTTTAGCTCATTGCACTTCAAACCTGAAATTGTTTCTTTTGTCTCCGGGCACTTACTAGCTGTTGGTTTTGAGCTGTCCAGTTACAGGTGAGGCTTTTCCCAGCATGGGTCCAGACGGCAGTGAATTCAGCGGTATGCAGGAGTAGGTCAGATGATCCCCATGGCGTGTGTGAGCTTCCATTTATCAACACTGCGTTTCCCTCGCAGCGAACCTGGTCTCTGTTAGCAGTGAATTCCCTCCGCAGCTGCCTCCAGCCTCTCTCATCGACTAACCCAGATAATCCTCTGCTATCTGCCACGTCTCTGTAGATCTATTAAACACACAGAAGTTCTGGTGTCCTTCTGTGTAACCAGAGTACGCTGCAAGATTTTTTACATCCCCCAGTGCAGGATACTGTCAAAGTTTTATTGAAAGTCTAAATAAATAAACCGCTTTTACTCACCCCTCTCTCAGTGATTTAAGAGGGCTTTTCTTTTTTAGAGGTGAAGCAGTGCTGTTCACTTGAGGGGCTGGTTCAGATTAGGGGTGAGACAACGGAGCAGGAGCTGATGCAGCAGGGGGGACCCGGGGGTAGGTGAGTGGATGTGGGATCCCAGGAGCTTTGCCCAGGTGGGGTTGGGTCTGCCTACAGCACTGGTGGAGGATGAGGACAGGCAGGGCTTGCTTTGGGGGTTCACAGTGCCTTGCTTTCACAGTGAAGAAACCAAACTCTTTTCCCTCTGGGATACACGCAGGTAACTACCAAGCTTTGGCAGGCTCTGTCCCCTCCTCTGCTTATTCTCGGGAGGTCCAGCAGAGCAGGTACCACAGAGTGTTACTGTTGATACTTCTCATTGCTTGTGTGTTGGTACCTGTCCCCCCTTACCCTTTCTCCCTGCAAAAGGCTCTACTGCTCCTGCATGCCTAATGCAAGCAGTGCAGGATGATTCAGCACCTGCTGGAGAATTGCAGATGCCGGAGAGATTATTTTGTGTATCTTGGAGTCGTTCTGGGAAGCGATGGGATGATCTGGGTCTCTGTGCTCCTTCATGTGTCAGCCACGTCCCCGCATGGCTGCGTGCCCCAGCAGACACAGGACACAGCCCTGGGACAGCCTGGCACAGCCCAACTGCTGCATTCCCACCTCCGCAGCCTGCCTGGCTGCTCTGCCCCTGCCAGAGCTCTGCAGCCCCAGCAGGAGCCTGAGCCCCCCCTTCCCTCCAGGGAGCAGGCAGCTCACCTCGCCAAAGCAAAGCCTGGGCTGGGGCAACCCCTGGTACCAGCACAGCCCGGAGCTGGTGGGATCAGAAGCAGCCCTGTGGAGAAGGACTTTAGGGTGCTGGGGGGGAGCAGCTGGAGCTGAGCCGGCCCTGTGTGCTGGCACCCAGAGCCATTGGCACCCTGGGCTGCACCCCAGCAGCAGGGGCAGCAGGGGAGGGGGGATCCTGCCCCTCTGCTCCCAGGGCTCTGGGCAGAGAGAGAGGCCCCCCTGCAGTGCTGGGGCCAGCTCGGGAGTGCTTAGCACAGCAGAGACAGGGACCTGGTGGAGCAGGGCCAGAGGAGCCCCAGCAATGCTGGGAGGGCTGGAACCCCTCTGCTGGGAGCCAGGCTGGGAGAGCTGGGGGTGTTCAGCCTGCAGAGGAGAAGGCTCCCCAAGGGGAGACCTTCTGGGGCCTTGCAGGACTTCAAGGGGCCTGGCAGAAAGATGGGGACAGACTTCTGAGCAGGGCCTGTTGGGACAGGACAATGGTTTGAAATTAAAAGAAGGACATTCTGCTCTAGGTAGAAAGAAGAGATTTTTAATGCTGAAGGTGGTGAAACTCTGGCCCAGGCTGCCCAGAGAAGTGGTGGCTGCCCCATCCCTGGCATCATTGCAGGGGAGGTTGCCCGGGGCTCTGGGCAACCTGCTCTAGGTGCAGATGGCCCTGCTCCCTGCAGGGGGTTGGACTGGGTGACCTTGAACAGCCCCTTCCAAACCATTCTATGATTCTATGAAAGCGATCGAACACAATTTCCTTTTTCTGTGTCACAAGCCCATTCCCAGGGCTGATCTCATACCAGGTGCTCACAGGGAGAGGTCTCCTGTTGGGAACAATGCCTTCCCCTGGGCTGAAGGGGTGGATTACTCAGACCTGTAATTTGAGAGGGGAGTAATTGGTGTTGGTTTAAACAGGAAAGCAGCCAGGCTGTCTCTCCCTAAGGGAAGGAGAAAGCATCTGAAAGAAGCCGGGATCAATGGCTGCAGGTCAGGGGAATGAATGCAACCTACAGCAGGTGATGGGCTTCAGAAAGTACCATAGGATCTTTCTGGCCTCTGGGGACACTGACTGGGCCCTGAGGGATTGAACATTGGCATTTCCAGTGCTCCCTGATGCCCCAGAGCACCTCTGGCCCTTTGCCCTCCCTGAGCCCACTGCACTGTGCTGCAGGGCTGATGGGCAGTGTCTTGGGGGAAAAAACATGCTGCTGGTGCCCCAGAGAACCAAACCACTCCTTTGGGAGCTGCAGCCTGGCAGTTTAACCTGCAGAAGCCTTTTGCATCAGGGTGATGTGATGTAGGCTGGAGTGGTCTCCTTCCCTGCACTGGGAGTAGGCATCTCCAATCCTCTGCTCTCACTTGTTTGGGGCGAGTCTCTGCCCATCAGTGGGTTGCTCCATTTTCTTCTGGCCCTGACTGATGTGCCATGTCCTGCCCTGCCTTTAGTGACCTTTCTTTGTGGGTCTTCCTCTATGGTCTCTATGTGGGACTGTGTGGACTGGTCAGACCTGGACCACCTCCCAGCCCTGTGGAAGCATGGCTAGAAGCATTGTCTGCTGAAACTGTCCCCTGCCTTGTCCTGGCATCACTGGACAGCCTTGTCTTGGCTGGCCCTGATGGTGCTGAGTGCAGGGGACCCAGCATGGAAACTTTCCCCTGGAGACATTGGTGGGGGGAGGGGATGGGCAGAGTCTTCCAGCTGCCTGTCCAAGGGTTGGTCTAGAAGGGATCTCACAGGCATGCAGAGGTGCCCTGGTCCACCCACCTGCTCAGCTCTGAATGGCTCCAGCAGAAGAGGGGGAGGGCAAGAAGGTGCTCACATGAGGCTGCATCTTCGCCCGGTCTCGTAGGAGGAGCAGTGGCAGAGCGGAGCGGCTGTTGCTGGGCAGGATGATGGAAGAAGAGGATTATGACAAACAGTATTACCAGGGAGCGCTTCCCCCCCTGCTTTTTTTTTTTTTTTTTTTTTTTCCTCTTTTTAAGCTCAGATAATGCAGAACACATCCACGGAGATTTCATCTCAGTTTTCCCAAAAAAACCCCTTTCGTCTGTGATGAAACCTCAAACATCTCCAGCACAAAGAATTCTTTCTTTTTTTTTAAATTGTTAATGCCTGAAAAGAGGGGTTTAAGAGAGAACGACCTTCGGTGTCGGTTATAATCTCACCGCACGAGTCTCTAATATCCCTTGCTCACACAAATACATACACCCAGCTTCCTCCAGAGCATCCTTGAAGAAAATCGATGAGGAAACGGGATTTGCCACACTGGTCCAGCTTGCTCAGGGTCCTCTCTTCAGAAGCGACCAGTCCCATGCTCCAAAGGTGAAAATCCTCTGCCACCTACACAAACACTTCTGCAGCAGCCTGATGGGGAAAGAAATCCCTTTGGAAAACTGCAGCCCCCTCAGCTTTTAAGTAAATGTTTTGGTTGTCCCCATCAATGTGCCAAACCTCATTACTCTGCTGCAAAGCCGGTAAGTGTTGTCCAGGTTGAAATTAATTTAGGGGTTGGTTGTCAGGACTTGCTTCGGGTCCCTCATGTTTAGGGGGACTGTGCTGGACATACATTCTTCAGGATGCTTCACCTGTGAAGTCATGGCCTCAAACATGGTGAAGCAGAAGTCATAGCTGATGGGCGTTGTTGATGGTCACCTGCAGAAAGATGCTGGCTGAGTGTCCTTCTGTGCCTCTGTTTGCTCTGAAACCCCTCAGTGTGGACCATCTACACCGGCATGGCAGCACCAAGTGATGTTGGGAGGAAAAAGGCACAGCAAAGATTTCATCTGAGCAGGGCCAGGTTAAGCTAGATCATCTCCAGAGGTTCTGTCCCATCTCAACTACTCCGTATTTCTGTGACTGTGATTTTTTTGCAGATCTCTCCTATTTTTCCCCTAATGATTGAGACCATGGCCTTGCCCAGGCTTCCCTACTACAGCACAGAGAAATGTCAAGCAACCCCTAAACTCGAGTCCTCCGTCTGTTCTCCTGCTAGAGAAAAAGTGGACCAAACCCAAGACATCTTTGGTATAGGCTTCAGTGCATTCCTAGTACCAATATGCAATGGAGCAGGACAACTCAGGGTGGAAAACTCATCTGACCTGGCTCCTGGGGAAAGAATATCTGACCCCCAGTTACGCCATGGACCAAGAATGACTGGTGCATGGTATTCTGACATGCTCTTTCCAGAGCCAAGGAGGTTTCCTGTGCTTCAAGTGTCCATTTGCCAGCTCTGTGCCCACTGTAACAGCCCCATGGCAGCACTGTTACAACTGCTCTTTGTGAAGAAATGAAGGAACAAATTCTGACCCTCTTTCACCTCTGACTGACCCCATCTTACTGTATCTTACTATGAACATGACTTTCACCCAGCTCTGGAGGTACTAAAACCAAAAAAATGGATCCCTCCATCCCAGACCATACTGCTCTCTTGTCCCTGTGATGTTAATCTGACTTTGCAGTTTCCATGAGTAGCCAGACATCTGCCTGGATGGGAGCCCCATCCCATCAGCATGGCGGGTTTGGAGCCTCTGCTTGTCACAATGCAAGACACCACAAGGTATGTCCTACAAGCAGTGGGACCATGCACCTGAACAGAGCATCACAATGAACACCCTAACTGGGGGCAGGCAGAGTCATCGGTACCTCACTTTTGGTGTTCAGTCTCCATGCTGGCTGTGGCTGCTTGCCAGCCTCGTGCTGTCCTTCCAGGGGTTTCCTTTTTTCTGAGGAAGTTGGTCTTACCTGGTGATGCTTGATGCCTGTCCCCCTTTCCCCTGGCAGGGCCAACCGTCCTCCCCCCGTGCTGTTGCTGTGGCTCCAAGCCACATGCTCCATCTGTGCTGGAGACATGGCATCTCTTGCTGCCTGCAGGCACATCCCAGCATTTGCAGAGTTGTTTTAACTTTGCCCTTCTGCCTTCTGTTCACCATCTTCCAGATCTGCCCTTTCTGGTTTTCTCTGCACTGCTGTCTCCAGGGCCACTTCAGCTCCAGGATGGTATCTGGCCTCATAGACAGGACATTCCTACTGGTGGGGCTGGAGAAACCTCTTGTGGCACCCAGGCAAGTATCCTGGTAGGGTTCACATTGAAAACCCCTCGGTGATCCAAGCTGTCCTATGCTCAGGTCATCGTTACTCCTACCCAGGAAGAGTGCAGCAGGTCAGCTTGACTTTATTCCTTTAGAAATACCTCCAGAAGAGCAGGTACCCCAGGGGATGCTGACTCACTGCCGATCACAAAACAAGGCTGCCAAAACCAGCCCCTCATGTCCCACCACCGCTGTGGTGCTCCTGGCTGCACCTCCAGTAGCCAAATCCAGTCCACTTGCAAGATTTCTGCTCCTGCTGAGCACACAGAGGCATGCAGATCTTTTAATGACAGCTGAGATTTGTGAGTATTGACTTCATTATTCAGTGATTAAAATATTCCAGCTTCATTGCGACACGGGGGTGCATTAATGATTTATGGTATTGCATTTTGATTCCACACCTTAGCAAACTTTAAAAGCTGCTTGTGGCATGGTTTCTGCTGAAATCTGGAAATTAAATCTGAAAAGTTAGTAGTTCATTGGCTTGAAAGATAGGAAAATGGACTAGATGCACCATGGAGGAAAAAAAAAAAATCTTAAAGAGCCTTAGAAAAGTGACCATAACCCAGAGCAGAGCATGGCTGCACCCGCTGCCCAAAGAGGCAGCACTGGCCCTGGGGGGACAGCATCCATCTCCACACATGACAGGAGGCTGGCGCGGGGCTTGGCTGCCCTGACCCTCTGTCATTCTTCTCAAGACAGCTTTTTGCAGAGTTTTAAGTCTTTTATAATGTGATGGGTCCTGGGAGCAGGGGGGTTCCAGGAGCATTTCTGGGCTATGTGGGCTCCCAGCCCAGTATGGTCACTGGCATCCCACCTCCTCGTGAGATGCTGCCCTGCGACCATCTGTCCCAGCAGACCGTCCCAACACCTTCACTTGCTCCTCTGGTGGAGGAGGCTGGGAGTGAGACACAGCCAAGTCTTTGCCGTCCCGGCAGGGAATCCAGAATCAGTGAGCATTTGTCTCCATCCTCTGCCTCACCTGCTATTATCAGCAAATACTTTGCGACCTGTTTGGCTGAATCTCTTGTACACGGTGGGGTTCCCCATCGATTGCTTTATTTCTTACCTCTGCTCTTAGGAGACCCCTGGGGCTGTGTCTTTTCCTCTTGCCTGCGTCCTGAGATGAGCCCGAGGGGCAGCAAGGGGAGAGTGCGACCTGCTCTGCACGGCAGGAGTTTCAGAGGTACGGAGAAGGGGGGGGGGAATGTTTCACTCCAGACATTCCCGTTGCAGGACCTGCCCCTTGAACTGATGACTGAGGCAGCCTCAGCCCCTGGGGCCCCCCAGGACCCCTTTGGGTGTGTCGTCCCCATCCCCTTTTATCCCCGCTTCCCTTCACAGCCCAATTAGCTGTTTGCTTAAGGTACTGCAAACCTCACTTGATAAGTTTACCTAATTGCTTCACTTAAGTTAATTACTTCTTAGCTGAACAAGAAAGCAACATAATTGATGTCAAGGAGCATTTGTCACTTCGATTAATGTCCCAGGAGCGGGGACCTTGGCACTGCCTCCCTGCACGCTCCCTTCCCGGCTGCGGCCAGCGAGCCGCCCGGCTCTGCTCCCCGCCCGGCTCTGCTCCGCGCCCGGCTCTGCTCCCCGCCCGGCTCTGCTCCCCGCCCGGCTCTGCTCCCCGCCCGGCTCTGCTCCCCGCCCGGCTCTGCTCCCCGCGGCTGCCGGCTCCGCCCGGACAGCGATCCCCCCTCCCGGGACAGGCTGCGATGCGCCCCTCCCACCTCTCGCCGGACCCTGGGAGCAGGATCTGGGGAGCAGGATCCTGGGAGCAGCACCTTCCAAGCGCTGGCGATAAATCCCGGTGCGCGGCTGCCCCTCGCCTTAGGGGCGAGAGCGGTTCCCGGCGGCGCGGGCAGCGAGCACCTTCCGCATTAACCTATGGACGGGGAAGGGGCTGACCCTCGGGGCTCCGGCCTTCCCTGCCTGCCCAGCGGCTTCCCGGGGACAGCCGCCAGATCCAGACCCTACCCCGTGCAAGACTAAAGTCAACCGCTGCGGGCTGCGGTTTGGGTCAGCACGCAGCCTCGAGGGACTTCCAGTCCTGGCTGTTAGCTGCGAGTTAGGACAGCCAGTTAGGACAGCCAGTTAGGACAGCCAGTTAGGA